>OY986040.1:43232302-43742302 GCA_963920215.1 Nineta flava | reverse complement strand
CTTTTTCTAGTACCTTGTGGATTCCATTCAATCGCCACTGTGGATATGTTGTTGTCGTGCCTAACTGAGTATCCCAGCCAACTCAATTAACGCTTTCTGATTATAACCTCCACCGGATTTATACGTGCGAAATTGCAAAGATCTTTGTTTGAAATGGTTATAGGCCAGAATATTAAAAAATGTAACGAACACAACGATTTACATAGAATTGAATCTTATAATTTGTGTGCATGTGATTATGTGGTTTTGATAAATAACACTTGAACATAGGATATTTCATAATTTAAATTTACCACCAGAAAGCGAAACCGGATGATACTGTGCTGTTTTTGGTTTTAACTTTTTTTTTTTTCAAAAATAAACTTACTTATTTTTTTTAACTTTGCAAAAAAATTGTTATATTATTATATATATGTTTGTCATATATATAATAAACTGTCCAAGTTGATTGAAGGTAGTTCAAATATCAAAAGAACATAAATCATGTTTCTGTAAGTAGCATATAGTTAAGTAACATAACTGAAATTATAGGTGTTCGTTTTTCGCAATCTTATCTGTAATCTGTAATCTGTAATGTTTTGCTAATTATAATTGATTTCATACCTTCCATATTATGTGTAGTCTATACTAAGAACCAATCGATCGATATAATTTTTTTAATCATGGTTGAATAGAGAATTTTATTATCTTTCAAATGATGTATCACAAGGTAGGGACTGCCATTTGAAATTTCAAGGTGGGAGTGGCTGGGGGCAAAAGGAATAAAACCTAAAATTCTCTAGATACCATTTTTTAACTTTCCCATCGATATCTAAATCGACGTGTTTTTACTCAAAACAATAATCACATCAGGTCAAGAGTTATTAAGGGTGGATACTTCTGAAATGAACACACTGTATATATAATACAAATAACAGACAATAATTATTATAATATTATAACAGAAATATTTATTAATAAGATATACTAAACATACCGCGAGACAAATAACCGTTTACCGTACGAAATAACCGGGAGTTTAGTTTAATTCGTATAATATTGATCAAAAATAAATAAATATACGTATAATATATATATATATATATATATATATATATATTATATATATATATATATATATATTATATATATATATATATATATATTATATATATATATATATATATATATATATATATTATATATATATATATATATATATATATATATATATATTATATATATATATATATATATATATATATATATATATATATATATATATATATATATATATATATTATATATATATATATATATATATATATATATATATATATAAATATATATAAATATCGTATCAAGAAATGGATTGCATCTCCTAAAAGTTACATTAAAATTAAAAAAACCGTTATGATCTGTGTAAAAGTACGATACTTTCTAATAGTAATAAGTTCTTAGTAAAGTACGAATGTTTTAATATTTCCTACTTTCTAGTTATTTCTTCGATGACGTTCGTTTAGATTACGCATGTCAGTCGTATTTTCGTTATTATTTTTCCTATATGGTATAAAGAAAAGAATGTACAATAATTCAATTAGATTTCAACAATAAATTTGATGTTTTGAACGATTTGTTTGACAATATGTTATAACTGTAAGTAAGTAGCAATGATGTTTATTTAAATAAGTAACATCATCTCCCTGTTAGCTTTCATATTATACTGATTTACATGCAATTGACGGTAGCAATTCGTAGTAGTCATCTACTCAAATGTTTATATATAAATTATGCATTACAAACTTGTACACTATATTCCCTATACCTAAACTTATGTATATATATATATATATATATATATATATATATGTATATATATATATGTATATATATATATATATATATATATATATATATATATATATATATATATATATATATATATAGATCATTGTCATCTTATTGTGATTCCTGTATAATAAACATATACAACTTGTATTTGACATTTCTGATGTTTACAAGTTTCTGGGGGAGGTAACTGAAGAGATAAATACATCTAACAACAACAGCATCAACATAATAGAACTCCACTACACACACTCTTAGAGTATCGTGGGGTTTGATTTTGTTATAATTTATACAGGTTGTTTTATGTAAACTATTGGTGTATGTATATTCAATGATGGATCTAAGTATCTGAATATTGTCATGTAGACAAGAAATATGCACGGAGAATTGAACCTTTAGACATAGTTAACCTTTAGTTAATTATTTAATGCTATCCATCAAACAACATTTCCAATGGGAAAATTTCCTCCACAAAGATGTATGGAAGTTTTACTTTTTTAGTACGAAACGTTGACTTATTCTGAAGAAAATACACTGATACAAGGAATTTCTTGATCCAAAATGTGTTTTCTTCAAAATAATATACTCTGAGAAAGAAATCATTGTTTTCATTCATTCAAGAATTTGTTTACTTGAATAAGTATCTTCAAGTAAACAAATTATTGAATTAAAACAAGGATTTCTTTCTCAGAGTATATTACTTTGAAGAAAACATATTTCCTTGGTTCAACAAATTCTTACTATCAGTGTATGAATAATCGCGGTGTTCCTAAACTATTCAAATTTAGTGTTGCCATATTTTAACAGTAGTAACAATGTGGGAATTTCCAAAGATAGAAATGGAAACGTAAAGGTTTCAGGTGCATAGACTGAACTTCGTACAAAATTATCATCCCTCAATTCATTATTCTAACCATTTTGTTATCAATTTTGTGATCAAGATGCCTTAGACTATTTGGTGAACAATATAATTATTACCTACTTTTTTCTTAGAGCATGGCTTTTTATATTTCGATGGAGATGAAAGTACTATTTTCAACTAACTTGTACATTTTGGCTTTGTTTAAAACAAGGTAGCTCGAACTTTTCTCTATCATCATGAAGAAAAAGATACCCTCAATCTCCTTTGACTGTAACATATGTTCATTTTAATATATTGACCTTTCTAATCGTACTTACAGTGAATAAGCGTTATTATAAACTGTAGTCTTTATCTTTTCGACATTATCTAGGCCCATTACAGAAAATATTTTTGTACATAAAACGTTGCAAGATATTCTAAGAATTTAAAAATACCAACTAAAAGGTCATTGTGATTTCTTTCAAAACAGAAAGCATAAACTGGATCACTCTATTTCTATACAACGCTTACAACATCCAAAAGAGAATCGGTAATTTTATCATAGCATATCAACAAAACATACCTTCATCCGGTAAACATTACACATACGTCAATGGTTGTGTTAACAGCAGTGCGTTTATTGATATTGTAAACATAATGAGAACTAATGTGTATTTTAACTTCGATTCGTGTTAAGATATTGTTTTTGAGATATTAAGCTTTAAAATCTATAAGCTACTTCAGGATGTTCGTCGCAAGTATCACAAATTTCTTACAACGCTATGCTTTTCACAAAACTTTAGTTTAACTCGGAATGTTCAGAATTGTAAGAAGTAGGTGAATTAAGACAAACAAAAATGCTGTTCCAATAGTTTTGTCACCGTAAGTGAGCTAACTACGCTAAGGGACCTCTTATTTCCACAAAAGCTGATTAATCAGTAAGAGTAAAATCTGAAACGCCCCTAAATATACTACAATCACTTAAGACAGGTATTGTGCACACTATCTTTGTATATCAATTATTCTTTAACAGTAATCGGAGGCAACCAGTAGGTGCTTCAGAACGCCGACACACCTAGCAGTTCTGCGATAGGTAAATCCGACTAAACTATTTACTTCAACATTTCTCAGATTCAAGAATGACACAGTAAATTATATTAGTGGAAGATAGTATTATCATAATTCTCAAACCTTAGTAGTTTTAAGAAACCTTAATAATTGATTATAGCTTGCCTTATTGGCCTATAACGTATTCGGGTTAAGTTGCATACAATATATCAAACCTGATTTATTGCAATGTTTGATTAAAAAACAAAAATTCATTGATTACCGGTGGTTTTTTTAAACCATAGAACGCGATTCCCAGAAGATTTTTTGACACTTCACAATCGATTTTCTTCCGCAAAGATGTGTGGAAGTTATTTTTTTATGTAAGGAAACGCTTACTAATTCTGCAGAACATAATTGTAATAATCGCGGTGTTTCTGAACTATTCAATTAAGAGTAAAGTGTTTTCATCATTATTCTTCTCCGTCGCCTAACTTACTCATGATTAATCTGTTATACTAATTTCTTACGTGAATAAGATCAGTTTTCATTGATGGACTAATTCAAAAAGAAACATCGACCAAACAAAAAATGTATGAACTTCCGCATTTTGGTTTCAAAATAGATATTTACGTAAATTTTCTATAGAATTCGTTTTAAGAAACATCTTAACGATATAAAAATAAATATTCAAACAAACTGTATATTTGAACAATGCACAACAACATTTCTAAGTATAGGGAAAATAGTTTTGTGATAGGTTCGTAGCTTGACAGTACCAACTAAAATATATATACTACAGCTGTAGAGAAGCAATTTATTTATGTGAACAATTCTACTCGAAATAAAACATAAACACGAACCAAAACATAAATACCTTCACATCCACATGCGGAGGTGTGTATATGTATGTATGCGTCTGTGTGTATGTGGGTGTATTTGGAGAAAACATGTGAATAAAGACAGACCTTTTTACACAATAAAACAATAGGTGAAATCATTTATACTATGTTGTGTGTGAATCAAATTACGGATCAAAGTGAATCAGTGTGACAGTTTTCGGTTTCAAGATTTATTTTAGTTTTTATTCTGTAAAAATTCAGATGTAATATATTAATTAACTTACAAAACTAATTTGACAGCATAATATGTGCCCGTTTACAATGTATTGCATGAGAAAAAGTTGAGTTTAGATAAAAGTTTACATTTGGCTATGTAATGGCTAAGTTCTTCTATGATAAGCCAGCAAACTTGGAATTGAAACTCAACATTGATTCATGTCTCAGTCAATTTTTCACTTCTTCATACTCCATAATTGTGCAGCTTTATAAGAAACTATCAATAAAACTTAAATTTATTTTCTCAATATTTATTCAAAAATAATTATATGGATTTGTTGATTTTAACCAAATCAATTTTAGTTGTGAAAACATTCTTTTATATTTCCCAAGTACTTACAAATTGGTTGGTATTTTTACAGAACTACAACGTTATAAATGCGCTCACTTAAAAAAATTTTATAATTGATTTGTGCCTTATTCAATCGTTTTTGAAAAGATTGCTTCGGATGAAAGTTATCCATACTACTATATAAATGTGAAAGTAACTCTGTTTGTTTGCTACTGCATCACGACTAAACGGCTGAACGGATCGTAATGAAATTTGGCAAGGAGATATATTATATCGTGGGCAAAGACATAGGCTATCTTTTGTCTCAAAAAAATCTTGAAGTTGGTGAACATTTAAAAAAAATACATACAGTCGAACATAGAATATCCTTCTTTTTTTTGGAGTGGGTTATAATTTTTTGTGATTTTAACATTTCCACAGAAACTATACTTTTAAAAATTAACTATAAACTATATATATATATATATATATATATATATATATATATATATATATATATATATATAGCGGAAAACTATACCACGGTGTAGAGATTGAAAAAAAAAAATTTAAAAATTTAAGTTTTTCGATTTTTCGCTTAGTTTTTGAGATATTACCAATTAAACATTCGAAGTCGCGAGAAACAGCTAGTTCATTATAAATATACTATCATCTTTTATATTCGAATAATTTAATCTTAATTGATACAAATCAATTAGAGGATACAAATCAATTAAAAATTTATGAAAAATGGGCGCTGCTTTTGTAGCCTGTAGTACAACTGCAGTCCTTTCCTTTGAGAAACTAAAGTTATGTTTTATTGATGAGTTTTTATATTTTAAATATTTTTTACCATTTCTACTCGTTGTTTAAATTGTCTGCACATATCTTCTTATTGTTCATTTCGTTTCAGTTTTACGTCCTCTGATGTGTTTATGCAGTAAATTTAAATTGTAATTTGTATGGTGTCAAATTCACTTTTTCAGTTCTTTTTTTTTAATTTGAATATCTAGTTGTCATCAAAGTTCCCAGTATAAGCATATGCCGTTTAAATAAATATTCTGCTTTGTTTATTTATGGTCGAGGAGAGACACTAGTTATTTTAATATAAAATAAACCATTATCCAACATTATATTCCTGTTATTTAAAACTTTTAACTATACTCGAATCGATTCATCTATAGAATTAACATTTTATAAATTATTAAATACTTCAATCACATGTTATTTAGTATACAGGATGTCTAAATAATATACCGCATAAAAACTTAGCTCAATAGCGAGTTTAAGAGAAAATATATGCTTTTATAAACATATGCTTTTATCGCCTACGCAAGATCATAAAATATGTAAACCTGAGGAAAAGCGGTTTGTACAAAAACAATTATAGCTGATAAATTTTGTTTTTGTTTTAACTGCGTTTCTAATAAAGAAGTGTTTTTTTTATATATTTCGTATGTTTTCCCCTGCGTCTCCACCAACTTTTGATTTTGAGCGTATTTGTTTGGTTTACACACAAAGTTAATTCATACCATCCAACATTATCAAAGAGTATTCATAATAAAAACCGTTAGAATAATTAATATGAACTGATATTAAGGCTATTGATGATATATATATATAGCTTCTTCTTCCTAATTCTTTCAAGCTCCCATTTCCCATTGACATATTTTGCTCTATAACGATTTTGGCATTCCAAATGTAAAATCGGAATACGATTAATTCGAAAGTTATTTTAATGAAATATTTTTTCTTATATAATTCCATAGTTACACACCTTTTGGTATTGCCACCAAAAATTCAGCATTATTTTGAATTTTTTCTGAAATATTTGTACATTTTTGCAAAAATTTGTATACAAGCGAATTTTTACATTGAATATTGATATATTTATTATATTTGTGTATACTTTGGCGTTAACAATACAATATTGGTCAAATTCCAGTTTAGTTACGTAAGACAAATTCGAGAGGAATAGGGTATACTTTATAGACAAATGTCATTGAATTTTAATTAAATATTGATATGAAAAAATTAACTCGTCATCTAGGAATCGTACCTCTGATATTTTCGAAGCTATAAATATTTCTGTAAAGACAAGACAACCCAAAAAGCTTTTCGTTTTTAGTCTAAAACACTAAAAATAGTGGTCCTCATATAGATTAAAACATTTAAGATGTTAAAAAGAAACAAATATTACCGGGAACTATGGGCCGCAAAAGTATCGATAATTTAACAAAATTTTCTAATTCATTTGCGCCCTATTAATAAGAGTTTCTAAAAATTGATTCGAATAAAATTCGTTCATTTTTATTCATTTTCCAAAATCCAACTATAAAATTTTGAAAAAAGAGCGCTACTTTTGTGGCCTCTAGTAAAAAAATACTGAAATTGAAAATTATATAGTAAACCATTTCTGCTTCAAGAAAACCGCTGTACGCGTTTTACTATTTAAAAAACTCTTTGTTGTTCTAAATAGATCTTCTTTGTTCATTTCACTATTCATAAAATAATTAAGCAAAGCTTCTTGTAATACAAGATGTCCTACAATTCGGAGACAATTTAAACAATGGGAAAACAATTTGGCGAAAGCACACACGACTTTTAGAAATAATCATTAAAATTTATTTTTGAACAATTTTTAATCAAATATGTTGGTCAATAATTTGAATATGATTACTTAAGTATTATTTTTATTTCAACGATACTATTGATGTGACGTAGAATTTAATAATCAATTGAAACTATTATTAAAAGTTACTGTTATGTTTACATTGATGACGTTTCGCTTTTTTCTTAATATTGTTTTAACGCTCTTTGGATTGGTCAGTCAAGACAAGCCTAAATTTCAGAACACTCTGTATGTTTTGTTTGAACAAAGTATTCATAACATTTTCAACAAAATATTATGTATAAAATTTTATTTTAATTGAAAAACCATTACATTCCGTTGAATAAATGTATTGAATTTCTCATATATATATATATATATATATATATATGTATATATTCACTATATATATATATAGTGAATTTACTCCTCAATAGAATATAAAATATATATTATAAACAAGAAAGTAATTGAATTCATTGTCAAAACCAAAATGAATATACACAATATTTAATGGGTATAAGAGGGGTAAGGGGGTACGTTAGGTTGAAAAAGTATAAAGGGAAGTGATGTGAACTTTTGTTATAACTCTTTGATGTTAATCTTTTCATCTTAAAAGAGTTCGTTTTCATAAATATCAAATTATTTTTGAAAATATTTTATCAAGAAATTAATTTACGCGAAACGAATATGATAATAATATTCAATTGAAAAATACCTATTACCAATATATTTATTATATACGGTACATATATTTTCTTCAGAAATTTGTTTTTGATATTTTATAGCCGTATATATATATATATATGAGAGAAAACGTTATTATTTTTCAACAAAATAATTTTATGAAGACCTTTTTATAAAATGTATTTTATTATTCTATTCTCTGTGAATGTCGTATACATTTATTATATAGTGTAATACTTGGTGATGCTAAAGCTTAAAATTAGGATAGGTATTTGAAATATTTGAAATATCTCTTTATACAAATTTTATGTATCAACAAAAACAAATATTTTTGTATGCGTATGTTACACGAAACAAAATACCATACTTAAGACAACTGAAATTTGTATACAAATCAATATTGAATCACATTGAAAATTTTGTTATATTTAACAAAAAATTCGTTACGCAGGAGAATTCGTTTCGCTGCGTCCACTTTCCTCAGAATAAAAATATCATCTCTTTTGGAAATAGACCTAAATCAACTTTTATCTTCTTTATGTTCATGGCGACATGCTATCTGTGCATAGCTACAGTAGCTATGCACAGATATATATATATATTGTCGTGACTTCAAATTTATCGGTGTTTAAAATAAATTCCAAAGTCCAACAATACCTTATTGTCATCGGTCGCCAACTTGTTTTATTTATAGTCAATAACAAGTAAATGACTTACTCGTTCCAACTTATTATTTTACCACCGTTTCAACTTTAATTTACTTAATACATCTTTGAATCCAAAATATTCTTATTGTTGTACTGACTTATTTGTTAAAAATAATAATCCAAAAAATTCACTTAATCAATTTTTATTAATTTCAAACGTATTATTAACAGTATAGTTTCTTGCCAAACATTAAATTTACATTATAAATCGTTACAAATTTATATGATTTTTTCTATTACAAATATGACAAACAATCAATATTAATAATATAATATAATAATAAATTTCATGAATCTGCAAAAATCCTTTAAAAGTAATATTTTATTTTATAAAGTAAATGACAGAAAATCGACTACGGTCAATATATATATATATATATATATTGTAACGGTTATATTTTTGTTGTTGTTCATGAATTCGATTTAACGTAACTGTATTGTAACCAAATTATTATTTATTTCCGTAAATTAAATTAAATTTTTTTACTATCGTGAATAAATAATTTATTTTTGTTTCGTAATTCTGTTGTTTAATTTTTTTATTGTATTCGATCATCCGTAATTAGACGAGTGTCCACCTTTTAACCTGCCACCTAGATTAAGGGTTGACGAGCTGCCGTTAGTATAATCGTGAGTGGTACTCAGAAAAAATCACAGGCAGGCAGCCGTTACAAAGTCGGAACTAAACTAAACTACTGTGTATAAAAATCAAGTAATGGTGATAGATAATCCATAATAATGATATTTGTATCATTATTATCCGAATTTTATTTAAATTGCAAATATTTCTGTAAATTGTTGAGTTATAGAAAACATTGCCAGCCAATGAATTGTAGTAGAATTTATTGTATTGTTTTCATATACATTCTAATATTTTCATTAACCGCAATGCAAAATATATTAGTTATCACAAATAGTAAGGTTAGTATATAAAGGCAGTATGGCTACTCAACCCATGTACATTTATCTTTGGGTACATAACGGAATGTCAGTAAAGCATGTAACATTAAACTACTGGTGAATTCCTCAAATTAAATCAGGCACTTTCATATGGTACGGAGCAAAAACACTACTCTTCAAAATTAGTTACGTTCGAAAATATTCCCTACAGAATGTTATGAGTGGGTACTAACGGCTCAGAAAAAAATTTTGGTATAGATGTTCATAAAATGACCAAATAAATCCATTTCCGTCCGATAACACGATAATTCAAAAACAAAAAGAGATAGTGAACTGAAATTTTTAATGAGTGTTCTAGAACTAAAAAGTAAGGTCAAGTTCATGAATGCGCCATATCGGACTATGTTTGGGAAAAATTGGAAAAACTGCTCTTTGAAACCGTAAGAGATAAAACAAAATTTTAAAACCATAAATGTTATTTTTTTTTTAAGTAAACAAAATATGTCAGAAACTTTTTTCCATTCATTCATTATACACCGGGTATTTAATTAATTAACTCAGTTAGTTGTTATTTTCATTTGTTTAATTATAATAACTTATTGATTATATGTAATAAAAATTAAATAAATATAAATAACTCTAACAGTAATTCAATGTTATAAAATAGAAACAAAACAGAACGCAGGATAAAGGAAAATAAATGTCTTATATAGTTGCACTTGCTTATAGTAAAAACAGCGCAAATACAATGGTCGGGTGGATGAATGCTTGTTGGATGAACTTGCCGAGGTGATGGTGAAACAACGTGAAAACAGACAAGAGGATGGAGATGAGAAAGAAAAACATTAAAGAAATCGAGAAAATAAAATGTTTATTGTATCTGATACATCTTCTACTTTTATAAGATAAATGTTGCCTGCGGCTATATTCATATCTAGTTAGCTCTCCTCTCTTCACTGTGGAGAGAAGAGGGTACTCTCATCCAACACGCTTTTCACAATGTGTGTGTGTATACTCAACTCTCTCAATATTGTTATATACTAGGACTCCTCCACGTTGTTCACAATGCTTACTTACATTTCTTTATTTATATTATTACAACAGCTACTTATCACGTTGAGAGAAAACCCTTGTAATGTAACTAACTATAATAAAATTATAGATTAGGTAACTGTATTTTTTGTTAATTGATTTTCATTTGTTCAAAAAAGTCTTGACTGTACCGTCAAATATATCTGTGGTGACGAAGAAATTTTATACATTAGGCTTTTTGTTCTTACTGTCTACTGCACGAAAAATATGAACGCCATAAAATAGAAATTTTTCTGGGTGATTAAAAAAAAAACTTCAACAGGCCAACAGTTTCTAAGATCTCACACACCGGAAACAACGTTAAATCACATAATCAAGAACTTTGCAAAATGCAATATCCTTGACTTTTTGAAAAGTCTTTTTTCTGAAAATCCTGGGAGTTAAAGTATAAAACATATTAAAATTATATATTTAATGGTTTTGAACATGTTTTTATTATTCATATATATTTGTTTGTGTATACTTAAGCGTCAACAATACGATGTTTGTCCAAATTCCATTTCAGTTACGTAAGACAAACTGATGGAGACTAGCGTATACTATATAGACAAATGTCACTGAATTTTTAATTAAATACTGATATGAAAAAATTGACTCGTCAACCAGGAATTGAACCTTGGGCCTCTGGATATCTAGTCCAGCGTGCTTCCGCTACACCAAAGACGACAGTGACGTAATAGCCAACTTTTTCATATCATTCTTTTTTTTTTTTAACAGTATTATTTCTGTCGAAGTTATTATTCATATATATTTGTTTGTGTATACTTAAGCGACAACAATACGATGTTTGTCCAAATTCCATTTCGGTTACGTAAGACAAACTGTTGGAGACTAGCGTATACTATATAGACAAATGTCACTGAATTTTTAATTAAATACTGATATGAATAAATTAACTCGTCAACCAGGAATTGAACCTCGGGCCTCTAGATATCTAGTCCAGCGTGCTTCCGCTACACCAAAGACGACTGTGACGTAATAGCCAACTTTTTCATTTCATTCTTATTATTATTATTTTTTTTGACAGTATTGTTTCTGTCGAAGTTATTATTCATATATATTTGTTTGTGTATACTTAAGCGACAACAATACGATGTTTGTCCAAATTTCATTTCGGTTACGTAACACAAACTGTTGGAGACTAGCGTATACTATATAGACAAATGTTTTTTAATGAATTTTTAACTAAATACTGATATGAAAAACTTGCTAAACTAGCTAAAAACTAGCTTGACTTGTTTTATTAGCTTGTAATAACTATCTATCTATATTTGTATGAATGTAATGTAATTTTTACCGACGAAAAGAAGGAGGTACTCAATTCAATCGGAATATATATTTTTTTAAATACCTAAATAATTTTGAGTCGGCGTCAAAAAATCTCCATCGAAATGGGCGAAGAGTGAATCTGATTTTCGGTCAAAAGTAAATATAACAAAATATTACATATATTGCTTGTTTGGCGCCGACTCAAAATTATTTAGGTATTTACATTGACTTAGTTTTTGCTTTTGAGTTCCTGTCTTTTTTCGAAGATTGAATTTTTTGTAAAAGTTTTTATTTTTTTCTTTTCAGTTACTTTCTTCTTTCGTCGGTTTTATTTTTTGTTAAAAAGTTTTAATAGTGAGTTTTCTCTAGACTAATTGCAAAGTAATTAAAAATAGAAAGAAAATAAAGACATTAACAACAAAACTAACTTTAATGTGAACAAAAGCATGGGTTGCTCTCTAGTTACTTTTGTAAAAATAAAGATTTTGAAGACGGAAGTAGAGAGCATCCCATGCTTTTGGTCACATTAATTTTGTTGTTAAAGTCTTTATCTATTTTAAATTATTTTGCAATCAGTTCATATTTTAATAAAAGCATGTTTTTTTTAAATAGTTTTTAGCTCTAAATTTTAAGTTTTGTATATTAATTATATGGGCATTTATATAGAGCGATTTTAACTAACCACTTTTCTTACAAAAATATCGAATGAAACAAGTGAAAATAACAACCAATTGACTTAATTTCTTAAAAACCCGGTATATATTAATTTTAAGAAAAAAGTTTCAACCAAAAGTTGTTTATTTCTAAAAACATTTTTTGTCTTAAATTTTGTTCTATTTCTTACGGTTTCAAAGAAAGATACTTTCTTCCAGGCGGGGGGAAGCACGGTCCAGTTTTGCCCATTCACGAACATGACCTTTTATATTCGCCCTAGAACACACAAAAATTCATGTCGTTTTTGAGTTTTCGTGTTTACAGGCAAGCAAAAATAAAAGAATTAGGTCATTTTGTGAACTCCTATAATAACAATTTTATTCAAGATTTTCAATCGTTACAAAGTCGGGACTGAATGTTTATACTCTGGTATAGATTATATAACCCGAATATAATTATAGAATAATAGAGAATTCATAGAAAATTGAAACAAACAAGTGAGCACAAACTACCATATTGGGACTCAGATGGCTACCGGGATAGTGAGAGATGATATATTCAAATCCCCACATATATAATTTTTTTAATGCTTATATTACTCTAAAATTTGTATTCAAACTTCTCTAAGAGTTACTTCGAAGAGATTATTAAAATTTTCAAGTTCGAAATTTTACAAATCTAAAAATAAAGAATGTGAAAAATCACGTTCTATAAAAATATTTGTACTTACAACAATATATTATTTAGTTCCATACCAGAATTAATTTGGAAACTGGACTTTTACTATTAGAAACATGTATTTTGAAATTCTACGTTTGGAAATTGGATTTACCCTTTTAAAATAATCGCTTATAAAACACATAATAAGTGGTATAATATTCTCCAGCACACTTTCAGATCTCATAACTACGAATGATAATGAAAAGAGCTAGCAGAAGGGTAGACATATGAAACCCATGTATACGAAATCCATTCGGTTTAGGGGTTGTGGCATGAGGTTTACAATTATTTCATGACAGGTAGAGATAATTTATATCCTAAAAAATCTATAGTCATGTGATTACTTTGCCGCATTAGATAATGGTCGATTTCACATTTACCAACACCGAAACAGACATGACATTAGCACATACCGACACGATATTGACAGAATATATAGCAGGTGTCGTGTGTCGTTCGAGGAAACTACATAGCGGAAGTTGATAAATTGTATTTGCTTTATTTGTTATATTTAAGGCGATAAGCAAAGGCAGTTATGGTTACATCAAATTATATAAGTAAGATATTTAGAGGGTATCTACTATATTCTGTTTGAGAAGTTGGCTAATGACCCAACCAAGTTTTTTAACTGTATTCGTATAAGCAAAATACATTTGATTACATATTATATAATATAATTAATAATAGATAAAACACTAAACAGCTGTCGACGACACGAGTGGAGTGACTGCTGCTTGTCGACACAACGTCACCGGTAACGACACAATACCGTCATGTCGGCGAGTGTGAAATCAATCCTCTTTATTGGCATGAGATTACGCGTCCACCGTTGTCGTTGTCGTACCGGTGTCGTGTCGGCCAGTATGAAAACGCCCAATGCAATTGATTCATTAAACATACCGTTATCGATAAAATATATGAAATCAAAAAATAATGAATTGTAAATTTGGTTATACCAGTCCGAGTGGTCGAGATGTTAAAAGGGCTCTACTCAAAACTGCTAGTTCAATTCCCAACGGTGGAAGTGTGTCAAATAGATCAATTTAAAAAGAATTTAATGGAGCGGTTAATAAGTATAATAACCGGCTATGCTTGTGAAGCTTTTCTGCAGTTTCTTTTCACAAACCTCAGATGAATATCGACTAAGTTCTTATCAAAATCGGCTGCAGTTGCACAACCTACCAATTCCTAGTCTATATACTAATTCTTTGTTCTTATGGATCGGCAAAAAAGACGTAGATAGGTCTACTTGCCAGGCTTCGACCTCCCTTCCGCTGTAACTACTTCTACTATTAGTAAAGAAAATGCGTTCAAAAAGAGGTATTTGTTTGACACTTCTCCGTAATTTTTGCGAATTGCATATTTTTGTAGGACTGACAGCCCAGATGAAGCCCTACTATTTTCCAAGCACCGATACACCACCCATTTTTTTACCACGCGTTCAGAATTGGCGAACGGAAAAAAGAGGTTTTTGAGCGATATCGACGAAACTGTGCATTTGTCAGAAAAAATGTAAATTAAACATTTTTAGGTATTAACAAGACAAACAATTTGGTGCGTCGGAAATTAAAATCGATTAATCAAATTGCTTATTATACAATTTAATATTAAAAAGCTAATGATGAGAGTAGTACGAAAATTGATTAAAAGGCAACACCCCCACATTGCATAAGGCATAACATTTTCTTTTTTAAATGCATATATTTTTGGAAATACTCATTAAAATATAATAAGAGATATTTCGAGATTTTCAAAGCTGAATATGCAATATTGCATTAATAATTAGTTATTTCAGAAATGACCAGTTCAGCTAGTTTTACCAGCCAAGTAGCCGAGCGGTCTAAGGCGTCATGACTGCACAGTATGAAGTACTTGGAAACTGGGAGGTAATGGGTTCGAATCCCGACATCGGCAGTTTGTCAATTATAAAAATTAAAAAAAAAAAAAAGGGGCGGTTGATTGACTAAACTGTCGGCGTATGGACAAGAACGAAGTAACCGGCTATGCTTGAGAAGGTTTTCTGCAGTTTCCTTCACGAACTCCAGATGAATATCGTCATAGTTCCTATCATAGTCGGCTGCAGCCGCATTTCCTACCAATTCCTAGTCTACTCACAAATTCCTTCCATTTCACTCACATCCTCATCCTCCTAAGGCATCACAATGGACCTTATGGTCGAAGTGTAGCCCGTCCAGGGCAGCCTTTACAATCTACCTCTACCTCTATCAGCTAGTTTTTATAACTTTGCGAGAGAACTAATTAATCGATTTAATTTTAATTGTTTATCTTGTTAATACCTAAAAAAATGGTTCCTTTAGTTTTTTTCCGTCAAATTCACAGTTTCGTCACTATCGCTCAAAAACCTCTTTTTCCGTTTCGCCAACTTTGAACTCGTGGCAACAAAAATGGGTGGTGAATCGGTGGGCAATAATAGGTCTTCATCTGGGCTATAAGCCCTACAAGAATATGAAATTCACAAATACTACGGAGAAGTGTCATGCAAATCTACCCATTTCCTGGCCTATATTACATGTATAGTTTCCATGCACTAATTTTGATCTATAAAAAACTCCAGTAAGCATCGTTTTAGCGCAAAGAAAATAAATATGGTAGAATAAAATACAAAACGATATAATTCCAAACCGTAATTTCATATATAAATATAGAGTAGAGTAGGAAATTCCTTTTGGTGCAGTTCATTTATTATATAAACTACCTACATAAACATGAATGTGTAGTAGTAGGTAGTTTGTACACATTCAGAAAATAAAAATCTTATTTAAAATTGTACCAATGGTGTAGAATAAAGACAACCATTTATCATTTCTTTGATAATTTATATTCATTATCTCACTCCAACACAATTGTACATATACGAGTATACATATGTAACTACAGACAGTGTCAAGATAAGATGCTCGTTAGAATCCTGTTAGTCTACTTTGAATTAAAAAACTGAAAAGTACAATTCGTGCTAGTGAAAATTATTTTTCGCATAATTTCTTTTAAAAAAAAAAAAAAAAGTAGTGATTTTAGTGAAACGGTGATTTTACAATTTAATAATGGATTTAAAGATTTCAAAAATATAAATGTAATGAGTGATTTTTTAGTGGCCCCTTTTAATAGAAAATTTAAAATTCCCGCTGCAATAGAAATTTTTTCCGGATTTCAATGATTGCGCATTATTAAACGAAATGATTACCCTTCCAACAAATTATAATTTATTAGGAGCCATGAACACGAGCACAAAAAGTATTTGGGAAATCGACGCAGAAATCCCACCTTCGTCGTTTGAATATCCGGAATTATTAAAAATAAATAAATAAAAAACTTAGTTGTAGTAGTTGTTTCGCATCTTCTTATCTATATGAATCGGGATTTTCACATATGAAACATATAAAATCAAATAAATTGTTGGGCAATAATTGGTAGACACCCTGTATTGAAACATCGTCCTGTCTTACTTCAAAACATACCTCTCTTGCTTACTCTCACTCAGCTTATGGAGTGCACAGTTGCTCAAATGAGCAACCCATGCCCACCTCTGTTAGACGCTTTACAATTAACCCTATAATATATGCATACGAAATGGAGACAAATCTTCGCATTCAATCATAAAAACCCATTTATTCGGAGCGAAATAAACAAAAGACGATCCTCCACACTGGAAGAAGACACAGTTTTGTATGTATGAGGTACTTACGATTTTAGGGCTGAATATTTGATTCCAGTTGTATATTAAAATAAAAATGTATTTAGATTATTTTTTCTAACATAAATACTATAATATGTTTCTTCTGAATAAAAACGGTCGATAGCTTTCACAAATGCTGGTGAATCATAACACAATATAGTTCTCGAAATATTGGCATCAAATTAAAATAAATAAAAATAATAACTAACTTAATTGCATAAATACTCATTATAAGAGAGGCATTTTTTTTTATGTAAATTTTTTTTCTATATCTTACCGTTTTCAGGATAGATATTTCCACGCATACACAATTTCAGCTCGTTATATCTTTTGTTTTTGAGTTATCCTGTCTACGGACAGACAAGCTGGCGGACGTGAACGCGGAAGTTAACGAAGTAAGTCATTTAATAATCCTTTTGTATGTATACACCAGGTAAAAAAACGTTAAAACTTTTGAATAGAATTAATAAAAAATAAATAAAAAACAAAAATTAAAAAATGAAATTAATTATTTAATAAAAATTATATTTAACAGAAAATTTTCTTCCTTTTTTCTTTAACCTCAAACTGAACCACAATAGTTATCACGGAAAACAGTTCCGTGCAACCGATTTGAAACTGTTTGCAAACGAGTCGCATTCGATTCGTGTGCGGATCTACACTACTAAACGAGTTGCGCTTGCAACTGTTTTGCAACCTAAGTGTGGGGCACCGTGTGTGGGGCTTAACTATATTTTAATCATTGCTGCCAACTCAATATTTTGGGAATCCGCAAGTTAGCGTCAAAAAAATCCGGATAATTCGGTAAATCTCGATTTTAAAATAGCGTAGATCTACGAATTTGCCAAAATGGATGCAAAAATTGTAAATTATAATAAATTGTTTATTATAATAATCACCTAAAGTTCCATTATAATACGTTTATTATTTTCTCAATAAATGATATCAAATATGAAGAAATGATATTTATAAATTTCCGTATAATTTTATTATCATGCGTAGATGATAAAACAATTCCGTAGATTTACGGAAAATTCCGGAGGGTTGGCAACACTGATTTTAATTGACAATTTAGTTGGTATGCATGCGTATGTTTTGTTAGTAGACTCTGTAGCTAGTTGAAGTATATTATATGATTATTATGCTTTTCTTCACATCTGTTTCTAAGATAGATGATGAGAATGGTGTGGGTGGGCTATGTGTAAATGTAGTAGTTTATATAATATGTCTGTCTGTCTATATTATAAAGTTGTGTGTTTCTTTTACTTATATGGAATAAAGAAAATGAATGAATTCCATGATGAAAGATTGGTGAGTAAAACATTTATTTTTGCGGTTGGTTCGTTACTGCCATCATACCCGTACGTACATATCGCATACTCTTATACAAAACAAAATTAGTATATAGTAAAATGAAAATTTTATGTTAGAGCAAAAATTGAAATGATTTTTTCTTTCTTTTTATTCCATTTCAATTATAGGAGATGAAATTATTTTTTTGTATTGTTACATACCACAAAAACACTTGATATATATGATATAAACACTTGATATAAATGTTTCTGCAACAAGCACATTGTCAGCATTTTCATTTACACATCACCTAATTTATATCTTTTGCCTTAATTTGAATTGTTGACCATAATAACATTCATTTTGAGGCTATTAATTTTCTTATTAACTTCTGAATTGACTTGCATGTAGGTAGTTAGGTCAAGAGCTTCACCGAGTATAGTAATTTGTTTTTCATTTCTCATCAATTATTTTATTTTCTAGTGATCTTTGAGGTGACTACGCTTTCATTGGCATTGTCTATAATGGAGTGAATAATTGGCTAAACTGGCGGTTTATATACAAGAACAAAGTAGCCGGCTATGCGCGCAATGGTTTTCTGCAGTTTCTCTTTACAAATCCAGATGGATATCGGCATAGTTTCTGTCAAAGTCAGCTAAAATTGCACAACCTGACAATCTACCCATTATTAGCTTGTACGCATATTTCTTGTCCTTCACTCATATCATTTGTATAGTTAAAAATTAGTAAAATCCCGTTATTATTATAGCTTTTTATTAATTATATATAGCTTATATATAGCTTTTTATATAATTATTATTAATTATAGCTTTTTAAATACTTTGTCTAGCAAGAGTTATGTCATATTGTCGACTATACTAAATATGCCCGTCTTTTTAGCTCCAAAGAAGTACGAACGCATAATACCTCAAGACCTCTCGTGGTCTTCAGGATGTATCACATATTTCTTATCAATTATTATTGGCTATGTACTGAAACATAATCGATAAAATTAACATAATAACAACAGTATTGTTCAAAAAAATCCTTAACCATGAATAAAAAAGTTATTTTAAAGCAATCAACCTAGGATAGTTGGATATTTTATGAGACTTGAAAACAGTCGCGACAAACTCATTTTTTATATCATATACGGCACTAACAAATTTAAATTATCTTCTATATTAGAGGGATAAAAAGCTAACAGAATTGCGACTCGAATAAATATGTATATATATATATATATATATATATATATATATATATATATATATATATATATATATATATATATATATATATATATATATATATTATGAGGTATTTGAAGTAAAATTAAAGAGAGTCATTTCATCTCTTTAGTCGACAACTTAACACAGTTAGATAAAGATAAATGCTTTAAGATTTGTCAAATCTATATAATATGTTAGTTACACAGTTGATATTTCTTTGTCTATTTCATGTTCACTCATTCTATTTCAAACGACTGAAAGCAGCAGAATGGGTGGGGAGCTTCAAAAAATATACACAAACACATGCATACAGATAGATTCGTTGTGTAGGTAGTGGATGTGAACAGAAATGATTATCTAGACTCTAGAGTGAGGTTTCTTGAACGCTTCAACGATCTCTTGACACTTCACTCGAGTAAGTGCATCCATCTACTACTAGTACAACACGATACACTGACTATACATACTCTGTCTGTACGTCTTGTTTTCTTTTGCTGCACACAACAGTGTGTGCCTTGGTGATTTCTTGCACACCAATAACTCGAACATAGAAGTTACATGACAACACATCGTCACTGCTCTTCTAAAATTATTTCAGTACCAACTATGTACGTATAGTACCTATCTAGTACCTATAGTTAACACAGCTTCGTCCTTACTTGCCAGTGATGATTCGAGTTAGTTAATATATTTGTGCATTCAAATAAAATATAAAAAAATAAGCTAAAGAATGGAATCGTGTGCACACCACGGATGACACAGAAATAAAATAATAATATACTTTAGTTTAAAATTATTATTAATAGAATATAAATTTAGTTTTCATTCGTTTTTCACTTATTTAAGGTAGATATGATGATAAATAGATATCTGCATAATCCATCATCATCCGACCAACAATACTTTGTGATCTAATCTGTGTCTTCTGCTTTCACAGAAAATAACTAATATATTGACGTTGGAATAAAACAAATTTTGAATGTAACTATCTCTGACTCCATACCCCAGAGATAGTTACGATTAGCTGATGCATACTGATGATGACTACCTTGTAGTCGAAATACGTATTTATAAAATACAAATGATTGTTCTAGAAATTAGAGCAAAATTTGAAATGTAATTTTAAAAAACCTAGAGTTCTCTATGATTATTTTAATAATCTTTAAATTTTGAATGGTTTGTATACCTGGTATATATAAAATACTCACTCTGCTCGGAAGGGAGCTCTTTTATCCCCGGGGCAGCCTCCGCCCTTAGCTTAGCGTCTCAGGAAGAATACAAAAAAACTCACCCTTCAGAATCAGCATTTACAGAAGTAAAAACGATATTTTCGGGAGGTTTTTCCAGTTGTGGGGTTGCAGTTAGTTTAAAATTATTCCGCGTCGAGTGGAAAAAAACCGCATCCTTCTAGCATGTCAAAAAATAGGACATACCCTACATGAATGATGTGGGTGGAGGACAAGAAACATTGCATTCAGGCAAGAAATTTGTAAGTTGTACGGCTGCAGCCGACTTTGACTGACCCTATGCCAATATCCATCTGGAGTTCGTAAAGGGAAACTCAAGAAAAACTTCATAAGCATAGCTGGTTATTTTTTTCTTGTCCAAACGCCGACAGGTTGGTCAATTATCCACCCCATTAATTATAATTGACAAACTGCCGCTGTCCTAATTCGAACTCGCAACCGTCCAATTCCAAGTATAGTGCGTTTGACCGCACGCCCACTCGGACTGGTAAAAGCATCTTACGCAAACCCCTTTCATCTTAAACGTCCTAGATCGACAGCAAATATATCGAAATAAGAAAAATGTTCACACTAAGATCAGGTAATGGTTTTTGCATGAGATTAAATATTGAAAGGGGGATAAAAAATTACTCATCGATTAAAAGTCAGTATATCGTAGGTCAGTATATCGAAAAGTATTGTAGGATCCCAGATTATATGAGTATTTTTTCTAATTCTATCAATTCTAGACTATTAACTCAAACCATATTGATATAATTGTTATTATCGAATTTTATATGAAAACTCCTTCTGAAAATATTTTGATAGACTTACGACCACCACTAAAAAAGATAACAAAACATATATAGATGAAAACTTTTTACTTTTTTTAGTAGAACAATAATTCAACTGCGGAGTAGACTCAGTAATGAAAAAGTATATTCTTTTAAATTTCATTTACACACATCTCGTATGATGATATGAGAAAACACCCAATTTCAGAATAACTTTAAACAAAATATGATAATATATCGTGAATAATGAAACTGCAATCCTAACCAACTGGTATTATGACAACTATTTGAATTTTTAACAAGTAAAATTAAAAATTAAAAAAAAAAAAACCAAAAAAAAAATATAACCCTAAAAAAAATTCGTTACGCAGGAGCTGCGTCAACTTAGCGAATTTCTTTAGAATACATAAATCACTCTCTAGCGGTCATACTTTTAGTGTGATCAAAATGAAATATAATATCTGATATGACTTTAGTATTTGCAAAAATTAAATTTATTAATACCAAAATAGAACGATGTACAACGATTATAGTTTATAGTTACTATGGAAACGACAACCAAAATTTTTTACAATAAAATTTATTTCATGTATTCGTGTCAAACAAACACAAAACATTAAATATCTCTTTTAATATTAGAATAATCGAAAAATGTATATGGAGTAATGTTGTAGAAAATCAAGTTTGCTATAATTTATTACTTGATCATTTTTCTAAAACTCTAATGTGAACAGAGATATTTAGAATTTTAACTTTCAATCTTTAGTTGTAAATATTTCTGTAAATATTAGTGTAACAGAAAAATGATAAGAAACAAAATTACAGTAAAACTTAGTACCTACAACTTAACTCCTGACAAATTTTTCAAATATTAAGGGAGATAGTCAAATTTTGTATTTCCCCCTCCCTCTAAACCCCCTTTCCCCTCGTCCGATTTAACCCATTAACGAACTTGACCTTTAGAATACCAAAAGCTACTCAAATACCAAATTTCATTCCAATCGGAATAAAGCTGAGAGTCCACAGACATTAAAAAAAAGTACATATATATATATATAAATATATATATATATATAAGTTTTAGCGACAGTGATTTTTAACATCTAATAGGTAGGATCGATGGACATTTGAAGAAATTTTTACGAAATTTCAACAATAGCTACATTTCCTTTGGAGGAACGTTTCCCGTTACGTCCACCAAATTTATATGTTAGATAAAAAGTTAATGTTAATTGTATGCCTATGCATTATGTTGGAAAAGGAAAAGAAAGCATCACCACAAGAAAACCAGCTGTCTAATAAAGAAAAACCGCATTTAAATCGGTCAACGCGTTTGACAGCCACAGGCACACCCTCAGACAGACAGACAGACAGGCAGACACACATAATCTTCAACTTATAACACTCCTACTTTTGCGTCGGGAGTTAAAAGTAAATAAAATATTAGTTGAAAGTTTTACACTCAAGTAATAATTAAGATACCTTACAACCATTGGTAATATATTATAATCCACCTTCAGAGTTGTAGTTACTTGGTATAAACATAACAAATCATTCATTCGTCCTACTATGAGATCATTTTATATATCACTTTAAGTTGTACTTCTTAAGACTTTATAGTAGATGACTTGCAATTCATTTGTTTATTTTAAATAAATACTATTTAAAGTTATTCAAGAGTTCTTTCTATCCTTGTATATAGTTTTGGAATTATGTGTATAATGCACTCAAAATATTTAAAAGTATGATTGATTCATTAGCGTATAATTATATTACAGAATTTTTAATGTACGATCTCATGTAATCATATTGCAGTAAGTGGCAGAAATTTTTTTATCAAAATGGATCTATTCCAAGTTTTTAAGACTCTTTGTTTTGTGATATCAAAACTGTTTTTATCCCAGTCCGTAGAGGGTATTGTATGATGCAAAAGGTGGTGTAGTACTTTTTATTTTTTCCAACTTCTATCATCTGGGTTCAAACATGTATAAAACAAAAAAGCTAACACGGGTGACTACGGGACAACTATTGGCAACCAAAAAACCGCGGAATTTTTGGGATTTTTTTGGTTTTGCGTCTATAAATCCTAGATGATTGAGAATTCAATGATTAAAATCCCAATATCACAATTAAGTATCACAACTTAATAATGCGGTCAATGCATTATTAAGTGCGTGTGTTAAAAGTTGAGATTAGAACTTTGTATAAGTCTGTTGCCTGAAAAACTTTATGCATGCAGTGGAAATACATGTAACAGCCAAACAATATATACACACATTCTTATACATACATGCCGCGCAAGCGCGCTAAAGCAAACATTAGTATCTTGGGATAATCTGTTCAGTTATATAGATGTCAGTGGTTTAAACATAGCTAATGATGATAACAAAAAATCTCAAACAGTCTAATAGTAAGAGAAGTGTCCTGAATACAATTAAAAAATGTCGTTAGACTTTTAAATTTCCTGAGTTAGTGTGAGTTAGTATAGAGATATAGAGATATGCACTGCACTATTAATAAAATTAGCATTGTAGTGCCTCAAACATATAGTAGATTCACTTCTTTCGATGTTGAAATGATAGACAATAGTGTCATGTATGTTTGTGAATGTGCCACTTGAGTTTTGTCAATTAGTTGATAAAATTATCTAAACTTAAGAAGCAAACATCAAAACTGCAGTAATTTATTTAGTTAGTTCATTACAAAGGATCTTAAATTCAGCAATACTGAAGTTCTTAGTTCTTAGAATGGTATGTAAGTAGTGGATTCTATAATAATTAGGTACGGAAGAAGTGATTCAATTTATATTTCGTAAAATTAATTTCTATTTTCTTTTGTTACAGGTATGGATTTATATTGAAGTGCAACTATTTAAAACGTTCGAGTAAGAGCCTTAAGCTGAATATTAGTTTCCTAGCATATTTCCTAAAAATAGTCAAATATAATTTTGTATGTCAATATGATTCTTTCGCGTTTTTACTGGCGGGTATCGTTGAGGTCTATACTTTATGAATACCAAAAGAGACTAGAGAGGTAGATTGTAAAGGCTGCTCTGGATGGGCTACACTTCGACCATAAGGTCCATTGTGATGCCTTAGGATGTGAGGATGTGAGTGGAGTGGAAGGAATTTGTGAGTAGACTAGGAATTGTGTTCGTGAAGGAAACTGCAGAAAACCTTCTCAAGCATAGCCGGTTACTTCATTCTTGTCCATACGCCGACAGTTTAGTCAATCCACCGCCCCCTTTTTTTTTATAATTGACAAACTGCCGATGTCGGGATTCGAACCCATAACCTCCCAGTTTCCAAGTACTGCATACTGCGCAGACATGACGCCTTAGACCGCTCGGCTACTTGGCTGGTAAAAGAGACTATATATCTTATCAGAATAAACTCTATGCTCACTTTGCAAACAATATCGAATTAGTCATTTAACATCTTAAATTGGCAAACCTATGGTATAATTAATATCTATGAAAATGTTTACGTATAAAGAAAACTTTATGAAAGAAAATATGATCAATGATATATAAACTGAATGAATAATATAGTAAAAATTAAAATCATATTGTCTTTGATTCTGTTTGTTTATACGAATGTTTTTGTATTTGTGGGATACTTTTGCCAGTTTACATAGAAAACATATAATTATAATAATAATAAAATATATCTAATTAATAATTCTAAACAGGTGAAAATCAGTCAAAATTAATTATTGTTTCATTGATTTTTTTCTAGTGTTTTTTGAGTGGAAACTTAAGGAAAACAAATCTACACTTTTCTTCCTTGGTATAAAATTGGCAGAAATTTGTTTATTTTTAATTGTGTAATTTGGAAGCAAACAGTAATCATGTAATACACTCAAACAGTAATACACTCTAAAACTGAAAAAACACCACCGCTTTGGATTTGTAGTGTAGTCTCTTAGTCTTGAATTATAATAGTTATTAATTTTTTTAAATTTATTTAACTTAAATATGTATTATCTGTTAAGAGCTCAAATGAACATACAACTGTTTATTTGAATCTTCGAAATACAGTAATATTACAAGTCAAGCAATAGATTTCCCAGCCTAAGCTTTACCTATAAATTTACATCGGTTTATGGCTATGCATCGTTTTACAAAAATCATCGTCACAAATGGAAAATATTCTTTAAAAAAACCATTGATAATATTTTTAATTACTACTTAACTAAGTGGATGAATACGCCATCCTTAATACTAAAGTAAATAATAAGATAATAAAATGCAAAGAAATAAAAAATAAAATAATAATAATAGAATAATAGAATAATAAGATAAATAAGATAAATAGGGGGATATATTAGGGGGATATATACAATTAGATTGTACCAAAATTGAGTACAATCGACGTCTGTGGCATGGAGGAATTTTTTTCTGAGGAGCAGCTCATGTGGGTCGAAGTTGCCCAGTGCGTTGATCTCCGGAAAAAGTTTTCATTTTGAAAGTAGGAAGACTGGTGGATTTGGTGAATTCGATAAGAGTGGGGTGCCCGGTTTCTATGTGTAGAATTTAAGTTTAAAATCTGATGGGTTTCTTCGAAATCACTCGAAGACATCGGTTTTGAAATCGTTTTTTGCAAGCTGCGAGGTTGCAATGTGTACCCAAATGACCCAATGTGAGCTACGTTAGTATGGGGCGAATGCGTGACTTGTAAAATCCATGCTTGAGACGTTCGTCTAACTTACTCCTAGTGTTGAGTAGGGGATATAATCCTGAAAAAGCTGCGTTTTCGAGGGCAAGACGCTTTGAGACGTTCTTTGTCTAATTCAACTATCTTTCCAGGTTACACCCAGGTACTCACCGCTTTAAGTTTGATCGAATTCTGTCTCAAACATCTTCCATTCAAGGGGGTAAGAAGCGCAATTTTGCTTGCGAGGAAATAAGATAGCCTGAGTGTTCGCGAGGTTGATTTTGATTTTCCATAACTTGAAGTATGTTTCGAGCATTTTGATGGAAATAATTCACGGTTACAGGAAGTACAATAAATTACCGTTTCATCGGCTAAAAGGGTGGTATCGGTTTCTTGGTCCTTCGGAATGTCGTTCAGTGTGTCTGAAAAGTTGTCTCTCTATTGGATGGTTTAATCTGAGTCCAAGAAATGGCAGGAAGTAGATGGGTCGGTATCTCGAAGGCATCTTCAGTTGCTTTCCCGACTTCGGAAGTGCAAAAACTTCCGAATCAGACTTCCAAAGTTTAGGAAAAGAACCAAGTCTGCTGTACAGATGGCGACAATTTAATTATCAAAATCCCAAATTTGTTTTAGATATTAGAGTTACAAAAAGATGAACTGTAGATAAATAGGGTTAAAATTTATTTCCTCCAATTGGAGTAAAGTTAAGTTTTTCCATTTTACCACTATTAAGAGAATTATTCCAAATTTTGCGTTATCCCTAACTCAAAAGCCCTTTTTGATTTTTCCCGCTAAAATGCCTACTAAAGTTGTTGAACGAAAATCTTGATTTTGGTTTTTCTCGTAGCTCCAAAACACGACAAAAGATTTGGTGGCATGTTCCTCTCTTTCGTGGCAAGTTCTCTTAGGGCTGTCTAAACAAGTAAAATATTCATATGCACTATTACGATTCTTAACGGTCGGCGCTCCGTCTAGTATATGGAGGTAGATGTGACAGATAAATGAAATATTACCAACACAATAATAGTTATTAGGTATTAAGTAAAAACCAATTATATTTTTATTAATTTCCATTTTCATTGTCTGTTTTTATTTTTCAATCAGCAATGTATTTCTTAAAAGATAAAAAAGAAAAATTTTTCAAACAATCTCAAATGTGATCAGATAAAAGAACAGGGAGACAAAGAACAATTGTGTGTAAGTAAATGGATTTAGAAGAGAGTTAAATGCCAATTCAATATTATTAGTTTCACTACAATAATATCAAAAGCATTGATGTGAATAGAGCAAGAAATGGAATCTTCATTTTTATTTATTGTTTTATTTCATTTTATTATTTATTGTTTGTTTGTCCATATTTATTTATTTATTTATTTAATTTAATATTTTGAAAGTGGTGCATTTGTTAGTGATGTTCATATTTTAAGTACAATGGGGGTCACAAATCAGGTAGTTTTTTAAAATTTTATAATTGATTAGTGCCTTATTGATTCGGTTTTTGAAAAAATGCTTCGAATAAAAGTTGTTCATTATAAATATAGTAACAACTTTTATTCGAAAAATGGTTTCGAAAACCGAATGAATAAGGCACAAATCAATTCTAAGATTTTAAAGATGACCCGGACTTTTGTGATCCATAGTACATCCTTTAATATTTATGTTCGACTTAATGTATAAAATTCTTATTTTTATTTTGAATAGTCTTTTTCTACATTGACATGCCGTATTTTTTTCTTTCTACAAGGTTTAATAATAGTGAAATCCGGTTTATGAAAAAATTCATTTGAGTAGGAATAACTTCTTCCTTCTGAAATTATTTTAAGTACGTACGATTTTATTTTTTAAGCGTTTGCGAAGTGAAAATTCGTTTGAGATGTGAAAATTCGGTACTAAGCCTCGACCATCTGAGATTGATAGCTGCAAGCTAGATGAGACGTTTTATGGGAAGGATTAGAGATTATTAGGACAACCTTTGTTTTGAACTTTTTTTCTTAAACTGGATGAGTTTGCCACAGTCTTTGCTAAAATATCTGTAATATCAATTGATAACATACATTACATTGTATTTTTATCCTTTTGTGTATGTATACAAAGTTAAATAAACAGTTCACTTACTAATAATGATTTCAATATATACCGGCTGTTTAAGATATTAACTCAGTAAGATGTTATTTTCAATCTTCTACATGTCTTTGTCTTGCAGAAATTTTCCAGGTTTACGTAACTTTTATCCTTTTCGAATTATTTTATGTTTCAAGTCAACTGCGTAGTTATCTTCGTTATTCTAAAAAAAACTGGATGAAAAAATGCAAGTGGTACTTCCAATATCCATTAAAATTGATATTTGGCAAACAGTTAAGTCCAGTGCCCAAAGAAAAAATTATGAAAACCCCAAATTTCCATTTCGAAATCGAAAATTTGGAGGTATTTTGTTTGGTGAATTTAACAATGTAAGACATGCTGCAATGTAATTAGCTGACACTGAATTGCTCTATAAAAAAAGCTTCTCGAAAAATAATTAATTCTATGACAATTTGGTTTCTTATTGTATATTGCCTGAATTTTCAAATTTTTTCAGAATTTGATGATATAGAAAAAAGTTACCATGAACATTAATAAGATAAAAGTACCCTACTTGAATGAACGATGGAAAGGTAATATTATTTTTGCTATTAAAATTTTTGTTCGAAATGAGCACACTACTTAACCAATTTCAGTGCAATGGGAAATATCGTATCTAATATGCATTTAAAATTTGCACGACCAAGTTTGTTAACGAGTAGAATCGGTCAAGGGAAACGGGTTAAAATGTATAAGTAGTAAAGATACAGAAAATCAACTTTACTGCAATTTATTACGTGAAAATTTTTTTGTAAAACAAGAATATGTAGAGATATTTAGGATTTTAATTTTCTGAAATCATAAATATTTCTGTAAATATTAGTGTAAATCTGTATGAGGCTACGAGAAATTATTTTATACTTTTTAGTCCGTTTTAAAAACGTGCTAAACTAAAAATGTATGTATTACTGAAATAATTTTTATACCCGGTATATATAAACAAGAGTATATTAAGTTTAGTTCTGACTTTGTTACGACGGTCGATAGAACCATATTTGGACAAAATGGGCAACACTGTCTATCTTTCAAACCGTCAGAGATAGAATACAAATTTAAAGACAAAAAATGTCTAAAAATAAACAACTTTTGTTAGTACTTCAGTTAGTTGTTATTTTTATTTGTCTATTTTTTAAGTTTAAAGTAAAGATACCTAATTATGAAAATATAAAATAAATAACCAATTTAGATTATTACCAGAATGTAAACAAAAACTTTAATACTAACTTCAATATTTCATAAATTCATGGTACAGTTTTTAAAAGATACTTACCATATTATATAAATATATATTTTTACACAAAATTTGTTTTATATATACAAAGTAAAAGACTTTTTATATTTCATAAGCTCTCTTATGCTTTTGTCATGTTACTATCCTGACTGTGTGTGTTCGTTACATATAGAATGAACTTTTTTGTATGTTATTTTTCTCAAACTTAATAACAAAAGAAAGTTTTATTCAACAAACAACACAAAATGTTTGCAATATTAGAACTACTAGTTTCAACTTATATACATATACTATATACATACAATCATAATACTCTTTCTTCAGTATTACATATATACCTATGATTTGTAAAGTAATGCACTGAATGTGTCGTTACATATTGGGGCATTGATGTTAGGTACTGTCGTCTAACAAGAGCCGGCTCCTAATAAAGCCCAACCCTGAAAAATCGTTAATGTAATTTTTGAATTAATTCGAAATATCTTACATATGCAGAAACATTAATAGACAAAAATATAACACCACTTTTAGTCGAGTTTTCGTTTAGATAGAAAACCCATCTTTATCAGTGATCGGTGAGATACTCTTTTTTAACCCGACTTTAAAAAAGCAGAGGGTTATCAATTCGTGTGAATTTTTTTTGTTTTTCATGTTCGTCACCTCATAAGTCCGTCATTTATTAACCGATTTGGAATTTTGTTTTTGTTTTAAACGGTTTGTTGTCAGATTGGTTGTCGAATTCTGATGAGGGGATCCCATGGAAATCGAAGCAAATCCTAATTTTATATGTATGATCACCGATTTCTCCGAACATTTTGTTTTTTTGGTTGAAAGGGTATACTCATTCATAATGGAAAATTAAGAAACATTTTTTAAAAACCGGCTTCAAATAAAAAAATTTTTTACAAAAAAAAACCGACTCCAAAAAAAAAATTTTGCAAAAAAAAAAAACAAAAGGCATGTAAAAAACTCTGCTATGAAAAAATGCACTAAAAATTTAACACAAAAAAAAAACCTAACTCCAAAAAAGAAAAACTGATCAAAAAATATGTTATGAAAAAATGCACTAAAAAGTCAAAAATAAAAATTTTTTGACAAAAAAACAAAACCCGACTCCAAAAAAGGATCTAAAAAAATCTGCTATGAAACAATGCACCAAAAAGTCGAAAATAATAGTGTTATTTATTTATTTTTTCAATTTATCCATTTTTTTCAAATCAAATATTTGGTGTTGGTGTTGGTGACAGCCAAGGTTAACAAACATTTAATTTCACTTTAACTACAAAGCATTTCATAATCGACAACAAGATAGTAGATGCGGCTAGCACAACTCCATAAATAAAAATATTTGATTTAAAAAAAATGAATATTTATAAGTAAATTGAAGTAAATAAATAACGCAATTATTTTTTACTTGCAATTATTTTTTACTTTTTAGTGCATTGTTTCATAGCAGATTTTTTTAGATCCTTTTTTGGAGTCGCGTTTTGTTTTTTTGTAAAAAATTTTTTAGATAAAATTTAATAATCACAAATTTTTATTTTACTGAATAAAGTAGTGTTTTTTTATTTGTTTTTACTATTATATTTCCTTATCTTAATATCTAAGCGTTTATTATTGAAAGCAATGGGAATCTTATTCATTTCTTTCTTCATTTGCTTTTTATCGGCTGTTTTGTTGTCGTGTGGTACTGTATGTAATAAGGCCTACTAAATGTTCTCCAAAAACGGTCCGGGCCTTATTCAGAGTATTATATTTAATCTTTTTTATTTAGTAATTCAATGGTAATTGTTATACATAAAACGTCAGAAAAAATAAAGTAAGCTCTTAGTATTCTAGGAAAAAACTATTTTCTTAGTTAATTTAGTCATTTTAGCACTTCTGTTGCAAAGTTCGAGGTTAAAAGTTGTTACTGTACTTTTAATTTTTTTTAGCCGAAGCAGTTTTTCGATAACCAGATCAATAAGTCAATAATTCAATATTTGGAATCGCCTGTTTTCGATATTTACAAAATACGATAAAATTTACGATATTTACGATATTTACAAAATTATTATTTTTCGTTTTTAGATTTTTTTGTGAGCCTATGAACTATCTTCTTCCAAATATCAAATTTTTAGGAGAACTGGACGTCCCCAGTCCCCAAAATGTCTATTTTTAGGGTTAATTATTTAAGAAATTATTAAAACTGTAATGTGGAAACTGGGTACGTACCGTCATGGTTAGAGGCCTAAAAATTGTCTCTAACCCTACCTTTAAAGTATAGTACGATAGAAGTCTATGCTGAAACTTGGTGTTGATCAGATGCTCTACCGTGTTATATGATATTATTATTTGTATTAAATGTTATGCCTAATGACATGATACACATACGGTATAGAATGAATAAAAGCTATCATCATCATCATCACCATCATAGGCTGCTGACTGCTTGTCAGTAGATGGTTGAATTTTTCTTTAACTATGAATAGTTTAGCTTAAGTTTTATACATTTTATTTAAAGGATGTGTATTATTTAAAAGAAAATGATGATGCTGATGATGATGATTATGGTGATGAGAAAAATACTTAAAATAAAAACAAAACACATTCAATGTAAAATACTCAAATAACCGTCATGTAGTACATTACTTTACAAGTATTTAATAGAGAAGGATACTTTCTATGTTCAAAATAGAAGGGGGAATATTAGTAAAGTAACTCATAACGTCATATTCCAAACGACTTTCATTAACAACATAATTAATTTTTGTTCATTTTATTAATGTAATCTTAACAATACATATGTAATTATCATAGTTAGGCCTGGCTACTCGGTTTCTACTTATTGCCGCCAGATGTCCTAGTCCTAAGGAACAATAAGGCTGCCAAATACTTCAGGACACAATTTTAAAGCGATCAAACTGAAATTTCGTATCTAACATGTGTTTGACACTTAAATGGCTAAAGTCGTTAATGAGTAGAATCGGTCAAGGAGAAAGGAGAGTTTGGAGACATAAGAAAAGACAAAATATAGAATATCTCTCTAAAAATCGAAAAAATATATAAACATACATTTTGGTGATGGAAACAAAACCAATAGCTCGATATTCTTATTACAATACGCTTAAATTGATACTTTATGCAACATGCAAGTATCAGTAAAGTAATTAATAAAATAATTACATCTAATTATTTTTTAATGTTCATCTAAGATAATATCTCGTATAATGCATTATTATGTAATTTCCTTTATAAAAACTATTCATTATTAAAATTAATGGTATTTCTTTCTCTTTTATTAGTTGTTTAGCTTTTATTTGCAAACTTATGTTCGCCCAAGTTTTTGCTCCAAAAATATATTTATATATACTAAACTAACTGACGTTGCTCGGGTAAAAAAAATTCTTTTGATATATGTTTTATATCAAGTATAGTTCCGACTTTGTAACGCTTGGTTGCACAAATATTGATCGATTGCACACAAAAAATTTTTATAGGTTTGCATAAAATGAACTAATTCATCCATTTCCGTATGACCACCCGTCCGTGTGTCCGTCTGTCCATCTATCTTTGGACACGATACCTCAAGAACGAAAAGAGATAACGAGCTGAAATTTTTTGTGTGTGTTGTAGAGCAAAAAAGTAAGGTCAAGTTCGTTAATGGGAACGTGTCCCCTTCCCCCCGCCAAGGAGGAAAATATACATCTTTGAAACTGTAAGAGATAGAAAAAAATATTGTTAACAAAAAATCTCCTTCTTTTCAAAATAAACAACTTTTGCTCGACAAATTTTTGTAGTTTATCTCAATATGGAGAATAATTTTTTTAATACTCCACTGTTTAAAATTTATTATTATTTTGTTTTCATATTTTTATTATTCAAAAAATAATAATTTATATAATTATTGGTTTATGCGAGTTGAGAATTTACATAATTTCAACAAACATTTACTTAGATCGGATATGACTTGCGTATATCCAAGCTTACTTCGATATTTCCGCACATATTTCAAATCAGTTACAAAAAGTACTTGTCTCAAGACAGTTACTAAAATTAGTTCGCTCAGTACAGTTACTAAAAGTAGTTGTCTCACATGAATTAATCAGATGGTATTTTGAATTTTTATTTCTTCAATTTACAAATTGAATATTTATTATGGATTGTGCTGAAGTATGGAATAGGCGAATTAATGGTTTCTATCTGATTGTATCTAAGTATATTTTTTTTGTATAATTTATTTAATTCACCATTCCGAAACTTGTGGTTTTTCAAACTTGTCACATTTCAATACACATTCTATACACATTTTGGCTGTACAATTTATGTATTTTATGTGAATATGCAATGACTTTTTCAATTTATAACTATATTATTTTGTATACGCTTGGTATTTTTGGCCTTGTAGTTTTTCTTTACAGAAGCGTAAAGTCCCCTTTATATACAACTATGTATCTGAATTAAATTTGTAGTGTATATTTATATTTTTGCAAATCAGACATATTTGAACATTTTTTTTTTTACTGTAGTGTCGTTTTTTTTTTTATATACGATATTTCTTTTTACTACAGTTCAATCTAGTACATATTCATGTAATTTTTTTTTATAACTTGTACAACCAAACTTAGTATTTTAAGGATAGTTATACTATCAACATATTAAATGAAAAATTATTTATTTCAAATATATTTTATTTTTACATATATTTTGTTTTGTTCTTTTTTTTGTACTTTTTTTTATTTTCAGTATTTCTGATTCGAATCACTAGTCGATAACTTAGACACTTACTGGATAGTAAAGATCTTACTACCTCAATATTATCTTTTTTAATGGGCCCAGCTTTTATTGAAAGACTTTCGGTTCAACGTGTTATTTTTTTTATATTTACGTGTATCGCGTTAGCACCGATCGTTTTCCAATTTTCATAATTCCACATACAATACTCTGCTTTGGATTTTTTTTTCTAAAGTACCGTATATTTAGTTTTCATTATTTTTTTTTTTAAAATACATCATAATACCTCTTTTAATTAAAATTACTAAATTAACTTAATTTCATATTTATGAAAATAATTGATAATTCAATTATTTTCTATAAAGTATTTAGTTTTTTTTTTAAAACTAAACACCAATTTTTTTTTTAAATTAAACAACATATATATATATTTTTTATTTAAATACACAAATAGTTTTATCATAATTTGTGATTAAATGTTCTTCGGAAAGTCAATTGTTAACAATTCGAATACGTAGAACTGTTAACAATTCAATCATTGATAATCATTGATCTAGAGCACGGTAGTGCGTAAGGCCGAGATTTAAGGGAGACATTCGGACTTTTCACTACAGTGCTATTACTACACCTTAATTTAGCATCGTTTTTTAGGTGCTGTATCTTTTGAACGAAAAGAGCTACAGTGTTGATATTTCGAATATAGATACTTTACGGAATTATAAGAAACAGTTTTTTCAATCAACGTTAACGAATTAACCGTTAAAAAGTTATTTCACTTCAAAAACGCAAAATTCGCGGGAACGCCTACAATTCTTGGTAACTAATAGATCAATATTCTACGATACTTCCAGAGATGCTGTAAAGTTGATATTTGGCATGTAGGTAACTGTAGTACCCAAACTGACGGGACAATTACGAAAACTGGAAATTTGTATCGGAAAAAAGGAAATTTTTACAATTTTCGTTTTAATTAAATTAGCATTAGAACGCATATATTTATCTTATTCGTTGATATTTTTATAGAGTCCTATCTGATTGGATGACACAGGTATTTTAATATTGATTGTATTAGACCATTTAAAACTAAACACCCATGTAGAAAACACAATGAACTATATTATGACTAAAAATTTCTTTAACCTATAGTAGTGAATTGGCTTGTTGTATACAGCAGTTGGCATATAGCATTTAAAAGTTGAGCATCGTTAGTTAAAATCAGTAATTGAATGGGTGACCATTGTGTACAGATTTTTTTTTGTAATTTTGTAATAAACATTAATTTATGTTCTCATTTTAACTTTTTTATTATATTTTGCATTGATCAATTATTATTTATTAACTTCAATTGTTTCAGTGCAACCCCCCGGAAAATTGGAAAAACATACTCCAAAATTACGTTTTTCTTTTTTATAAATGCTAGAAAGATAGAATTTTCACTAATCGACCCGAAATAACGTTAAATTAACAGAATATTTTGAAAAATTTCATTACCTATATCGCAACCACACCGAAAATGGGGAAAACATCCCTAAAACTGACCTTTTCACTTCTATTCATGATAGAAAGATCGGTTTTTTTCCATTCGACGTGGAACAGTTTCAAAATAACAGAATTATTTGAAGGAAGAAAATTTTTCCATCACAACCCTTCGAACTTGGTAAAAACACCCCCAAAACCAACCTTTTTGTTCTATACATGCAACAAGATGCAGTTTTTTGCAATCGACGCTTAATAGCTACAAATTAGGAAGTTATTTCGGAAAACTTAATTTTTTTTATTGCAACCTCCCGAAAAATCGAAAAAACCCCCCCCCAAAATTACGTTTTTCAGGTCTATATATGCTGAAATAATGGAATTTTCACCAATCGACCCGAAATAAAGTCAAGTTAACAGAATACTTTAAAAAATTTCATTTCCTGCATGGCAAACCCCCCCCCCCCCGAAAATAAGGAAAACAACCGTAAAATTGCCATTTCATGTCAGTTCTAGTTAGAGAGATGGGATTTTCTTTTTAAAGTCAAGTTAACAGATTACTTTGAAAAATTTCATAACCTACATCGGAATCCTCCGAAAAAACACCCCTTAAACTGCCTTTTTCACTTCTATTAATGTTAGAAAGATCAGGTTTTTTTCATTCGACGTGGACTGGGTTTAAAATTATAGGATTATTTTAAAACCGTAAATTTTTCCATCGTTACCTTTCGCAAATGGGAAACACACCCCTAAAGCTACCCCTTTTCTTGTATACATGCTAGGAAGATGCAGTTTGTTATATTCGACGCTAAACAGCTACAAGTTAAGAAGGTTATTCAAAAAACTTAAAAACTTTCATCGCTTCCTCGCAAAAAAAATCTTTAAAGCACAAAATTTTATATAACGCGGCAAGTTATTTTTCCTGATGATTTCAAATATTTTAAAACTTGCCGCGTTATATAAAATATTAAAAACATACTAAGGGAAAACTTACGAAATAAATTTCAACCAAATTTTTTCTTACATTTAATCAATTTACCCCTCATTAATTTTCTTAGTTAATTGTTTACCGAGCTATTTACTTTGTAAATAGCTCGGCTCTTTAATGGGATATCATCACTTTTCAAAGAGCAACTATTATTTGAAGTCTAGAGCTATTTACTTTGTAAATAGCTTGGTCCTTTCTTCCATATCATCACTTTTTAAGAAGCAACTGTTATATGAAGTCTAGAGCTATTTACTTTGTAAATAGTTCGGTTCTTTCTTCCATATCATCACTTTTTAAGAAGGAACAATTACATTAAGGATTTTCCCGAAAACTCGGCCCTTTCTTACATTTATGTTTTTGGTCGGATAAAGAATATACTGGGTATTCAAACATTTTACTCAGTTAGTTGTTATATTACTTGTTAATACTAAAAGGGTTCTCATCATTCTTTTTATCAATCGTTAAATATTTCTTGATATACGGATTACCCATAGTTTTATGTACAACAGGGATTACTATCGTTTTTTTGCTAAACCATTTCGTGAGTGCCACTCATAAAATTGACCGCGAGAGAACAGTTTGTTTTTTTTTTTTTATCAAAGCAAGTGTGATCTACCCACTTGCTTTGATGGTTTACTTCTAATTATTAATTCATACAACTAATTATTTTAAGGTATGTATTATATGACAGAATATTAATTCTACCTCTCCCCCCCCTTGGCGGGGGGAAGCCCGTCGTTGAAAACATAAGACATATTAGAAAAGTTTTTATGACAAAAATGTTCAAATAAGCTTGTTTATCTTATATGCTCATGACAATAATATAATTTCTCGTTGAATGTAATAAAGCTTTTGATATCTAATACAGAAAGTTCATCTTTACTTGAACATGTTTACATGAGTTCATCACTTGAAGAAATTGGGTTCCGTCCAAATTATAAATTCAATCGGCGGTGATATGTACTTTGCTTTAAGCCTTACGAGGTCTGATGTTACTCCTGCCACCCAATACTGTATTTTCGCCCCCCTGAAAGTGTGGTGCTTCAAGCTTCTTGCAGTACAGATATTTGAAAAGGTTTCTGCAGTTGTTTGTTTGGATTAAACTAATAACTTGCTCTAAAAGCTATGCTTACAACTTCGACCGACAAATCGACTACAACAACAACCGATGACAATAACAACCTCGTGAATTATAACCGGACCATTGAAAATTAAGGTACTGGAAATTAGTATTATTATTGGCCCTCCTATAGGATATCACACAAAAAAACGAGAATTTATTAAAAATTTATGAGTGGTTCGTTCATATTTGATATACCATTTCCGCATATGCGTCTGTCCATCCACACGATAGCCCAAACACGAAAAAAGTTAACGAACAGAAATTTTGTTACAAGTTCTTGAATGGGATAAACAGTCCTTCGCTATAAGGTTGAAATATCTATTTTTTAAACCGTAAGAGTTGAGAGCAGAAACTTCAATAACTTTTTTTAAATAAAAAAAAACAGTAATTTTTTTAATTTTTTTATATATTTAATTTTAAATATATATTACTACTATTGATTACAAATGCATGCGAATGAGCACATAATATGCGTATTATCACCTTAATATACTCTTTATAAAGGCATATGAACGTAACATAAACTCAGTTATATATATATATATATATATATATATATATATATATATATATATATATATATATATATATATATATATATATATAAAAATATAAAGTAGTATACAAAATTGCTCTTGTAATTCACAATAATCACGCAGACGTTTGTAGAAATTAAGAGAAACCGCTAAGTTGAAGCTATATATATATATATATATATATATATAGCTTCAACTTAGCGGTTTCTCTTAATTTCCACAAACGTCTGCGTGATTATTGTGAATTACAAGAGCAATTTTGTATACTACTTTATATTTTTATATATATATATATATATATATAAACTGAGTTATATATATATATATATATATATAGCTTCAGTAACATAAACTCAGTTTATATATATATATATATATATATATATAAAAATATAAAGTAGTATACAAAATTGCTCTTGTAATTCACAATAATCACGCAGACGTTTGTGGAAATTAAGAGAAACCGCTAAGTTGAAGCTATATATATATATATATATATATATATAGTTTATATATATATATATATATATATATATATATATATATATATATATAAATATAAAGTAGTATACAAAATTGCTCTTGTAATTCACAATAATCACGCAGACGTTTGTGGAAATTAAGAGAAACCGCTAAGTTGAAGCTATATATATATATATATATATAGCTATATATATATATATATATATATATATAGCTCTTGTAATTCACAATAATCACGCAGACGTTTGTGGAAATTAAGAGAAACCGCTAAGTTGAAGCTATATATATATATATATATATATATATATATATATATATATAGCTATATATATATATATATATATATATATAGCTTCAACTTCACAAACGTCTGCGTGATTATTGTGAATTACAAGAGCAATTTTGTATACTACTTTATATTTATATATATATATATATATATATATAAACTGAGTTATATATATATATATATATATAGCTTCAACTTAGCGGTTTCTCTTAATTTCCACAAACGTCTGCGTGATTATTGTGAATTACAAGAGCAATTTTGTATACTACTTTATATTTTTATACATCTTCCTGTGTGTAAAAGCTATAATGAACTCGGTATTTACAGTATATTTAAAAAACTGAATCAGTTGGTTGCTATAATAATATACGTGCATATATAAACACAATTATTATTATAAAGTTTATATGCACAGAATGTTATTCGATCGACTTCCCTGAAAAAGGTAAAGAACTCGCCCTGAGCAAAGGAGGGTCAGGAATGAATCGGATTACGAGTAATTTTTAATTTTTCCAAACTCTGATGCAAAGAGTCAATATTGATTGTTATCTAGCTCAAGTATACCCTTATACACTGTGTTTCATATTCATTTTCACGCTTGTTTTTCCACACTTAATAATACTTATTAAAATCAGTTTATAACATGGTTCGTATATCTTTATATCAATTAACACAACACAACGCCAAGACCATATTATTACAAAACTATTAATTATATTCCCTTTCGATGTTGAAGTTAAACTATACTCGCTATTCAAAAGCCCTGTTGGTTGTCTATGATCACTGCTGTATTCAATACAAATCATACTGAAGTCACTTTAAGTGTAGAATTCTGTTCGTACACTTATTAGTATATCTGTCTGTACAAATATCCCTAAAATTAATAAATATTTATTCAATTTTATGTATCTATGGATAATATGAAAGAGGTGTGTAATATTTGTATGAATAGCGGTTTAATTATTAATACAAAGTTAATATTTATATGGTTGAAAGTGTTTTCGAGGCAAACTTTAAATTAGGCACTAAACACGTTTTAGGTTTAGTTTTGATTATATTTTGTTATATAATAATATCTTATATAAATACTCTTCCACTCATTCTATCTTTGTAGGTTTAATCTCATAACCTTTGCTTTGGAAATTCGATGACATCATCAATGCGCATCACCGAAAAATTACGCTAAAGATTATATTTCATGTGTGTGGACCTGTGAGTAAGTTTGGGGGGTAAATATATGTTTGGGTTGTGCGAATGGATGTGCGAGTTGGTATGCAACGATTCGGGTATTTTCTATGACTACATAATTTTATTGGTTTGCTCTTTTTATGCCTGATATATATCATATATACAATGATATAATGAGTTTAGACCCGATGCAACGGTTGAAAATTTTGAACGCAGAAAAATTTTTTTGATACAAGTGTTCATAAAAAGACCTAATTTCTGCATGTCCGCTAGACTGTCAGAAGACACGATAACTGAGAACCACAAACAGATAACTTGCTGAAATTTTGTGTGTGTTTTCTAGAGCTAAAAAGGAAGGTTCGTGAATGGACAAACACGGGCCACGTTTCTCCCCGCCAGGTTGCACCCCTTGTATACTGGCGTTTGAAACCATAAGAGATAGAACAAATGTACCTTTTTTGAAAATAAACAGCTTTTGTTTGAAATTATGAATTGAATTTAGAATATACCGAGTATTTAAGCAATTAATTCCCATCTCTTACACTGCTACCACAATAAAAGTATTCAATAAACCGTAGTGTGGATTTATTTCTGAGTGTTACATTTTCATTTCGAATCACGAGCGCCACACTATCAACTTCCCAGTATTTGTTATTTTTCCTTGAATACGTTTTGTAAATTTTTAACGGTGGGACATATTATGAAATTTTGGTGATATCGTTTCTCTAAAATTTTCGCCAATAGGCGAAGTGTCTCAAGGATAAAGATAAACATGTTCATCCATATCATCCGTGGTCGAACGGTAGCACACTGGGCTAGAAATCCAGAGGTCCAGGGTTTGATACCTGGTGGATGAGTTAATTTTTTCATATTAATCGTATCATTAATTAATAAAGGTCTTCGTTTCATTAAAAAACTGTTTTTTTTAATAATCAACTTTTGTCATTAACTTTTTTACATAAATTCAGAATATACCGGGTATTAAAGCAAGTAACTCAGTTATTTGTTATTATCATTTGTCTATGTTAAAAAAAATTATAATCATTATAAGATAATTAATAATAGTAATATTTAAACATGGTGACAAAAAAATTAATTTTTACAAATTAGAGATTATAAAATCGGTTATGCTTTCATAAATATTAGAGTTTCAGAAAAAATGAATTGTTGTAAATTTTATTTACTAAGTTTATTAAAGATGTTATGTAAGCTGTATGTTTCTCTCTGCTCTAGAGAGGTAGATTGTAAAGGCTGCCTTGACGGGCTACACTTCGACCATAAGGTCCATTGTGATGCCTTAGGATGTGTGGATGTGAGTGGAGTTGAAGAAATTTATGAGTAGACTAGGAATTGGTAGGATATGCGGCTGCAGCCGACTATGATAGGAACTATGCCGATATTCATCTGGAATTCGTGAAGGAAACTGCAGAAAACCTTCTCAAGCATAGCCGGTTACTTCGTTCTTGTCCATACGCCGACAGTTTAGTCAATCAACCGCCCCCTTTTTTTTTTATAATTGACAAACTGCCGATGTCGGGATTCGAACCCATAACCTCCCAGTTTCCAAGTACTGCATACAGCGCAGACATGACGCCTTAGACCGCTCGGCTACTTGGCTGGTCTGCTCTAACTCCCACTTTCCACTTGAACTAGATAAAATTTCTGTCAGAGTATATATGCTTCACCTCAACGAAGTGGATATCATCTTTGGTTTCCAACATTTTGTACACAAAAAAAATATCTACTTGCGAACGAGCACACATACACACACACGCGCAAATATCGTTTCAAAAATGGTATTATAAGACATAAGTGACGTCAAAACATGGAGATTTTGTTTTTAATTTCTGGATTGATTACTATTATTTCCCAAAACTGGGAAGTAAACAAACTTCAATCGACTGAAATCATAGTAATGTCCGTGAGGAAAACGTTCGATTTCTTGGTTTATTAATTTACCGAAACTAACTAAAAACATGAATATAACAAATACAAAACAAAAAAAGTATTTCGTTTTTTTATAGAAACAATCATATTACACAAACCGCGCACAAAACAACATTCTCAAAGCACTTTAATAATTTTTAATTTCTTCATTCAAGCAATATTTGTACGATGTACATTGTAATACATAAGAAGAAAAAAAACATAATTTTTACATTAAAAAGTTTTGAGAATTAACTCGACAGCTATTAGCGTATACTCCGACAAGTTTAACAAAATATGTGTGTAACGCAAAGATTTACGGCTTTATTAAGAATACAAAGTTAAAATAATTTCTTACCACACACATACAAGTCAAATAGAAGAAAAAAAATGTAAACAGCTTTTGTACAATATAAATTATAACTTCAAGCTTTAAAGAAATAAAAAAATATAGGGATTTTGTATTACAGTTATATATATACGCGCGGGTGTCCAATATATTATAAGAAAGAAATTTATTCACCTATGTAACAAAACAAATCTTTATACGTGTAGCTACACTGTTGTGCTATTCTTCAAGCTTGCTTTTTGTATTTTATTATACTGTACTCTGTGGTGACTATACTTTAAGATCTAGAGCACGGTAGTGCGCAAGGCCGAGTTTAAGGGACACATTCGGACTTTTCACTACAGTGCTATTCCTAAAGGAAATATTAGGAGTTGATTTGACCCCGAAATATCTTCTGAACGAAAAGAGCTACAGTGTTGAAATTTCGAATTATCGATACTTTACGGAATTATAAGAACCCGGTTTTTTCAATGATCGTTAACGAATTAACAGTTTAAAAGTTATTTCACTTCTAAAACGCAAAATTCCCGGTAAAACCCACAATTTTTGGTAATTAATAAATCATAATTCTACGATACTTCCAGATATGCTGTAAAATTGATATTTGGCATACGGGTAGATCTTGTACCCAAACCTACGGGAAAATTGTGAAAACTGGATATACTATATTCTGAAAAATCTGATCTGTTCGATTCGATAAATACGATTTTCATGTTTTGACATCAAATGCTTGATATGAAAAATCATACACATCTAGGGATGGGGATTGAACCCACGACCTCTGGCATTCAAGACCAATGCTCTATCAACTAAGCTACCTTAGATGTTATGATAGTGCTATGCATATGACCTATAACTATCATTTCTGATGTCATTGTATTATTAATTTTGTTTATTTACTTATGAACATATTTTTAAATTGTTTTTTGTAAACTAAAGTCTATTTATTTCCAATGTTAGTATGGTTACACATCTAGATATGTGTATGATTTTTCATATCAAGCATTTGATGTCAAAAAAAGGGTATCAATGTTGAGACATATTACTTAAATGTCAAATAAAGTAAACGCTAGTTGCTACCGTTGGTATAATATAACCGAAAGGCAACCATACTAACAATGGAAATAAATAGACGTTAGTTTACAAAAAAACAATTTAAATATATGTAAATTCGATTTTGTTTACATTATTTATAAAATTTACAAGAATATATTAGAAATTGGTCTCGGCAGTGGCGGATTTACAGGGTAGGCCGGGTAGGCACCTGCCTAGGACGGCAAATTTTGATAGTATACACATATATTGGGTGATCAAAAATATAATTTTCCATATAAAAGCGAACAAGCCTGATTTATTCTCGAATCGTAGAATAGTTTATTGGCTTCAATGTTACGGGGTCAGTGCACTTGTTAGGGTTATCAAACATACAGCGTTGAGTTTTCGTCGAACATGCAGCGTCGATTTTTCTAAATTAATACATCTAACACATGTTTTCGAGTTGCAGTTTTTACGTGGATGACAATATAAATTAACGTTTTCGACGATGGCGTCAAAACTAGTCACGTCAACATAAAAATGTTCCTCAAATACAGGGGGTGCAAATTTTCAGCTGCCTAGTCAAAAAATTGTCTTAATCCGCCCTTGGATCCCGGTCAACATGTCTAAATGTTGCATTTCTCAGTTCAGTTGCATATGCTGTATATGAAAAAATATATAATGAACCAAACCACGAAACGTTAGAAAAAAATTTGAAATTGAAGTAAAATTCCAGTTTCCAAGAATAATAATTTAAAAAAAAAGGACGAATTTGCATCGTTGAATTTTAAACGAGTTTCAACGGAATAGTAATTTAATACTAACAATAGAGAAACATATTCTCATACAAAACCTGTGCATGAACTATATAGCTATATCTATACTAGACAACACATGCTTTATTATTATTTTTTCTTTCATTTCTATATAGTACTTCTACTGAAAACTTCCTTTGTCTTTGAAATATAATTCATATAATTAATGTTAGAGGACAATTAATTTTATGATATAACTAATTGTTAAGGATAACAATTTCTTAACAGTTGCATGCAAAAAAGCTGCTTCTATAGGTGAATAGACATTATTGTTCCAGTCACGGTTTTCTATGAAACGCAATATGTTCCAGTGTCCAGGACCCATTCTAAAAGAATATTTTTAATTCTCTATTTAAACATACGCAAGACGGGATAGCGTTATCTTACTAGAAGTTACAGAAGTTTAGTGAAATAGGAAAAGTCTAATTTTGTATATTAGCCGAGTCAATAAGGGTTTTTACATCATAATTCTCAGAAACAGAACCGATTTTAATGATTTTTTTATATTTTATATATTATTTGAAATGATAAATATTTTGGTGGGCAGACTTACCCTGAGGGTGGATGCCACCCTATTTCGCTGGCGAAAATATTTACATTCAAAATGATCCCACAAATTAATAGAATAATTAATTTTAAGCGAAAAATATTCTATACAATAAATATTTCTGCAAAGTTTATTGTTTCTGACTTTAATTTGCCAATTTTCGTCAAAAAAGCATACCTACTGAGTAACAATTATTCGCAAATTATTAGAAAACCTTAAATTGGATCGGAGAAAATGTAGTTAGTAAAAATTAAGGTCATAAAAAAAGACAATTTGGTTTTTTTATATTGCCGTTGGAGTGAATAGTATCTAAGTTATGACTCACGAAAAGTAGCTGTCCTCTGTTTATCGAAAATCGATCTGCAAGCTTTCATCTTTAAATAATGGAAATATTTAACTTATTCAGTAAATCTGATCGAGAAATACTTACTAGTACGTTAAGAGAACTTCAAAATGTTTTTTGGTCGGCTCCTTATCTTAAGAATTGGCGAAGTTACAACAAAAACCAAATTAATTACTGGCACGTTTGGAGCAAATATAATTGATTTTTAATCGTATCTCATTTAATTTTCAAAATATTAAGTCGCTCAAAGAACTGTTATATTCTAAGAGCTACAACCATTTGCAGAGGTTAAACCCTCTACCGGGTTAATAATAGTTTTTGAGATATCTGAGCGCCAATTGCTCTATTATGATAGTGACTTGATAAAGCAATAACTCACATCACGATTCAAATGGTATGTAATTTTTATTATTTTCTACGGTATTTTTTTCGAATTGCATAAGGTACAAATCAATTATAGTATTTTGTAAGATGAGCGATAATTGTGTGGTCAATTCAATTCATCAATCATATATTTTTGATGAAATGTATAGTCGATCTTGAATTTTTTGAATTTGAATGGAATTGGTTTTTGATTACGGTAAGTTTTTCAAAATAATATGTTTATGAAACTGACGAAAACAGACACGAAATGGACCATAGAAAAAGTATTAAAAAACCAATGAAAAATCTTGGTCGTGATTTATTTAAAAAAAAACAATGGAATAGTCGTAATTTGCGAATTTTCAATAATTTCTAGCGTTTAAAACGTTGTTAGTACTTTCTGTACAAAGTTTTTCGTTTAATTATTAACATTATATGTATAAAACAACCTTTTCAAGAATACTCACTCTGTCTTCACTTCACTGTATTAATGATTAAATACTAGGTATTCCTAGTTTCCTGTTATTTTAAAGAAGCAGAATAATTTTTGCCCTAATTTTCTTTCAAACAATAATAATTATGAACGCTAGATAATAATAATTCGAATACTATTATCTAGAATACGCTATTTTTTGGGTATCAAAGGTGCTCATGTAGCACCAATTAATTATCTCCAATTCTATTGTAAATATAAAAACAATACGATAATACCAATTCACATAAACTAGTCAAGCGAAACTCTGTGGGCCATATAATACACATAATTAGTACAAATAGATATTGTGATTGCGATAATTAAGTAAATAATTATATTATTTTATCAAAAATAATTCAATAGAAATTAAAATAACGTACACTCATGTTAATAAACAATTGACTATATTTGAATAAAGACTATAATTTTTCTTTAACTCAGTTAATTGATGAAATAACCGGTTTATACTGAGTTTACGCAAAAAATTTCAAACAAAAATTGTTTATTTTTAAAAAGGCAATAATTTTTTTAAATTTCTCTTCCCGTTTCCAAGATGGATATTTTCCCCCTAACATTCACGAACTTGATACTACTTTTTAGGTTTAGAACACACATACAAAATTTCAGATCGTTATCTTTTTTAGTTTTTAGTTAATGTGTCCACGGATATAACGACGAGCAGACGGACGGATAAAATGAACTAATTAGGGAATTTTATGATCATTTACACCAAAATTTTTTTCTGCACTCGATATTTTCAACCGTAAGAACTAAACTATGTATATATATATACATAGTACATACATAGTGTATAGTATACATACAAAGTATGGTATTAGGCCGATTCCAAACGAAGCTACGAACTTTCAAAATTGGACGTTCCTCACATGGTTCCTCACATCGTGTGGTCGTTGTTCAAACCTACGACCGTGGTGAACACTATTTCGACTCAACGGCTACACGAGTTGTTCATATAAAGTGAGGGACTTGGGTAGGTAGGGGATTTTCGTCTAACTATTTACTCTCTTTTCTTCAATTAATACGTTACAGGACAATACAAACACAGCAGCGCTAGCAATAGAAAAATCGTTATCACCCTCGTCCATTGTTGAAACTGGACAAATCTTTCTACCAAACTGTTTTCATTTATATTGGATCAAACATTCGATTCACCGTATAGCAGGAACATTCGCTGTATCAACTATCAAACTACTTGTCTCAAACGTTCGATCCAACGTTGGAGCAAGTATCCGTAGCATTATGTAGAATCTAAACCCTGCAAATCTAATTGTTTTTTACAATTCAAGTGTTTAAATGCTTGTAGCCACCAAGTAAACGCTAAAATAGTGTTTAATATAATGTAAACATCTTAAATGTTTAAATATAGAACATTTGAAGAGCTTTAAATAAAAATATATATAAGTCGTTTCTTATGTAAATACTGCACTTTAGGTCTTTACTATAATTTATTCTTTACATAAATATTTACAAAATAAAAATAGTTTGATGTGATGCTAATAATTAGTGGCAAGGTTTTGGTAATCTCTCTTCGATGACTGCCCTGCTTTCATTCCTGTCCTGCCGGCGATACATTCCCCAATAATATATTAGCTTGGTTTTTTTTTGGACATCTTGTTCATTCAATTTATTTTGTAAATAAAAGTTGAATGGCGCTAATATTGTCGACAAAGTATTTGATCAAGGTCCTGGTTGACGAAATAGTAGTGTTTCGATGTACGACGCTCAGTGGATGAAAAATTCTATGATTGTGCACTCTGTGACAAGACGTTCGGATTTAACTAGAAAAAAAAAATTACATTAGTAACTTTTGGTAACCATAAATTTATTTAATAATTAATATTACAACAATAACACAACTTACCTTGCTATGTTTTAACTGGGTTCATTCAGAATAATGTCATAAAAACCACACTTTGAAAATTGTTATCAATTATAATTAAAATACCTTGAAATATAATAACTATTAATTTTTCCTTTAAATTTGCATAACCTAAATGTATGATCTATTTAAAACACAAATGTACATACAACTAACTTCTACTAGTTTGATAGTATAACTAAAATAAAAACAGGTATATACCAAAGTAGTCTTGTAGTGAGGTGCCTTTTTTTAGAATTATAAACTTATACTATAATTATACACTTATTCTATACTTTAAAACACTTGTAATGTTTAGAACAACTGGCAAAACGTTTAAACCATCTTATTTACAAACACTTACGTTAAAAATATCACATATGTGTTTCGTTCGAAAACATCAAGTTAAACACTTGAATTTTTAGTTTACTAAATGACAGAAACCTACATAGATAGATCGTTATCTGAAGACGTATATTGTACTTCAGCCCTATTCATGTATTCAAAATTTTATTACACAATTATTAAATTGCTTAAGAGTTATATTGGTTCAACTTATTTTGAACAAAAGTTTATATGTAAAGACACCAATTATAAATAGCAGACACACATAATATAAAATTGAATGATAATATGAAAATTAGTACGTACGTATTATTATTTGGGCATTGTGAAATCTCGTACACAACACCGGATTCATAAACATGACGAATGGTGAATTTAAACAATAATTATTACAATAACAAAACATCATAACAATACTGAACAGGAATGGGTGTGGAATAATTACAACAATATTCATTGATACGCATCATTCAAATAACATATATACACAAAGTATTATCAATCTGTCTGGACATACAAACACATATAGCCTTAGCAAATACTTCAAAGAGTATTAAATACCAGGATAGATCAATTCCAACCAAAACAGAACAATGGGTTTGTAAATATAAGACCAAGTATTAGTTAAAAGTTACCTGTTATTGTTTTATGATAACAAATCAATTTTGACTGGTTTATGTTTGCAAGTAGGTGTATGCTTTTTTAACGTCAAGATTTTGATATGCGTGAACTTCCGTCCTTTACTGCCAAACACGGCCTCATAATATATTCAATCTAAGGAATCTAAGAACTAACATGCGCATTACCAACTGAACACCATTGAATTCAAAAAGGAGGTTCCACCTTTTAACTCAAAAAGGAGGTTCCACCGTTTACCTCAAAAAAAGAGGTTAAGTTTTTAAAATTTGTTTGATTTTATTTCAAATATAAAAACATTCTTCCTACAGCACCGTCAAGTTCGTTGACAATTGTTAGACATTGTTGGATACATTTCAAAATTTTGTTGGACTACAGTTTTAATTTACGATTTTTTTTAAGTCGGCCGCCAATTTCATGGCTACGGCGAACTTGTTAAAGTTGGCTTAAGAAATATTCCACAATGTCCGTTGGGATTCGTTGGGTATTGTTGTTCACATTTGAATTTTTGGTGGACGAATTAATTTAAGTGTGTTGTCAAGTTCATGCCCAAAAAAACCGCGTCATTAATTTGTTTATTTTTATGAATTTAGTTGACAAAAATAAACAAGTGCGTGTGGTCCAGTTGCTCTACTCGGAACTGAGAGATTGCTTAATATTTGTTTATTTGTGTATACTTTCGCGTCAACATAACGATGTTTTTTTCAAATTTCTTTCGGTTACGTATGATAAACTGTAGAAGACTTTAGCGTATACTCCGACAAATTTCATTGTCATTGAATTTTTAATTAAATTAAATACTGATATGAAAAAATTAACTCGTCAACCAGGAATCGAACGTCGGGCCTCTGGATATCCAGTCCAGTATGCTTCCGCTACACCAAAGACGATTGTGACGTAGTAGCCAACTTTTTCATATTATTCTTATTTTTTTATTTATTTAGACAGTACTACTTCTGTTGAAGTTATTTATTAATTTAATATTTGTTTATTTGTGTATACTTTCGCGTCAACATAACGATGTTTGTCCAAATTCCTTTCGGTTACGTATGACAAACTGTAGAAGACTTTAGCGTATACTCCTCTAATGAGAGATTGCTGTTTCAATTCCCAACACTGGCATTTTGTAAATTAAATTAATAAAAACAAACCAATTAAAGAGGCGGTTAACAAAACCAATTGATTAAACGCAAAAAAAATGACGCAGAATACACTTTTGTGTTGGTTCTACATGTTATATTTAATGTTAAAAGTTTTGTTATTATAAAAACTTTAAAAGAACATAACTAAAATAATATTTTCCATTAAATTTTTGAACAACACTCATTTTCATCAACAACCTCCTATACGAAATTTTTTCATGATTTTTTTGCCAACAGGTATTAAGTCTATACTCTATACACAATCCTTGACTGACATCATTTGATGTACATTTTAAAGCAATAATTTACTTTGTAATGTATTTAAAGTAAATTTACAAAAGATTTCAGAATTTATTAGTAGACATTAAAGATATTTTTTATTTTATATTTGTGTTTTTTTTAAATTTTGTTCAGTTTAACTGTTATATAATTATACACGAAGCTCTAATGAGCAATTATTATTGTTGAAGGTGTGCCTTAACTTTTGGAAGATTAACATGGGCTTGAAAATGTTTCAAAGCCTGACAAAATGTGATTGATTATTAAATATTTCTTAAAATGACTAGCAGCGCATGGGTAATAAAAGGTTGAAGAGAAAAAGGTTTAGTCGAACAAGACTGATATGTGAAAAAAAGCTAAAACAAATTTAATCGATAGAAAAGCTGTTGTTAATAACTTATTTTTGATCAATTTGCTCATTAACAAGCAATGTAACAACTAACTGAGTTAATTGTTTGAATACCCAGTATATACTGGTTGTATATCAATGATTGAATTGTTAATAATTCTGCTTATTCGAATTGTTAACAATTCGCTTTCCGAGGAACTTTTGATGACAAAAAATGAGAAAACCATTGAGTTTATGAAAATATTTTTCAAACATAAGTTGTTTATTTTAAAAAGAAGAAGTTTTTTTGTCTTTAACTTTTAGTTATATCTCTTACGGTTTCAAAGATAAGAACATTTACGAACTTGACCTTACTTTTTTTCTCTAGAACACAGAAAAAAAAATTCAGTTCGTTATCTATTTTCGTTCTTTCGAATTATCGTGCTCACAGGCGGACAGACAGACAGACAGACAGACAGACATTCGGAAATGGTCACCTATAACAAAAATTTATTTCTCCGATCAATATTTTCAAGCGTTACAAAGTCGGAACTAAACTTAGTATACCTTGTATATTTCAAATATTCTGGGTACAAAAACAGTATTGGTTTAAATAGTAGCTTAATAACATATATTTAAAAAGTAACAAAACAAGTTTAAATCTACATAGTGTTACATAGTGTAAGAAGGGGGGGGGGAAGCTTCTCGTGGTTTATCTTGGATAGCCTCAAATTTTGTTTCATATTTATACGATAGTATCGATGTCAAACGTCTATTGGACTTGTTTTTATGAAAACTAGCTTTTTCGGCCCTGTGTTCATGTGTTCAGTCAAAAATTGAAAAAATATGCATCATATTTTTACATTTTTTAATAAACTGACTATGAATTTTGTGCACTAAATCCATTGATAAAACGAAATTATTTATATACAGTACAACCTCGATTAACCGGGCTGACCACCGGCTATACCGGCCCTGGTAAATCGAAAACCCGGTATATCCAAATACACGGTATTCCATAGTAATATGTGCATATGTACATACATGTATGTATGTATTATATGGGTGCATAGGTGGACTCATCAGTAAGATGCCTACGAGAAAATAAATACAATTAACTTTTGTGTTGGCGCCGATGCAGGTGTTCTTATGATGAGTCATCATGACCCCGGTAATTCCGAATCACGGTATATCGAATCCCGGTAAATCGAGGTTGTACTGTACAGTATTGGAATAATGAATTAAAACCAATCGTTATTTTCACCAATGGAAATTCAAATTGAACACAAGAATTTGTCCATAATGCTTATACAAAGTCTATAGACAGAATGAGAGTATAATGAAACAGTGTATACACGTTCAATGTTCAAAATTTATTTATCGATTCAGGTATATCCATCTACTTGATGATTTTGTTCCAGTTCAAATGTGAAAATTCACATAGATATCTACGTAGGTAGATGGATACATATCTACGTAGGTAGATACTAGATATGTACTTTTACATAATAGAAGTGATACCCTTGTATTTCATCATATATATATAGCCCTAATATAATACATACACAATAGGGTCTGGTATTGTGTCCTTTCATTTATAAATAACATCAGTACACCTGCCTGTGTAGAGTATATTTAGTGTATGATATTTAGAGTTGGGGTACCATTTTACAGTCAAATCAAACCACTATCATGAGAACAACCAATACGTGTGTACAGACACATAAATATACATATCAATCGAAACGGGTTGAATTTATAATAATACAAGCGGTTTTGATTAATAATGACAAGGTTTAATGTGTACTAAAGGTACAAAGCGTTCATACTCGCTTGAATAAGTGCATCTAAAAGCTTCTGTTTTGTTCTTTCCATAAATATGCATTCATTTGGTTGAATTGTATGTTATTATTATGTCCAACCAAATAGAAAGGCAATTTCCATCGGCTTTTATTTGTGAATACTCAATTTGGAAAAACTTGAATACAATTAATGGTACCATCAACGTAATGAAATGCCTATTTGGTAGCGGTGAGAAGAAATGTAGAAAAAAATAAAAAGTAACCTGTTATACAGCAGTATATTTAAAAGCAAACTAACTTGAATTATTTTTGTCCACAATAATAATTTAGATGATATATTTTGTTAAAAAGATCTATAAATCGCGTGTGAAAAATTTACACACTTCATTTTAAATTTTTCGATTTTTTGCCCCAATTTCCTAGATCAAAATTTTTGTATTTTATAAATACGTATTTCGACTACAAAGTAGTCATCATCAGTATACATTAGCTAATTGTAATTATTCTCCGAGGAAATGTTACTTGTTGCTAATTTGGTGACGGTCTGCATAAAGTTTGTACTAATTCATACTGATGATGACTACTTTGTAATCTAAATACGTATTTATAAAAAATCGAAATTTATTTCGAAAAATCCTAGAGTTCTCTTTAATATTATTTATACACTTTATTTTAATAATAATGACTAAAGATTTGGAACCGCAATCATGTTGATGCTGTCATTATATTATTAAAAATTATTTGAAACAGAACGTGAAGAAGTGAAAGAAAGAAAATAGAGTTTAGGTATAAAACATTGAAAAGTGGCGACTGAAAGGTGTATTGTTATTTAGAGAAATCTAAGCTGAACGACTATTGGAAATTTACTTGATTATTATTAAGTAAATGCCTGTCTGAAATAATTATGGAATAACTAAAAACTTACATAATATCATCATTTAGCGTAGGCGATAAGCTTAGAGCCAGTGATTCTCAAACAGGTAAAGAGGATATGTACATATATTTCCTAAAATTTGTCTTATCAACTGAATCAATGAATAAGCAACTCAAGCATTAACGATGTCTAGTAAAATGACCCCGTAAAGTAAAATTTATAGTTATATCATTATTTCATTATACAACTAAATAAATCTAGGAATAAAATATAAAGATTATTAAAATAATCAAAGAGAACTCTAGGTTTTTTGAAAATAAATTTAACATTTTGCCCCAATTCCTAGAACAAATATTTTTATTGTATAAATACGTATTTCGACTACAAGGTAGTCATTATCAGTATGAATTAGCTAATCGTAACTATCTCTGGGATATGGATTCAGAGATATGTTGCTCGTTGCTAATTTGGTGCGTGTCTCACAATAATATTAAAAAAGTTTTGTCTTTTATACGATCTAACTGAAGTAGTACCTGAAGGATTATTTGAGTTGACTGGCTAATTAAGGGATTAAGTGTGAGAAGAACCCAACCCATGTATTGGCGGTAACCTTTTTTGACCATGCTGTGTTGTTTTTGTCAATAAGGTGAGGGTGTTGATCGAAGCTAACCTTGATATTCAGGTATTAAATTTTTGAAAATGGTTTAATTTTCTAAAATCAGAACTTACTCCCCTCGCCAGGGGATTCCCCCCTTGACCCGTTGGTTCTGCGTTACAGAAAATAACGAAAAAATTTGAAAAAAATACTTACCAAAAAGTACATACCATTAGAGAATTAATGGTGGGGGGATTTTTTTGGAAGAGGAATTTTTATTGGGGTAATTTTTAGGGTTTTGTGGGGCGGGGACAATGTTTTTGGGTGCACATCACATTTTTGGAGGGGTTATTTTGGGGGGTGGGGGGGTATGAGTAAAGGATGGGGGTTTTTGGAGGACTGCGCATAGATAGGTCTCACATTACGATTTTCAAGGGGGAGCGATGAAAAAAATTTGTTTTTTTGAATTAAGCTATTAATTTGCAGTTATTCTGCGTTGAATGCAATAAAACCCCATTCTTCGAGCACGTAAAGTTGTAAATGGGTGATTTTTGCGGGCGTTTTTTCTATTTTCAAGGGAATGGAAATGAAAAATTAAAGTTTATCCAATAAGCCCATTAGTTTGAAGAAATTCTCCAGCAAATGCAAAAAACCCCATCTTTCTACCATGAATAGAAGTTAAAAGAGTAGTTTAGGGGGTTGTTTTCCCATCTTTTTAGGGAGTGGTGAGGAAAAATTTTAAGTTTTTCTAATTACCTTCTTAATGTGTAGCTATTAAGCGTCAAATGGAAAAAACCGCACCTTTCTAGCATGTTTAGAAGAAAAAGGGTGGTTTTAGGGGTGTTTTTTCCATTTGCGAATGGTTGCGATGGAAAAATTTACTATAATAAAATAATCCGGTTAATTTTATCCTATTCCACGTTGAATTTAAAAAATCCGGTCTTTCTAACATGAAAAGATGTGAAAAGGGCAGTTTAAGGGTGTTTTTCCTCTTTTTGGGGATCGCGATGTTGGTTATGAAATTTCCGAGGTATTCTGTTAATTTTACTTTATTTCGGATCGATTGGTGAAAATCCCATCTTTCTACCATGAAGGGTAGCTTTGGGGGTGCTTTTCCCATTTTTTTTGCGATGAAAGTTTTTAAGTTTCTTTAATTACCTTCTTAATTTGTCGCTATTTAACGTCGAATGCAAATAACTGCATCTTTCTAGCATGTATACAAGAAAAGGGGTAGTTTTAGGAGTGTTTATCCCATTTGCGAAGAGTAACGATCCTGTTATTTTAAACCCGTTCCACGTCGTATTGCGATGTAGATAATGAAATTTATTTTTAATGAAATGAAAAATAACGATGTAGATAATGAAATTTATTTTGTTAGTTTTCTGTTAACTTGACTTTATTTCGGGTTGATTGGTGAAAATCCCTTCATTTCAGCATTTATAGAACAGAAAAACGTAATTTTGGAGGATGTTTTTCCGATTTTCCGAAGGATTGCACTTAAAAAATTGAAGTTTACCGATTCTTCTCGTCGGTTTGAAGCAATTTCGCGTCGAATGCGAAAAAACGCATCTTTCTAGCATGTCTAGAAGTGGGTTAGGGTTTATATAGATGAGTATGTCAGTCAGCTTCAATTCTAGCTTTATAGTATATATTAGATTTGGAATTGTTGCATTCTCTAAATTCATCATCTGTTTTCTTAATATGTGTATGTAGATACTTTCGTATGCATCTAATTCTGTGGGGTTTTGTACCGATTTTAGTAGTTTTAAATTCAGTTTGTCAATTTTGTGGTTGTTCTCAATAACCTGTGCAGCTATACACGATTTTTCGGTTCTCCCAAATTTCCTATGACCCAGATGTTCTTTGATTCGAGTTTTTTTCGGGCATATATTTATTCAAAACTGTTCAAACATTAATGTTGGTCAAAATCGTTAGCTAATTCATACTGATGATGACCACCTTTTGGTCGAAATACGTATTTATAAAATACAAATAATTGTTCTAGGAACTGTGTCAAAATTTGAAATTTAACTAGGAACAAAAGCTAATGATCCCAGCAATCAATGCGGCCCATTAAAAACAAAAAACAAAAATAGAAATGGAAACAAAATAACATATTAGGAATTATAATGGAGTGTTGCTTTACATGATTTTTAGTGGGCATTCTAAAATTGAACACATGGTAGTGGATATAAATTTGAGTATTATTTGATTTACAAATTCGTTACAGTTCACCAAACCATATACAATACATTATACTTTTATAAATAAATTTATAATGAAAAATCAATAATGTATATAAATATATATATTTATTTATAAATATATGTTTATTTCTGTCCTAATCGTGTTATAAACACCAAACTATTCTGTGTTTGAATTTGTATTTTCAAAAGCTATAATATATAAAGAGTTCCAAAAAAATGTTAAGGCCAGAATGTAGTCTGACTTCAAATGAGTTCAAGCGATTATGTTACAAAAAGTTGTATCTCAAAAAGTTGTGATTACAGACGAAAGAGTGAAAAAGAGTAATTGCACAAATACTTTAAAGAAAAATTACTTGTTTGAAAATGTAGAATTTACGTCTTATTGTAGGACTAAGACATACATTACAGAAGAAAAACTATTAATATAAAAATTTTTTTATCTTTAATTTAAACGTTTGTTTAAAATGCTGTTACAATTTCCACGGAGATGTTTGAGAGTGTTTTTTTTTTAAATAGTAAACAAAGACTAAATTTTCAATGCAAGTTTCAAGTTCATATTAATTAACCTGGACCTTTTGAAATTCGCTAACCTTGAGGTGTTTCCTTATGTCGTGATAACCGCAATGGAAATTGATATTAGTATTATATGATGCCATTTAAGTACATAGATAATATGCTAGTTTATTTATATATTGATTATCAGAATTTTAATAAAAAGCTGAAATAGTGCTTGATCGATTTTTATAAACTCTCATGAACTATATATACCAATATTATGTCACTAAATATTCCTTATGTCATGATAACCGCAATGGAAATTGATGTTAGTATAATATGATGCCATTTAAGTACATAGATAATATGCTAGTTTATTTATATATTGATTATCAGAATTTTAATAAAAAGCTGAAATAATGCTTGATTGTTTTTTATAAACTCTCATGAACTATCTATACCAATATTATGTCACTAAATATCAATCCCATATGTAAACCAACCCCGGTGAACCAAAAACACCTATGTACATACATTATTTTATATTTATATTTATTTTACAAAATCAAGCCGTGTTATATTATAATAGCCAATTGCTCTTGTTTAAATTTTGTTAATGAATAATATTACCTAGAAATATATTTATTTATTTGTACACATTGAGCTTATACATTTTATTTTAACCGATACACAATCAATAAATAAATCGTATAATTTACATGATAAATTATTTATATTATTTTTATTTTATTTTATTTGAAAATTAAATTATTAATTGTGTCATTTTTTCCATAGGCAAGTGTTTATACAACTTTAGAAGGTGTATGCTAGCAGGTGGATGATACAAATATACATTTAAAGATTATTTTACATTTCAATAAACTTGAATTCTTGACATTTGGAAAATTCAATAAATATGCTTAAATTACATATTTTCATCGAATATGGTCAACTGATTTATTACGTTTGATCCACAGGCAAATTAATTGTTTCTGTCGCATAACTATGAAAGTCAAAAAAGGCGAGAATGCTGCCATAAATGTTCTAAAAGACTCAAAGCACTCATTCGATTCCATTGTCATTGCCACAAATACCAGCTCCGGTTCGGGTTCAACCGTTGTATGTGAATGTGCATTTACAGCAAATATTTTAAATATAACGATCTTGAGTAGTGATTTCAAAATATAGAACGCAAACATAAACCGGTACAGAAAAAAGACATTAAATCACAAAGTTTGATGTGAAACCATTCGTGGGCTTATTGAGGTTCTTATTTTTTAAGTGAAAACAAGGATTTATATTAAAATTTATATCCGAATATGTAGTAACCACACTGAACAGTGAGTACGAATTAGCAGTATACATCTTCAAGTATTAATATGAAACATATGCTCTTTAAATGCTCTAATACACAATTAATATATTAATGTGTAAATTTGTGTAAATACATTAATAGTAACTTAGTAATGTGACATAATTAAATATCTATTTAATTAATTTACGGAGACTATGTACAGTAGGACGTACAGGATGGTCCACGAAAAATAAAATAGTTCATATTCTAAGAAAAAAAATTAATTGTTTTCGAGAAAACAGTTCATCAGATTAATTAATGAACTGTTGAGAAAGGCTTGTAAAACTTTCTAAAAGAAATTAACATAATTACTAGAGTCAAATAAGCATCAAAACGGGGTCTTTAAGCAGGTTGTTGGGAACTTTTTTTCCATCGTAGGATCGATGTATTATATCTTTGTTGTATGGTGAATACGTTTTGATTATGATGTGTTGAAAATTGTTTGCGTTTTTTAAACTTTGAAAATTTTTTTGGCTCATTTTGTTTTGTTCTTTTTATATAGAATTTAAATAATGTTTTGTTCTTTTTATATAGAATTTAAATAAGATAAATTAAGAAAAACAAATTATATTTTGATATGCCTCATATCGAGTCGAAACCAGGACGTCAAAACTTGACTGAAAAATGGTAATTTGACTCTTTTAATTTAATTGTTTTAAAATAACACACTGTTTGGAGAATTCCTCTTATTGAAACCAAAGAAATAAAAAATTCGACTCGTAAGTAAATTTTCCCATTTTACCAATATCAAAACATAATGATTAAACATATTTTGACGTATTAAACATAATGATTTTGAAATTCTTATTGAATATTAATACGAAAAAATTAAGTCAAATGTCATAAATCGAACCCAGAAGTGTGCACGTAATCGCGTTCATTGCGCTAATCATTAAGCCACGTATTATTAGGTTAGTGAGTCGAATTTTTCATATCATTGACCGTATTGTTTTGAAGTCATTACTTACTTATGTATCCAACGTATTTTTTTGTTTATATTTAATCGTTACAAGTCTAATCATTCCCAATATTCCAGTACGGCTACCAAAACTCAAGTTTGAATGAACAATCATATGCTATATAATATATCACGCTATTGAATTTATTAATCAATATTTATATGGAAAAGTGAACGCATTTGCCAGCAATCGAACTCTGGACCTCTGGATATAGCGCACAGTGCGCTAACCGTTACCGCTTTTTGAATTATTATCCCGAAAATATTTTTCTTTTACTTTTTAAACCCGGTATATGTAAATATACAAGGTATATTAAGTTTATTGCCGACTTTGTAACGCTTGAAAATATTGATCACAGACATAAATACTTGGCAAAGGAGTTTATATAATCGCCTAATTCGGCAATTTCTACATGTCCGCTTGTAAACACGGTAACTCGAAAACGACAAGAAATAACGAGCTGAAATGTATTTTAGAGCATAAAAGTAAAGTCAAGTTCATGAATGGGTAAAATCGGACCATGTTTGAAACCATAAAAGATAAAACAAAAATGTAAAGACAAAAAATTTTCCTTTTTTAAAAATAAATGAATTCTGTTATAAACTTTTTTACATAAATTCTGGATATATCGGGTATTTAAGCAATTAACTCAGTTAGTTGTTATTTTCTCTTGTTTTTTATAAACTTGCTACACTATGCAGATATCCTTTACTTCTCACTTCCTTAAATATTAATTTCCTCAAAGTTTGATAGAAAATTCATGCCCATAAATAGCTTTTGAGCACGGTATTTTACTCTCTGCCGGTAATTTTCCGGTTTATAAAATGAATGATTTTTTTCGTTTTTTTTAATGTCATAGGAACTCGTAATATATAATTTCACAAGTACGAAGTCTTATTTACATTATTTGCAAAGCAGTTCGTAAACAGTTTGTTTGATAGGACCAATTTTGTTAATATTAGGAAATAATAGTTGACTATGGAAAGTGGAAAACACTCGTTAAATGTTTGCTTTGTTATCTGAGACCCTATTTTAGAACGTAATCAAATGTTTTAAGGTAATGATATTAGGGGTTATCATGCAAACAAAGGCATGCTAAAGTAATAAAAAATGTAATTTAGCGTATGCAACCAAAACTATCGGAATATCTTCATATTTTACGACATGGGGTTTAATATTTTCCATACTTATTAACATTAATATTTTCTTCTCTTATTAACTTTATTTGTAAAACACCATTCACCATGCAGGTGCTCTGTGTCGTCAATGCATTGAATAATACATTATGACAACAAAAGATTTCCCCATCTCAGAAAATAATATATAAAATCCGATACAAAGAAAAAATATATATATTGGAAAATGTATGATTTAAAGAATTCACTTTCCATGTAATATTCAGGATAGTGAGGAGTAGTAGGTAACAAATACAACAAAATAAAGAAAAATCGCCGCATCCCAGTCAACCGACTTGTGTGTGCTGTGTGCTATTGCTGATTCTGATGCTACTGCAATCCTCTGGGATTTTTGTTACAAGAGACACATTTTTTTCTATTGTGGCGTTACCATCTCCGCCGCCACTGATCATTTCTATCTAACACAAAAACACATATATGACGTGTTTCTTCTCAGAAAATAAATAAAAGGTCTGTTTTCACTTTGGAAATGCAACTTTTATCAATTTTTATTAGAGAAATTTTTACGATGAAAAATACAATATTTAAATGGTGGAAGCCCAAGATATTATATGATACAATATTATGCGTTCTATACCTACCCATACCCTCCACCATTCTTCAACAATATAACAGGCATGGCGAACCTTTACATGCCATTATAGAATCTTAACTTAGTGATTAACGGGGAAAAAATTGATATCAAATGAAATTCTCTGTTCCACTTATCTTGCACTTTTTGTTTTTTGCCAAAAAAATCTAGCCATGGTGAATAATACAAAATGAATATAAATATTACTCAAACAGACTTAAACAAGCATTTTGTCCATGAAATAAGTTTAGAAACGTTAAAAGCTATGCGTAATTGGTACAGTGTACTCTCCTATATTGACTGCGACGAGTCTAAAATTCCTGGCATCAAAATAATAGAAAACAAAGACGAGCCCCTCCATTGAAATCGTGGCCCCTTCCATGAGAAATCGTGGTGTTTCCAGATAAAAGAACGAAAATATAAGAGAGACTGTCATTGGAGTCGACGACGAAAACAAAAACATAGAAGTGAAGTACGTCCCTCCCGCGTCACTCGCATTTTCTCACTCAGTAGCTTATTCCACTCCTTCGGTCAGAAACACGAGGGAAATCTCACTATCTCTGCCATGCAATCTGTTGCCGTTCAGGCACCGTTTACCCCGTTAACAATGAACTTTGATACTATAGACGAAAAAATAATTTTTTTCGATAAGATACTTCAATTTCTTAACCAATCACGTTCCCGAATTATTTTATCGCGTGCCATTGATTCGCCAACACTGCATATAATATACCATTAATATAAGCGGTCTATGTATGTATGTATGTAATAAATGCTTTTAATTCACATATGCTTAATATTATACTAAAAAGTCTAAGTTTACAAAACTAAAATCCGAGTACGAAAAAAGTCTGAAACAAGTTTGAAGGGCCTTTAATAAGAGTAAATATTTCTCTTAGTCGAAGGTCTATGAAAATTCCCGGCCATCGACTACGCGAAATATTTACACGGTTCTTCAAACTAGTTTCGTGCTTTTTCAAAGTCGGGTTTTGATTTTTAAACATATTTTTAATTATGTTATACGAATTAGTAGTAGTAAATATTACAAACGTCATATTGATAATTTTATATCATTAATGCTCCTTTTAAACTATGATATTAAAAACTAAGTACAAATCGAATCACAAGATTCGTAGAATTTCGTGGATTTAATTTAGAAGAATTAAATTTCAAGAATTTAATGTTGATTGAATCACAATCAATTTCTTAAGTAAAAGAGCATACTAGCAAGCTTTGTAGAAAAATGTTAGTTTTTCCGTAGAGCTTATATATATAGACTTTCTGGGTAGTGAAAAATATTCAAGAAAAACAGATATTTTGTTAAAATTATTAAAATAAAACAAAACAGACTGTTTTTAATACGAATTTAACATTAGGGTGAGAGATGTATCCAACCAGTATCTTCAATATATTTATTATTTTTTATATACGTTGTGTCCCATATTAAATTGCATGAACGGCTAACTGATTTCACATAAAAGAATCACGAATTAGGTGGGTTTTTTTGTTTGGTTTGTTGTATGTGAAATAAATTCAGGAAAGGGTCAATAATTTAAAATTGATTAATTTATTTCATTTGTTCCGTTATTGATTGAAATTGTTATTGTCAAAAATTAATTAGTTTACCTATATACATATATATATATATATACATATATATATATATATATATATGTATATTTATATATATATATATATATTTATATATACATATATATATATATATATATATATATATATATATATATATATATATATATATATATATATATATATTTATTTATTTATTTATTTATTTATATGTATACGCTTGTATATAAGGGTGGCTTTCTTGCCCGGGAGAACAGATATTTAAAGGTCAAAGATAACGTAAATATATTTTTGGTTATACGATCCCATGCATTTTTTGACCTCAAGATATAGTGCAAAAAGTGGAAAGGACGTATTTGTATTCAGGATAATTCTATGCAATTATATTATGTAAATATAGCATTAACCTTTAAGTGGATGAACTCCACATGCTTTACTTGTGATCGGTTGATCATATGAAATAATTCATGATATTTAACTTGTAGAAAGTTTTACGATCAACAACTCTTATACAAATCTTTAATGATGTATGATGCTGCATAGGTTATATTTGGAAAACGGTAATTTTATTACCTTTGACCTATATTATCATGACTCGAGACGCGAGATTGGATTGTCGGCAGCCTTAAGAATATCAAAATAAAGGTTAATGAAAAAAGTTAATCTGCTTGTTTACTTTTATTCTGAGGTAAAGTCTTACTTGGGGATGGGGTATTATACATTGATGAGTTTGCTTGAACTATTAATACGAGCCAATATGGATTATAGGGTGTAGCGAACTTAAGACACGATATCACGATATTTAGATTGATATCATTGGTATTGTAGAAAAACATCGGTCAAGCGCAATGCTATGTTTGTACAATATGTATTCGGTGGCAAAATTATTTGTATTCAGTCTATATCTTCGAGATTTTATAAAAATTTTTGTAGATACGCTGGAGATAGCAATTGCGAAGGGCATTTTATACAAAGAAGATATTTAAAAATTAGTATGATTGAAAGAGGAATACCTCTTGTTGAAATAGACAACCCGCATTACAATAATATTGCTTTGTATATAACTGTAAAAACTAACTAAATAATGGAATCGTTTTCATTACAATTGAATAAGGATATCATATATATTGCTGAATTTGTGATTCAATAACCTTTTATTTGACACCCTACACAATGTCCTTGAAAACAAATTTGTTTATGATTTCTCGTTTCAATAGTTCCTAATAAAAAAAGCCTAGTTTAATCATTATTTCTATATTTGGTTTACTGAATATTACTAAATATATCAAATTTAAATTATTTATGTGAAATCGTTTCTGAGAAAAAGGATTATGGCAGACAGCAGACAAACATATATCTAGGTGAATCTGTAAACGCGCCGCTTAACAAAGTACGGAACACTAAAAATAGCACTTTCAACTTCACGCCATATGACATTAACGTTAATTGTGTAACAACAAAATGAAATTCATATCATGTATTGTTTAATTAAAGTATATGACACATAAGAAGGGAGAAAAGACAGATTTTAATTACTAAAATGTTTATGATGAAGTTTATTATCGTATATGAAAATTGTACCCGTGAACAGAAATTTAATTTACACAGTATAAAATATTATCCTTGTATACTTCTTTACTTTTATACTAGGAAGATAAATTTTGTACGATAAGTTTTTTTTTTTTTTGTATAATGATATTTATTCAGAAAATATTAGCAATAATGCAGTTTTAATAACGTCACTATAAAATTATTGCTTTGATGTTTACATTACATTTCGTTCTATTATCGTTATCATTAGAATACAAAAAAATGTGTGTTTTATTTCAGATATAATGATAAAATCGTAATTCAAAGGAAACCAATTTGCCAGACTTTATTACTAAACCTATTATTTAGTGTCTGATAGCTGGTTGCTAAAGGCTAGGGTCCTACTTACAGGACTTTTTGTTGACAACTTTTTAATGCAACATCTGCTATATTTTACTCATAAAAAGTTTGAATAAATGATAGTATTCCTGGATAGATAGATAGATAGAGATAGATACATTTTGGGGTCTAAAAAGTATTGCACTTCGACCTTATGGTCCATTGTGCTCCCCCTTCAACTTCAGTCCGACAGGATTCAATTCTCCCTTAGGTTGGCAATAGCCAGGAGCTTGCTTAGGACTTCCTGATGGCTCATATATTCGGGGTGGGATGCACCGAATATCCTGTATCTGCTGTAACCTAGAAGTTCGCAGTTAAAGATAATGTGTCTGTATGTTTCTTCCTCCTCGCCACACAATCTACACACAATAGACCCGTCATAGAGTCCCAATGTGTGCAGATGCTTCCGCAGGGGAGTTCCTGGATAAATAAAATAATAATACTGAAAAGGCGCAAAAATTTCATCATCTTCCTACACGCTTTTATGAGACGCTACTTTTACTACTTATGCTATGAACAAGTGAACTAACAAGAAAAGTACCATAATAGGCCTAAAAAAAGTCAGAAAGTATTTGATTTTGCTATTAACAATAGGGAATAGGCATGAAAATTTTTTTTCACATTTATTTTCAGAATATAAAAATACTGTTAATACTGTAATAATATTTAAAAACGAAATTAAAATCCGACAAATATCAAGGAAGCTATAGGCTTTTAAAGATTATTATCTGTCTCTTTCTTGCAAAAATACTAAAAACGGAGTTTTATGTGTTTTTTAAATGGTGAAAGTGTAATATGACGTCACATAACATATCAAGAGGGCTATCACTCTTTGTCTAATCGGGAATTTCAATCATTCATATCTCGTTTATTTTTAAAGTTATTTAAAAAGTAATTTTACCTTGATATTTGTCAAGTAAACATGCTTCAATTAAAGTGAAAAAAAAATTCCATGCATATTCCCTATTGTGCAATAATACCCACAAAAACAAATCTCCTTACCTCTGGCTACAATGTAAAGCACAATATTTATACAATTTACAAAATACGCTTTCTTTGACCACTAGTCTCTCGTAGTCTAGAGTTTTATATCACCAACTACATCAAAGTTTTTTTACATAATTTTAGTTATTATAATATTTTAATGAACCACATTTAGATATACCTACATATACAATATGTCATGTAACTTTTAAAGTTGTCCGGCCGATCTATTCAAATCATGAATCAAATAAAACTTTAGAAGATAAACATTATTGTTTAAAAAGTTTGATAATATTAATGTACAAAAAATTGAATAAAATTGTTTAAAAAAAGTTTAATCGCATAGTATATAATTTGACTTGATCAGTAGAAATAAATTTTCATATTCGCCCTAATACCTTTCTGTATCGGTTTTGTATTGTAAATACGTATTTCGACTACAAAGTAGTCATCATCAGTATAAATTCGCTAGACATAATTTACGCTTTGGCAAATAGAAATAGATAGAAAATCGAAATCAATAGACAAAAATAAAAATAAATAAAAAATTAAACAAAAATAAAATATAATAAATTTTATTGAAATTACTCTTGTTAAAATTTCTTTCATTCGATTTACTCTTATTACCATCACTCTTATTAACTTTACTCTTATATTGTCTCAGGATAAGTTATTCGTTGCTCATTTGATGACAGTTTCACGACGTTTCTTGTTTCTTGTTTCTTATTTTATATTTTATATTATATATTTTATTTATTTTTATTTTTGTCTATTGATCTCTATTTTCTACCTATTTCTAATTGTTAAAGAGTAAATTACGACTAGCTAATTTATAGTGATGATGACTACTTTGTAGTCGAAATACATGTTCACAACACAAAAACTGATCTGGGTATCAGGGCACATTTGAAATTTTATTTCAAAAACCTAGAGTTCTCATTAATCATCATTTGATAATCTAATATTAATCAGTAGAGTTATCGAGCGTTTATCGTGAATAATTTTATGTTTTCATGTTTTAAAGAAATAACTTATTTTATGTATTGTTGTAAATAATTAATATTTAATTGCTTTCCGACTTTAACCGAGCTCAAAAATACTTCTAAATATATAAATTTCAAACGTTAATGCTCTAATTTGTTGAGTAATATTGTTAACTGAAATTTCATAATCTGCTACGATGGTAGATACGTATATGTGTTTATCCCCTACACATAGAGAATTTCTGTGTTAATTAGTGCATTTAATTAGCATTTAATTATCTGAATCACAACATAATCATTGCATAATTATTTATTTCATTTTGAACCATTGTTATGCGGTTAAAATATGTGGTTAAAATATAACAAAGAGCTTTAAATTTTTAATTTGTACTTTTAATTGGCATTTAATTATCTTAATCATTTACATTAAATACACTATAATTCATTGATTTTTGTAGCGTTGCTCTGTTAGGTAAATCTTAAGGTAGCAGAATATGTGTTTTTTTCCCTAAAACATATAGCATTTAATTATTAATTAGTGCATTTAATTAACATTCAAATATCTGAAACACGTTCCTCTCATTGCAATTATTTAATTAACTATTTATTTAATGAATTTAGTTAGAACCATTATTCTCCGAGGCTAGTTCACCTTAAGCTAGCAGAACGTGTTGTTTACAAATAAAAAAAGATCATTTATAATTAATGAATTTAATTAGCATTGAATTAGAGTCTAATTATGAGAGACGTATAATTGTGTTCTGCTAAGATTGCTCTGCCAGCTGAATGGAAATGATTAAATTATATTATTAAATTTTTAAAAACATAATTTTCTGTAATTTTAACTCTGTTAGAAGAGTTATTTTTCACTAAGACCAAAAAAATTGTTCAAAGTTTTGATTACCACCAAATCAATGATAACTTATCCGTATATTATAAAAACTATACTGACTGAAAACTAAAAAAAATCATCTCTGATATGTATGTGTCGGATTAAGAATTTCGAATAAAAATATATATAAAAATTAAACACATGCAATTCCAATTATATTTTTCTTCCCTTATCATGATATTCAGTCCAAGAAAAGTCTTTAAACAAGGATTTGCTTTCATTACAATATACTCATATATTAGAAAAAAATATAATGTAAACTGTTATGCAATCTTAATTTTTTTATTTAATCTTTTTCGAATTATTTTGTTAGTCAGTCGTGATAAAATTTCCAAACTTATTTTTGCAAATTTAAGCTTGCTGATCTAGTTAATTATTATACCTACCCGATATGTGTGATATATACCAGGGTATATTGAGTTTAGTTCCGAATTTGTAACTGTTGAAAATATCAATCATGGAAAATCGTAGAAAAATATTCTGCATTGTTGATCATAAAATGACTTATTTAGCTGCATACCGCCCGTCCGTTAGTAAACACGATAACTCAAGCACGAAGAGGCACGATTGAAACGAACTTTTGAGTGTGTGTTCTATAGTTAAAAGTAAGATTAAGTTCGTGAATGGTTAAAACCGGAACTTTTTTCCCCCGCCAGGGGTTAAATATACAGCTTTGAAGGGGTAAAACAATAATTTACAGAAAAAAAATTTTTAAATAAACAACCTTTGTTTTTTAAATAAACAACTTACGTTTGAAACTTGTTTTAATAAATTCAGTATATACCAGGTATTTAATCAATTAGCTCAGTTAGTTTTATTATTTTCACATGTATATATTTATAATAAAATAGGGAGGTGTAATTTACATACAATAAACAATATTGTTTATTAAAAAATAAAAAATGTTTAATTGTTGGTTGTTGGTTGTTAAACAAGATACAAACAAACAATATTTTTAAACAAATTTTGTATTCTTTTAATTATTAACGAATTTGATGATAGTGTAATATTATATAATAAAATGAACATAAGGTTGATAAGGGTGGTAGAGAATATCATATAATTTTGATAATTTTATACAGTTTTGTAGTTCAATGCAAAAATTAGCAAACAGCAAAAAAAAACAGCCACACTAGTGTATATATAGTGTAGTGTACTCAATAAATAAATAATTCAACACCATTATGTAAATGGTATAAATAATTGTATTGGAATAAATAATATATTAAAATGTATGTTAATAATATTTGTATAAAAATCAGCGAAAAATTGCTTTTGTTGTTATTGAATGTTTCGTTCAAAATGTACACTTCAGTACAAAATTTTTCAATTGATATTTTTTTCCTATATACATTTACGATTTCAAAATACGTCTCTATAATTTCAAATCTAGCTTCTATAGCCCAATCATACAGTTGACCTGTATTATCATTTAAGTAAATTTAAAAAAAATCGCCTCGTTCCTATTTCTAGTTGTCGAATCGTTTTGAAACTTTGCAAAATATCTGCAATTTTTGTACCATCAAATTGATCTCACGATGCAATTTGAGATTTTTGGTGATCACTTACCAGTTTTTAGTATTAAAAATTATTAGCAGTTTTAAAAACGCCACTTAAAAAATATTTTGTTTTTATCATGCAAAAAAGAAGTTAAATAGCTGAATTATAGCAGGCCTAGGTGTTTTGGGTATACAGTAAAGACTATTGAGTTTACCTTTTTCTTTATCTCGTACCGTTTGAGAAATAGATTTTGGGCTCAGCGGAAAGGTTTCACGAAACAAGTTCCAAAAATTGTCCTTAAATCCCGGGTCAATGATTTTTATTATTTCAATACTTTTTATAATCGTGAGGCACTCACAAAATAAGTGATGAGTAAAGTATATCTCCGCAGAGAATAATTACGACTAGCTTGTACATACAGACGATAACTACATTATAGTCTAAATACATATCCGCCCCCCCTGCTTATAATAAATAATTTAGTTTTTCAATAAATTCTAACCACTAATTATTTCATTTGTCAATCAACGTATTGGCTAGTTCTAAAACAAAATATTAAACACACCTGTCAGATTATAACAGTAAGTGTGCGATACCAGGCAATACTAAATATCAAATACAACTTACTGAATACATTACGTCGACAAACTGCACAAGAAAAAAATTAATTTTGAAAAATTAAATTGTGACGTCAAAATTATTGAAACCCCCACCTTACCTGAGTTACAATAAGTAACATTTTCGCAAAGCCAACATCTCTTCCCCCTTGCGTGTAACGTAATAATATGAGGATGTAGTAGTTTCTGAGAAACACATCTACTGCAGCGCCACTTGGTGGTTTATAATCTTAAAACATGACTAAGACCCTACACTTAGAGGATACCTAAGTAATGCAACAAACAGCGTTGGAATCGGTGAAATGCTTTTGGTATTTAAAAGATCAAGTTCGTTAATGGGTAAAATCGGACGAGGATAAAGAGGGGCTTAGAGGAAGAGGGAAATACAAAATTTGGCATGTGTATATATCCATATATTCATAAATTTTACAGATGGTGATTTACGACTAGTAGATAGGATCGATAAGTCGGTACGAGACCAATAGCTCTATTTCATTTCAGGAAATTCGCTAAAAACAAAGCTATGAATCTTTAAGTAGTTAGGTTCGATAAAATTTGTAATAAATTTTGATATTAGTTTGTAATTTTAAATAGTACTTTTATTTAAAATTTTACAACCGCATTGTAGTACAATTAATATTATAAAAACCACATGATTTACATACAATAATAAAACTGGCGTTGTGAATAATGATTTGTGTATGCACTTTTTGAAGTTAAAAAAGTGGTTATATACAATAAATCCATGGATTCAATGAAACTATTCACTGTATACATTAGGCCAGTTTTAACAATATGATTATTTATTGAATCGGTGAAACTCAAAATATACGAAATTACGTTCCTGGAAATTATGGTTTTATTCACTATTTTATTACATTATCTTTATTTAATATTAACAATTATTATCAACATTTTGTTGAACAATCGCAAAGAGGCTGAGAAGACGTCTACTATTTCATAAGCATAATAGCTTAAGTGGAGGGTTCATTCGAAAAGAGCTGTATTCAAATGTGATATTTATAGTAGAGGGAAGAAAAATTTCAGAAACAATGTGACAATCATTTTACTAAACATTTTTGAACTATTAGGACTTTTCTCATGATTTAAACTTGAATTGTGACACTAATAGTTTGTTTGTGTTTAATATCAAAAATAGTTTAATATTCTGTACGTTTGTGAATAAATAAATCGATAAATAATTTTCGAGTAGACTATATATTTTTAAAATACTTTCTATTTATATAAAAACAAATAATAATTAATGAATGTCATTATAGGTGATTGGCACACATATTTGTTCCGTTACGCAGAAGCTATATATATATATATATATATATATATGCATATATATATATATATATATATATACAAAGTGTCACGAAAATGAGTGACGGGTTAAACGATAACTAGAAAACGAAGAAAGATAACGATAAGAAATTGTGTTTGTTTATTCTAGAGTTTTAAAGTAACTGAAGTTCGTGAATGGGCAAAATCTGAATGCTTCCTACCGCCGACGTAAGAGATAGAAAGAGATGTAAAAAATTAGAGTGTGTGTTCTTAAGCTTAAAAGTAAGGTCAAGTTCGTGTATAGTCAAAATCGGGCTTTGGTTCCCCCGACAGGGGGTTAATATTCATATTTTCAACCGTGAGAGATCGAACAAAAATTTATGGACAAAACAGGCTCCTGACTCAAAAATAAACAACTTCGTTTTGAAACTTTTATCAAAGGTATATACCGGGTATTAAAACATTTAACTAAATTACTTGTTTTTTTGTACTTGTTAATAAATTTATTTACACAAACTCTATGGTACAAAAAGTACCATGCATTTCCGTAAAAATTATTTTATTTTTCAATTTTTATGAAAGGCTTAAATCATTAGAGATGTTTTCAAGTTTTGTCAAATTTTTTTCACGTTGTTTTTTGAAATTTTTCTAAATTTCCCGCTACTGTTATCTGCCTATAAAACTGTTTCATATTCTACAAAATTGAGATTTTTTTTGATAATTTAGGGATTGCTGTATACTATGCAATTATTTAATTTTGCAAACTACATGCTTGTATACTTATTGTTCTACTATTTCAAACAGTTTTTATAGTAACAATTTATACATTAAAGTTTTATAATTCAATTATAAATCCTTAAAATGGATTTCCACAAATTAAGACTCACAAACAATAAATATTTAAACATTGTTATTAAGCGTAAATTTCAACTTTATGTTAATAATTGGGATTTTTATTTTACAGTGATATTAATCTATATATTATTGTCAAGAACGATACATAACAATATGTAGACGCGGGCAGAGGATATTCATAGTAATGAAATGTTTGATTGTATGTATATTTTTAGCACCATAATAATGGTATTGGTTTTATACATTAACGGTGTCTGTATATTTTGTTTAATTAATTATAAATGTATTGTTCGTAAAACGTATTGATTTATTTATTGAACGTTTTATTTATTGTTAAAAAAAACATCGTTGAAAAGGTTTGTAGTACAAAATAGAAAATAAAAACCATATAAAATCCATGTAACACGATTAGTTGATTTAAAAAAAAAAAAAAATTCAATATCAAAATTTGTGAATTGTTGACTCCTGTTGAATTATTGTGAACTATTGTGGATATATATTGACATATCCTGAATTTTTGTTTTAGTATATGTCCAAAAATGTGAGTTGAATCACAAAACTGTGAAATTTTTGGAGTACATGAAGATAATTTAATAGAAAAACGGCTATTGTACAGACATTGTTACTATGAATGATTGTGTAAGTCTACTATATCATCATCGATTGTAAATGTAAAGTTAAAAGCAAAAACTTGAAACAATAGAAACAATAGAAGCAATTGAAACATTTAATCATATTTAACGAATATACAGTAATACTTATGCAAAAATCGATTTACTGATTTAAATATATTGCATTGGAGTTTAATAGACTGTCCACCAAAAACTTACTAATTTGGAAACTTATAGCCTATGTATACTGACTTGCGTATTAACATTTTTCTTTCCTCCAACAAGCGAAATATGTTTGTGGATTGGATAGTACAATTGTATAGCATTTAAACTCGTAACAACTGCAAACATGTCGAATAATGAAATTTGGTATCAGTGAAATTAAAATTTAATTTGAACATTATGACAAGTTGAAATATTTAATTATTTGATTTTAACTTAAAAAAAATTATGAACGATATGTTAGACCTAACATTAATTAGCAGTAAGATTTATTAATTTATATAAAATTAATTTTGTTTTTTATCAACAAAAAAAAAACTTTCTAGCCTTGATACTGATATAACCCGTGTCGAAATATTGGTCAAATAATATAAATATATATATATATATATATATATATATATATCAAACATTAATTTAATAATTGGTGTGAGTTTTTCTTAATTTTCCCAATACAATATACCACCAATTTTATAATTTCTAGAAATAAGGCGTGCAATGGTTTAACAATTGCAAATTTAGTATTTCAACATTCATAATTTAATTTTATCCCTAAAACTAGAAATATGGAACGGAATATCTTTGGTTGTTATTGTGGAACAAAATTGTAATCACTTGTTATCGTGTTAAAAAATCGTGAGACAAACATCTATTTAATACCCATTCCGGTATGATAAAATAAGCCGCTATAACTCTGCAACCAATGACATTAACAAAAAAAGTTCGATAATCGTTTTTCACAATTTGATTTACTTTAATTTTAGCTAAAAAATTAAAACTTTTTTAAATCACCTAAGCGGGCCACCTGTCATACTTTTCATATTCATAACACATGCTGTTTTAACGAAAAGGATTTCATGTATATAATTTTCTATTACTCCAACCAAAAAAGCAAAGAACCATTTAAATGTATCGCTTAGCCTCCGTAGTCTTGTGCTAGTTTGTTCATTGTGGTTTTTAATATAAATCTAATAGATAGGATACACCAAATCTCACACAAAATATTATTCTCCATTATAAAAATTCATTCATCACAAAAAACTTTCCATCAATCATTTTCATTTTTTAATTTAAACATATATATATATATATATATATATATATATATATATATATATATATATATATATAATTATAATAATTTTATATGCAATACATACATATATCCACATATATATCGTACACCAAAATAAGCAAAAAAAACAAGTAAAATAATTGAATTATAGCAATCAATTCTCATTCAATAAATTATAATTTAATTTGAATGCTGTTATATATAAAATATATAGAAATTATATATACAATTAATAAAATTTATATATATACAATTTTATATATTAGGTAAAACTTTAATATATTAGGTATATCGTTTAATATTGATATGGTGACATTGACACAACTATGCTAGATACAGAGAACCAGTCATGCAGTACGAGTAGACTTTATTTTTACATTAACTGTTCTCATGAACTTTTCTTATTAGGGCATAAACTATTGAGTCTATGAAAAAATGTTTGCATGAAAAAGTGATGTCTTTTTTGGCAGAAATATTTTTTGTATTTAAAGATTTAATGTATCTCGCACCATTTAATAGCTAGATTTTGGGCACAGTGGTTACGCGAGCACAGAACGAAAAATTTTATTAATCTTTATTTCACCTGGTTCAGCATTTTTTGAATGATGCGAAAACAAGTAAACAGAAAGACAAATATTATCCATGTATAGAATTAAGCCTGGTACAAATTTATCATAAGTAAATATGATTCTACTTCGTACTATGGTTTGTGACCAGTAGAGAATTGGGTGGTTTAAAAAAAAATTGTGGTTTGATACCCGAACCTGAATGATTTGATTTGAATAAAAAAAAGAATTAGAATTTTAATAATTTTTCTTTTATTATAACTGAGTCTTTTATCTTTGTTTAATACAACAATGCTTAATTTATAACTTTGATACTCGCACAATAGTAATTTTTAACTGATGAGAATAATCCAACTAAGTTAAAATTTAAACTTTGATCTTAATCGAACAATGCGAATTTAAAAACTGAATATTGAAATGACCCTTAATATACTGCACCTTAATATACTGCCAAAACAACAACATGTTGTCTTGAATAAAAAAAAACATTGTTATTTTTGAAAACATATTTTGTGATAGAAGTCCTAACAAATAATTAGTACAGTTCACCAATTCAATATTTACATGTATATATAAGTGTAACATATGTACGTAAGCAAGCAGGTCTAATTGTGCCTATAAATGTTATTTAGCAAAATACGTATTTAAAAAATTTAATATGTTTTTTTTGACAAAAAAAAATTTAAAATCAATATGAAATTTCTATGCAATTGTTTGATTTAAAAAAAAAATAAAATTCAAAAGTCGATCATATTATTTTCTTTTTGCAATTATATAAAAACTCCTTTCAAGGAGAAAAATATTTTCTCTTAAATGTGTTTCTTTCATATTTAGAACTTTACGTTTATATACTTAGAAATATGTGTTGGGTCCAAAAAAATTATTCTTAATAATTTTCAATACAGCACTTCTAATCTTTTCTAAATCATGAAATCAGACAGTGTAGATTATGCACTTTCCACAACCGCTCCCTCCAGCTTCGTACAGTTTTGGACATCTGGGAAGATGAGTCGATGAAACTACATAATATTATGTGACATATGACGTGTAATATGTTTATGTTAGTATATATGTTTGTTACCATTACGACTACTTTGATGGTAGACGTCGTCATGTCAATCAAATAAAACATTACTTTTAAAATCTATATGTTATCAAACCCACGTTATTATTTTGTATACGAGTATTGTATTAAATGGATTATATTACCCACAGACGAGTAACAAAAAGTACAGTATACTCATATAATCATATTTTTAATTTCCTATATATTTGTTGTGTTATTGAATTGTGGCGAATGTTTTTTCAAACCCAATTTTTTTAAATGTGTCACATTATGTCATAAATCTGATGGGTTATATAATATGATCTAATATTGGATAATAATACCATGTCCATACACATAGCTCCCATGTATATGTTTGATGTGCTCTGTTCTATATTTCGTCAAAAATACCTTCTATATAATTTTTGAAAAGTTTCATTATTCTTAAGAGCTTGGTAAAATTGAAATATTGCAATAAGCTCAATATCCTGTATTTAATTTAAAAGAAAACTTTATGATTGATTGATTGCAAATCGAGAGAGATATTCGCAATCAAAATTGAAATGTTTAATATGCACGGTGTGCGTACGCAGCTGGTGCATATCCAAGAGAGAAAATTTTTCTACGCATTTCAAAATAAATAATATTTTCTACACATTTTCTTCACAACTGCTTAATTAATTCATTACAAATTTAATTGTTTCTCGTAAACTTAAATCTATATATAATTGCTTTTGATGTATTACAAAAAACAATTGAACATGTAAATAGTCAAAATACAAAAAGTATAAATAATACATCTACACCAAGTTAGTGAAAAATTATATGCATTACACCAACATAGCATCTCGTAGCTCAGGGGCAGAGCATTGATCTAAAATGCCACAGGTCGTGGTTTCGAGTATTTGATGTTTAAGAATGAATAATTAATTTTTAATTATAAGAATTTGCAACTGCAAGATTAAAAAATAATACCCACTGTCCACGCAATCCTTGCATGGTATTATGGGACACAAAAGAAAAGCTCATTTTTCCAAAAATTATAGTTGATTTGTACCTTATTAATTCTGTTTTTAGGTCGAATAAAAGTTGTTAGCATGTTTATAATGAACAGCTTTTCTGAAGCACTTCTTCGAAATCCGACTGAATAAGGTACTCACTCATTATAAAAATTTAAAAAATTGATCACTTCTTTTGCGGCTATGTGGCACAATATACAGTACATTGAATCATAAATGTTAACATATAATATATGTTATACTACGTATTATGTTTAATTGGCATAGCTATAATAAGTAAGTTTCTCATACTGAAAGTTTAGATATTTTATACTTTAACTGACAGTGATTCAGAAGTGCATGATATATTTTTTGATAAAATTTTCTATCAAAAATAAAACTACTGTTACAATTTAAATTTTAAGAAAATAAACCGGTAACCATCAAAACTTGACATCTGGTAGAATATAATATCAATAAAACTGAAAAAAATAAATAAGACAGTGGAATATTATTGAAAATTATTTTTATAGTTACAAAGATTTACAGAATATCCATTGCTTAAATAAAATTAATATTGCTTAACAATTTGTATCAATTTAATCCATTAAAATTTTGGTACGGAACACTTTCACTTAATTTGATTTAAAACAAAAATCTTCTTGTAATTTTTGACGACCAAAAATTTACCAAACTTTTGGTTTCATTCCATATTTTTTGAATTTTAACATTCGAATCTTTCGATTTCCCTATTATTGTATTGGCATGAGGATTAGTATGTAGCCAGATTTTAAACAAATTAATATGCGGGTAACAAAAAATACACGCCAATGAAGTTCAATAAAATCTATTAAGAACAATATCGGATTAATGTAAGGCAACTACCGCATGTTTTGGCTACCCGCTCGATTTTTTTGATTTCTATACTCGGTATATAATATACAGGGTGTCCGTAACACTTACTTTAATTAATAACTAATTACCTGTACGTCTGATTAAACAATGGTAAAGGACTTTTCGTCTCAGAATTCAATTTTCTATCCATACCTTCAGTTGTGTCCGTGACTTACGAGACAGCCTGTATATGTCAGGGTATATTAAGTTAAGTTTTGAATTTGAAATGGTCTAAAATATTTATAGGAGAAAAACAATTTTGGTATAGGTGTTCATAAATTGATCTAATTAGACCTAATTTCGATAGCTCAAAAACGAAAACAGATAGCGAGCTATCTTATTTGTGGGATAACATACGGATAATATTATCCGTATTTATAAACAAAATTTTCCATCTAAAGAGTTTTAGAATAAATATACTTATGTGGTAAATCATTTTAAAATGCTTTCAACCAGCTCAATTATAATATTGAAATTGATTTCTTCTATATTATAAAATCATTTCGTTGAATTTTCGTTTCTCTGATAAAAAATGTGTATTAAATAATTTTACATATCACAAATACATAAATGGAATAATCCGTTATTTAATCCACATGAACTTTAGTATTTGCCGATGTGTTATGGAACAGTGATAGCTGAATACGTGATCATAATCTGTAAAACAAAGATAAATACAAAAGCCTATCTACTACATAATACTAATATATATATATATATATATATATATATATATATATATATATATATATATATATATATATATATACCCGTATACAGTGTATCTTATAAAATCCGATATTGTATGTAATTTGGTTAGATTATTATTAATATCAGAACATTATTCTTGTTTTAATTGAATAATTTGCAAGCGTACATATAGCGTACCAAGCAACAATTGTTCTAGCATTGTTATATAATTATTATTTGTTTGATAACATTTTGTTGTTATTAATTTGTTGACAAAACATTTGTAACTAATAAAATGAAATATATAGAGAAACAACAAGCTTTCAAGAGTATATTTCGTTGCTATTGTATTTGGATTTAGTTGAAAATAATGTAATTGTATATATTATAATTCTTAGTCCAGGCAATAAGCTTAATTTTTTAATTCGTAAATTTCTACCTTATTTAACTGTTAGTGTGATAAGATTGCAGTGTAGAAAGATTGCAATATAGGTTGAATGGCTTAAAAAAAATTTAATTGGTAAAATTGTACTCGCATGTGTACTCTCACTTTTATTTAATGAGTAAATCCCTACGACGAAACCCTCACAATCCAACATCTACTGGTATGCAACAAATGATATAAGAAACGTTATCAATATATCACCATCATTAAGAAATCAGCAACACAAAATTAAAAACATCACCAAGAGTTCAAATTACTCCATCAAACACTAAAGAAGTTTCACTTGCATGTACTTATTATATATTTATTTTTATATGTATGTTTATTATTAGTACATGCAAGTGAAACTTCTGTAGTGTTTGATTAGAGATTGTTTGCATTTTTTGTTTGTTTCCTCGTTGATAGGTTTTGCGTTCCATAAAGAGTTTAACTTCTATCACCGTTAGCTTTTGATTGACGCAGTTTTTTTTTGCACCCACATTGACAACTAAACTAAAAATAAACAAATTTTCATATTTTGTAATAGGAAAACATAACTTCACATATTAATATCGTCATACGATATAATTAATTACTGCAACTACACGGCTTTTAAGTTATAGTTTTGCATATTTGGTAATAGGAGAATATGAGTTTGCCGATGACGTTGCACCAAAATACCGCAGCCATTTCCTATCAACCAATTGGAAACAAGTAAAATAATAAATATGTCTCTTTTGGTTTCATATAATTATATATTTATCTCAGAAACGTATGATACTATTTAGTAGGAGTCTTTTATATTTTGATAATACTGTTCGCGCAACTAATCGAAATATTCACCCAAACTAGTCTTAACTTTGACTGTAAGAACGAGAAATAAGAAATAGAAATTTCCGCCAGACCCGGGGACAAACAGACATCGTTTTATGTTTTTCGTACATAATTTTTTTTTTCATTTAATACTGCTATCTGTCTCTTCATGGACATTCGGCAATATGTTTATTAAATGTAACAATCGTTTGTGGTCCAGATCCACTTCAAAGAAAATATAGCGAGTGTTTCTTGATCTACTATCTTTGTCACGCGTAAAAATAACTTAATTTCAATGCTTTATACAAAAGACTAACTATAGAAATTTATTGATGGTAAATAAAATATATGAGCAATAATCTGTTGAGAAAAATTTAAATTAAATACATTTATATATATATATGAAGTCCAAGGTCTGAGGCCCGTCAAACTCATGGGATACCAATACCATATATTTCTTAAAAGAAATATCAAAATATAAGTGCTCTTTCTTAAAAGAATCAATATGTAAAAAAAATTAAGTAAACATATTATACATGCTGGAATCACAACCTCCGATCTTGAAGTAGGTTTATTAATTATAACTCCTAACAATTTTTAATCCATGTTGGCTGGATTATATATTATTTCGAATAAATAGTAATTTGTTTCACTTGTATGTAGTGTATAAGATGAAACAATTAAAACTCACCCATCATCATGTCAACACAAAACCAAATTGATTTGCTTGTGATTCATGGTTGAATTCATACACTAATTTGTTTATTTTAATATTATTATGTCGTTTTGTTTGTTGTTATATTATACATATTAATTCAGCAAGATATGATGAACAAACTTTTGAGTACTACTACTAACAGACTCCATCAACCACCAACCACCCATATAAGTGAAGCAGGGAAATCAAAATTTATTTATTATTGTTACCGTAAATATACTATTTGTTTTATTGTTTGAACATATACGAGTATTCTAATGTATTACCTAGAGTTTTGATTAGAAGTGAGTTTTAGTCAATCAATATTCCCACTGGAGCTATATGGAGTTTTATGTAACCATTTTCGAAACATAGCCTTGAACAAAACTTTTAATATACTATTGTTTCACTTCACAGATTCTGTTTCCGTTGTATCTTTTTAAATTATTAGAGCAACGCCGTGTTACAGTACTTAGTGTAAATATCCTAAGTCAGTAGATTATAGTCATGTGTTCTCTATTCTGGATAGAGTTTAAACGTTATTGATTCTTATGTTTGCACTTACCAGTCCAAATGGCCGAGCGGTCTCAGGCGTTATGTCTGCGCATTATGCCTACTTGGAAACTGGGAGGTTATGGGTTCAAATCCCGACATCGGCAGTTAGTAAATTATTTAAGAAAAAAATAACACAAGAACGAAGTAATCGGCTATGCTTGAGAAGGTTTTCGATCATAGTCGGCTGCAGCCGCATATCCTCCCAATTTCTAGTCTATACACAAAAATTCCTTCCACTCCACTCACGTCCTCATATCCTGAGGCATCACAATGGACCTTATGGTTGAAGTGTAGCTAGTCCAGGTCAGCCTCTACAATCTATCTATCTATCTATCTATGTTTGCACTTAGATGATGTTTTGATCTGATACAAAGCTGTAAAAAAAATTTATTATAATAAAAAATAGGACTAAAAATTGATGCAACTGGTTCGTAATTTAACTCATTGACTGTATCGAATAAAAATTGTTTGTATATCTTATATTATAATGAACAATTTCGTTTAAACTTTGCTTGTGTGCAATGGCTTGACAAAATATTTGCGTTATCCGACATGAGTTGTATAACTAGAAAAAAGGATAAATCTAGTATAAAACAAGCAGATGGTAATAAATAATTCTGCCGTAAAAATTATACAAATCAGAAGCTGATCTTAACATCAAGTCGTCGAAATAGAGACGGTCACCATCGTCGTGTTTTAGGTAAAATTGAGGAAGAATATCTTTTAATAGAAGACACTGAAATCGTGTGATCGACAGGTAATAGTCTAAGTTCAAAAATTGTCCATTTTAGAAGTAGCTATGAAGCGTGGCCTATTTCGGGTAGGAAATGGGGCCTACTAACGTCGATGAGACCATGATATCAATTTATGCATACTTGGAAAATTATTCAAATAAATGCCAATTTTTTTTTGTATGATATGATGAATCTATTCGAGGGAATCCGTTTTTCCCGAAAAATCTCGATTAATGAATAATTTTTGACATGATATTTTAATTCTGAAAAAGGAAAAAAAACGTACAAATATTTGTTTCCGGAACAATGGATATATTATTCCTATCAATACCTGATACGCTGAAAAAATGAAGGACAAACGGATAAGAAAGCGAGCTTAAAGCGCTTCATTAAGTATATCTAGAAATAAACTAACTTATGTCACTACAAATGCGAAATGATGATGTTGCGCCCGAAGAAAATTTTCAGCAGAAAACACGTATTTTCGAAGTTTAAATCTATAAAAATATAAGTTTTTACGTAGAATAATAATAAGTGTATTTAGAGATGGATACAGTACCTACAGAAATTAGATTGTGTTGCATGTAACTTACCATACCTATATATATATATATATATATATATATATATAAGTATTTGTAGTTTTAATGTCTTAACAACAAACAGGTACCTACATAATATAACTACATACCTATATAGCTATGTACATATTATATATATATCTATATATATACATATATATATATATATATACATGTATATATATATATATATATATATATATATATATATAATATATATATATATATATATATATATATATATATATATATGTACATATATATATATATATATATATATGTGTATATATATATATACAGAGTGTTCTGAAATTCATTCAAGAAAAGTATACCACGGTGTAGAGCTGGAAAAAAACAAACAAAAAAGTTCAGTAAAGTTTCTCGATTTGACGCTTAGTTTTTCAGATTTAATTAATTAAACATTAATAAATTCAACCATTTTTTGGGTGTCGCTACACTTATTAAGTGTAGCGACACTTAATAAGGGTGGGGCTTATTAATTATTAAGGGTGGGGCCACCCTACTCCACTACTGTGGCCCCACCTCCTTAAACTATGCGCCTAATAACTTAAACTGTGACTGGTGGAGTAATATAGCGGCACCCAAAAAAACAAATGTAATTAGTGTAATTTATTATTAATGTCTAATTAATTGTATGTCAAAAACTAAGCGACAAAGCGCAAAACTTTATTAAACTTTTTTGTTTATTTTTTCGAGCTCTACACCGTGGTATTATTTTCTTGAATTAATTTTCAGAACACCCTGTATATATAAATGTTCTTGTACTAGAAGTTCTAGAAGTGAGTTCATGGCTCATGTAAAATATAATAGTGGATTGAGAATAATACAATGATGGTACTAGAAGGTTCTACTATTATTATGGAGATGATCATTTGAGTCACTATAAAGTTAGTTAGTTATTTCTTTTACGTTATTACTTGATGTTTTGTATTATTTTCGAAGTAGTATAAGAACGTGGTTATTGCATCACTTTCAAATAACAGTTTTCAAGTATGTATATGTGTGTTGTACATAGTGTTTCAATTTTGCATGAAGATTTAAATTTACTATCAAAAATTATATATATTCGAATTATATATTACATAATTACATATTTTCGAATTTTTTAATGGATTATATCGAGATTATCTGATTAAGTTGTCCGAATTCTTAGAATAATCTATTTAGTTTTGTAAATTCGCATTCAATTTTGATCCATGCTTATGATGGCGTCTTTGTGTTCGAAATATCTTTTTAGTGCACATAATACTTTGGAATTTTACTCATAAAACTATTTGTCTTGTGGTTGTGAGTTTCATATAAACTATATATCTTTAACCTTAATCGAGTAACGATTAAATTTACTCTTCAGACGGTAGCGATCAGTAAATTTGACTCAACTTAAACAACTAAGAAGAAAGCTGAATCTTCTGTGAGAAAATGAAGTGCAGTACCTATTTTTACAATGAATATTATTATATCCGAAGATAAATAGTTTTCTTTCAAATATGCTTATAAACAATTAAATAAATTAGCCCAAGTAGAGCAATAATTCTAGTGACCCTCTTGTGTCACATAATTTTTTTTTCGTCGTTTAAATTCTTCATAAGTGTAACGAATAGTTTTCGATTTTATGGGCTCTGTAAAGAAGAAATTAAAAATTTCTAAAAACGATTTAGCTTTCCTAGGATTGGTAGTTAGCCCTTGCCGAATAAAAATTTTTTATTTGATTGTTTGGTGGTTGACAAAACGAAACTACCTTTTCTTACTTTCCTTTAATCCCAATATCCTGAGCTTTTACTATTACGCCTTCTTCAGCTACAGAGGTTTTGTAGATTTACTAGTCTTCTTAGCAGTATGCTGGTTTGATGAGCAGTAAATTTGTGGTATTTCCTTTTCTATTGGACATATTCTTCTAGTTCATCATCAGATAAATTTCTCTCTCCTCGTACTCGGAAAGGGTTTAGTAAGTCGGTAAAATATTTCAGAAAAAGTAACGATGAGTAAAGTTTACTCGTAAATGCTAAGAAAATTCGTTAAACTAGGTATAAATACTGAATCCTTCTATTTCATAAAATCCAAAAATAGAAAAATTGGAGAGAAAGTAACAATAAAGAGCCTGAGTAAAATATACATACGCTCCCGGTTAAGGGTTAAACCTTTGGATTCTACAGAATCTTTTTGAAATAATTTAGTTTGAAATAGTGATTTCTCATGATAAATGACTCACTACTTAAAGGACATTATTTTTAACTGTATATCAATAGTAAACATTAAAAACCAGCATCATATATATTGATGTATATATACATGTATGTATAATGTTTTTTTTTTGTTGTATTTTATCCGATGTCTGCTGTTCAAAATCGAGAATATTTCAAACATTACAAAGATTAGAATGTTTAAATTCGACATGCAAGTAGACCGCATTTTATAGGGGTGTATGTGATGTGTCGAAAAAGATAAGCCCTTCAAGAATGTACGGTAATTTCTCGAAAAACATACCTTTAAAGAGCCATAAATGGATTTTTGCACAGATTAATTTTATGAAGGATTGTGAAATAAAATTTCGTTTTTAAATCCTTTTTTGCTTTTCTCTACTGCTATGATTTTTTTTAAACTTATATTTTTTTAATTAAAAAATCGTTTTTTGTGACATGTTTCAGAGTTTTCATGCATAATCAAACAGATTCTATGCATAAAAACATTTATAAGCTATTTTCGTAGTGTTTTATACATTTAGTTAGTTCAACAAACGTTTCCATTTATTTTTCAACTGGTTTTCCGCTTTGTTTAGAACGTTAACTAAGAAAATTCGAACATAAAATATTTAGTTGTACTCTATAGATGAAAACTTGGCAACAATACTGATATTTACTTACTCATGGAAGATATTTTAAACACACATTAAATTCGGTACAGAATGATCAAATATACCTGTATATATAAATTAATTGTTTCTTTATTCTAACCAAAACGATAGTTCCCCAGTTCTCCAGCCATTCCCCGGTTTTAATAATATGCATATTAGTTCACTGGAATGTAATGGTTATATTACTTAATGGGGAATAAAATGCTGATAAATTATTACTTAAAAGTTTAAATCTATGTACTTTACTTGAACACTCTGTCAAACCTATATTTAACATGCACATGTATGTAATAATAATGGCCGTATTGTAATCGACTAGTTAAGTAACTTATATTCCCATTGGCGTTGTTAATATATATATAATGTCGAATTTTCATTTAGATAATGGTGACAGTTATAATTATAAACAGTTTAAACGTTAAGACTTCAATTTAGCCTAAAACGTTCCCTTAAATATTAAATTTGATTCTGTTTATTCTGAATCAAATAATATTTGGCTTATACTTAAATCAATTTAAACTCGTCTGAAAATGGATCAAAATGGATAGAAACAAATCTAATTTAATGCAAATGAAACTGTAAGGAAGCAAGCGAGCGGACAAAGATTAGTTTATTGGTTGATTTACGAATTAATGCTTTATTGAGCAAGAGCAAAACATCAAATATTTATAATTATGTCTCAACAACTAATTTAGGGTAACACATTATGCCAAGTAACTTTTTTTTATCTTGTGGATGTAGTTTCCGATAATTTTAGTTTCCTGTTTCTGTTTAATGTATTTAAACCAAAAATAAAATTTTCAAATTTAATATTGAATATATGGATTTTGCTTTTGACATTCGATGTATGGATTCAAAATAACTTTTAACAATATGGCTGAACTTCAGAAAATAGAAACTGTTCAAACCACTTATGATTTTTTAAGTTTCTATTAAAATTTAGTAAAAGTCTTTGAAATTGTAGTGATAACTTTTTAAGACGTTTTTGAATTTTTCTAGAATGTGAGCCGTCAGATGCATTAAGGTGTTTTCCTCTACTAAGCTAACATACCAGTCCAAGTGGTCGAGCGGTCTAGAGCGTTATGTCTGCGCATTATGCCTACTTGGAAACTGGGAGGTTATGGGTTCGAATCCCGACATTGGCAAAAAAAAAAGGGGCGGTCAATTGATTAAACTATCGGCGTATGGGCAAGAACGAAGTAACCGGCTATGCTTGAGAAGGTTTTCTGCAGTTTCCTTCACGAACTCCAGATCAATATCGGCATAGTTCCTATCATAGTCGACTGCAGCCGCATATCCTACCAATTCCTAGTCTAAACATAAAAATTAAAGGGTAGCCTAAGGGTAGCCTAAGCTACACTTCCAGGGCAGCCTTACAATCCAGGGCAGCCTCTATAATCTATCTCAATCTATCTATCTAAGCTAACATTGGTTTGTCGTAATTTTTTCCAATTTCATTAATATTTTTCAATGAATACCAAACCACCCACCCCCCTTCATTAAATAAAATTTTTCTTCTTTTCTATATTAACAAGAAGTTCATAATTTCTTTTTCAAACAATGAAGAATGAAGCTGTAATTATACCATAGAAATCAAAAACATAAAAAGTGATTATAAAACACTGACCATCATCTCCTGTTTAGAATCACCAAACACGTAATAAGTTAACAACAAGCTACATTTGACAAAAACTTTACCTCATAAGAGTGCATTCACGTGATTATATTTTTTTGTAAAATGTTTTTCATAAAAACAATTACAAGAGTATGTTACTGCTTATGTGGTTTATTTGATATATAGAACGTTCCGTGAAATTAGTTGATGATGTATACACTCTCAAATTACCTAAAAGTCAATTTTCATGTAAATAAATTCAAAAGCACAAACACACACACATATAGAAGGTCTAGTAAGTATCCATTTGCACAACTAGCTCTACTTTGACAGAGATCGTTCCTTTTACTATATACAAGCAACAACTAATCATTTATACTTCTCATAGTAAAATTTTCAAACCTGTCCACTTCAAACATGATGTTGTGTATGGAGTTCAAAACTTCTGTTTGTACATGTATCTAGGAAAATTTCCGAAGGAAATAGAAACTCCCAATATTGTTAGTAAAAACATAGAAGTATATCCGTTTAGATCATGATGGCTATCAACTAACCACGAAAGTACGTTGTATATTCAGTCATGAAAATGTCGAGAGACAGAAAACAGACTATGTAGATATTTTATGTACAAAAAGCTCTAGTTCTTTCAAGAATCAATTGATATCAAATTGTGTGGTGTATTTTCATGTTGGAAAATATATTTGTTTATATGTAAATGTTTACGATTAACCCTCTTTGTACCAAGTGCAACTCAGTCTGAATTTTAACGGTTGGATACATTCGAAAAATAATCAAATGTGTATGTATTAAAATATGAATTGTAATGTACAAAGGTACTTACTATAAACATATGTATGTATATACATACTTCTGTAATCGACAGTATTTACATATGTTTGAATTGAAATTTACAAAACTATTATAAATGTTTATGAAAAAAAAGCTTGAAACAAAAGTTGTTTGCTAAAAACCAAGAACATTTTTTGTTTGTTAAAACTTTCTTAAATTTCTTACGCTTTTGGAAATAAATAAGTTCAAGAAATTTCAGATCGCTATTGCTTTTCTACGGACTCTACGAATATGGACAAAACTATTTTTTTCCATCAATATTGATTAAAAACATGGAACTAAAGTTATAACATCCTTAAGTAGTATTTTCTAGAAAACAATATGTTCTATTAAACTTTTTATTTTTATGATTCTTATATCTCTTTTATTGGACTAGAGCTAAACTAGCTACAAATATTTAAAACTACGTTTTTCTATAATCAAGACTAAATCCTTAACTAATCAATGTCATCCGTTTTTGATAAAATTCAACCTTATTGTCGCTTAATCATCGGTAAGGATTTCAATTATAACGATATTTGGGAGTGGCGAAAATTAGGGTGAATTTTATCAAAACCGGATAGCATTGATAAACACAATTTCTTGCACTTCTAAGATCTTAAATTTCGAATGCCATCCGATTTAAACAATTTTAGCTATTTGTTTTCAATTTTTGTTTAAAAAAAATTCGAAAAAAGGTTTTTTTGGCGACTGTCAAAATAAAAAATAAGAATGATATGGAAAAGCTGCTATGTCACAGTCGTCTTTGGTGTAGCGGAAGCACGCTGGACTAGATATCCTGAGGCCCGAGGTTCGATTCCTGGTTGACGAGTTAATTTTTTCTTATTCGCGAGTTAATTTTTTCATATTTGCCATCCGCGTGTTTCGGATGGCAAAAAATTATTATTAGTGTATACCCTATTTATAGGGTATACACTTTAAAGCAACCGCATTTTCATCCGGTTGCCTCTTCAAAAAAGTTTACGTTTTGTATCCCCCCCCCCACATCCTTTCTTCGCCGCGTCCATTTGAATTCCATTCGGGTGGTACGGGTAGGTTCATTCTCACTTCAAGACCCAGATTACTACTCGCTATCCGGTTGCCTCTCCGTCCAAATTTGACATGACATTTCTTTAACTAATATGTGTGATCAGTAAACTCGTAAACTACAACATATCAACATAAATTTTTTCTATACGTCAAAACTACAATTCCGGTTTTCAGATTTTTTGTTTGTAATTTGAAAACTATCAAATACGAATTATTTGTTTGTGTCTATTTAGTAATCTTGAATAGTACCGAGAAAAAAAAAGATTTCCTATTTGCATCTCGTACAAAAAGTACAAAACTAAGGAACAACGAACTGCTCGCGCCTGACGAGATATTATTAATTCCGGAAAACAAAAATGTTGTTTGAATTAGTAAACATTCTTTGTACAACAAAGATCACGTTATTTTTGTAAAATTATGTTTTTTGAGAAAATTCGGCTAATGTTGCTTGATTATACTTGGAAGCCGATGGTAACAGATCTTAAACATTCAATTTTTTCCAATAAATTAAAATACTTTAATGATAGTTTACAGAGGGTTGTATCTTGTTTAAATACATTCAACCTAGAGTAACAACTAGTGCATTTGAGCCCAAACTATTTATGTAACCCTCTCTGCTCTCTTGATTCTCAGTAGTGGATGGGACAACTAAACTAATACTTCGTTTATGACACAAAATAAATGACGAGATAAAGCATTACAAATTTCATTCACGGAAGTTTATCCTTTTAAAATATCTACCAAATTTGATCATGTGATGATCACTCAATCACTCAGCAGTACGCACACCCATCAAAACATAAAACGCGAAGTGTAGGTTATAACTTCGACCATAAGGTCCACTGTGATTCCTAAGGATTTGAGAATGTGAGTGGAGTGGAAGGAATTTTTGTGTATAGACTAGGAATATGCGGCTGCAGCTGCATAGGTAGGATATGCGGCTGCAGCCGACTATGATAGGAACTATGCCGATATTCATCTGGAGTTCGTGAAGGAAACTGCAGAAAACCTTCTCAAGCATACCCGGTTACTTCGTTCTTGTCCATACGCCGACAGTTTAGTCAATTAACCGCCCCTTTATTTTTTCTTAAACCCCCCAATTTCCAAGTTGGTATACTGTGCAGACATAACGCCTAAGAGCGCTCGGCCAGTTGGACTGGTGTGTTCCGTATTTACTTAAAACACTTCTTTAACTCCTTTAACTTCTAAGAAAGTGTCACCCAACTCATTCATTTTGTTTGTACAGTGAGCAAAGAACTGGACCTAGAAAATTAAAATTCGGCAAGTTTGTAGATCGTAGGACAAAAATATAAAGAGAAGTTTACCTCTCTTCTGATGTTTAATTAAATAACTAGAGATTAAGAAGATAAGCACTGAAAAATGAAGTAATTTATCGTTTGTTTTAAAACGCTTCCCTAAAAAAATATTCAGACTTAAGTTTATTCTTGGTTAATATATTGTATCTTACTCGGACACTTTCCAGGTTGGACCTTAACCAGGACAAATAGATGTGAACGCATTTTTTCGGTCAGCGTTTTAAAACTAATGAGAATTTTGTCGTTTTTTTACATTCAACTTTTTGGTCGGATAAACGCTAGTTAAATAACAGTTTTTTCACTTATAGGGCTTAACATATTTTTATCTTAGATTTTAATCCGACCTTTCATGACCTTTCAGACCTCCACGTCTTTCTATTCCATTTTTAAAACGAAAATGTTTTAAGCACAATGTCTCTGCATTGCATTAAGCTATTTGAAAATTTCAAATATCACATGATTATAAAGGTTAACTTTTTAGCGAATTTTCGACAAAAATGTAGCTATTGGTTTTGTACCGATGAAGGAATTTTGGTAAAATTTCTTCAAATGTTGATCGAACCTATCTAATAGACAGCAAAAATCACCACCACTAAGTGCGCACATATATACAAATATACATGTTTAATATTTGTTTATTTGTGTATACTTTCGTGTATACTTTCGTGTAAAGGATAGCATACTGGACTAGATATCCAGAGGCCCGAGGTTCGATTCCTGGTTGACGAGTTAGTTTTTTCATATCAGTATTTAATTTAATTAATAAATATACATGTGTCTGTACACTCACTAGAGGCCGTAATTTCAGGTTGATCGAAATGTAATTTGGTAAATGACGTTCTTTTGTATTTGAAAGGTCAAGTTCGTTAGTGGGCGAAATCAAATACAGGCAAAGGGGGGCTTAGAGGATGGATAAACAAAACTCTAGGATTTATCTCTTAATTTTAGAAAGATGGAAGTAAATTTGTAATAAATCAATTTGACTACCATCCAATACCTAACCACATTTTCTGTAACTCTAATATTTACAGAAATAATTGCAATTTAAATTTAATATCTTAAATCTTGATTTATTTCTTTTTAAATATTAGTAAAATAGAAAAATTTATAATGAGTAAAGTTGTTGTAGATAAATTTTACTAAAGTTCATTTTCTGACCATATTCTCTACAACCCTTATTCACAGAAATATTTGCAATTTAAATATAATACCCACAATAATGAATAATACAATAACGTATCACCATGGGTACTTGATGTTTTTATAATAGTAAATGAATTATCTGGAAAGTATGACGTTAATCGTATAAGATTTTTTCGGTATCTGTTTCTTAAGATCTTTTCGTTTTTGTTACCTTCTTTCTCTAAGCCACCCCCCTCCTCTGTTCCATTGGTCGTATAAATTATATAAAATTATAGTCAAAAAGTTAACTAAGATATCTATTTTCAAAAGAGAAATTATACATTTATTCTGAGAAAATTTGCAAAGTTGTCGCTGTTCCTGCGTAACGAATTTTTTCAATTTAAATTTATCATCTAACAGTTTCGAAATACTGCTGAAGTTGTAGCGGTGTCGCTTCATCATTAAATTATTATTATAATTTTGTTCTTCATTTTTTTATCTGTTGCATTTCAACTATAACTTCCCTCTATTATCATGGTTGCTGTGAATGTTAACAACCTTGGTAATTTACATATAAAAATAACATTTCATAAATCAAATTAAAAAGATCAATTTTAACTAATAAAGATCAATTATATCTTTTATATATATTTATTATTCATTTAAATAATAATATTTAATATAAAAAACATCTACCTTATAAAGTAGAGCTTACAAGTACAAATACTGTGTTAGTTGAAACTACACACTACATCATAAAGATGCACACTACATCATAGAAAATGACTCATAATACGGTAAGGCATTAATTTTTCGCACGATATGATTTAAGAAGCAAACAGTAATTTATATATCTACTTATACTACTATAAATTTATTTCTCAACCTCCAGCAGAACCGGAAATTTGTATTTCATTTGAAAATAAATTATACATGTGTGTATGCATATAAAATTACAATTTTTATTCTCTATATTATGACTTATTATATTGTCTAAAGCTTTGTACACATATGATATGACGTTTAAGTTTGTTTTTTAAATGGAATGGAAACACACAACAGCAGTGCATCAGTCAGAGTTTAAGGCTGTGTGGTCTGCGTACGTGACAGTGTTATTACTATGCGAAATATTACGGCTTAAATCGACCCCTTGTACCTTTTGTATGAAAAGAGCTACCTACAGTGGTGAGTTTTCACACATTAGAAGATTACGGAACTATAAGATAAACTTTTTTCGCTTTTCATTTAGAAATTAATATAAAAGTATTTTAACTTCAAAAACTCAAAAATCATGAGAAAAACACCAAAAATTATCTTTTTTACTTCTATTCATGCTAAAAGGTTTCGGTTTTTTGTAATCTTTTTGACGAAGTGCCTTTCATATCACCACTTTTTAAGGACAAACTTTCATAGAGGGCTAAATTTATAAGTCCCTATTAACCCGACTATTTTAACTATTTTATTAATTAATTAACCCTATTAACTATTTTATTAACCCGACTTCAAAAAGGAGGATGGTTCTCAATTCGCCTGTATGTTCCTTTTTTATTCTTTTTTTTTTATGTTTCTTATCTCAGAACTCCGTCATTTATGAACCGATTTTGAATTTTTTTTTTGTTTTAAAGGGTTTGATATTTGATTGGTCACATTGTCACCAAATCGAATTCTGATGAGCGAATCCCCGGGAAATCGAGGAAAACCCTCATTTTATATGTGATAACCGATTTCTGGGAATTTGGTTTTTAAACGGTATGCTCATTCATAATGGGAAAATAAGAAATTTTTTTTTAAAACCGACTTCAAAAAAATTTTTAAAAAAAAACCGACCCCCAAAAAAAAATTTTTACAAATAAAAAAACAAAATGCATGTAAAAAAACTGAAAATCCATTATGAAAAAATGCACTAAAAATTAGTAGGTCTACCCATATTTAGACAAATTAAATCAGTCAAAGTTTTTTTATCAAGGATATTCCCGAAAACTCGGCGCTTTTTTACATTTATCTTTTTAATCGGATGTAATTATACTCAGAGATTCATTTTGCAATAATTAAAACAATTGTATTTATTGACCTAGAACATCAACTTTAACGAGTAATCATCATATAATTTTACATGAGTGCTTTAAATTATATAAATTTGTAATATTAATATGAATGTTTTATATGTGAGCTGTATGTGTTGTTGGTTTTGGTTGTCCTCATATGATAAACATATGAATGATTGGACAAGCAGAACTATATACAATTTGTAGATGTCTATGGAATGTACTAGTACATTCATTCATATGTTTTTAAAGCTAATTTGCCTATACCAATATCTGAAAATTTACACAGGTATTTGTAATAATTATACAACTTTCTATAAAGTTTAATCAAAATTTTAGCTAAAATTCCTTAACCCATGGAACTACCTTAAGTGAAATAATTTTTTTAATAAAATCTTCAACGAGACGAGACGAGATTATAGAAAACTTTTATCTTTTTAAGTCAATACAATACAAGAGACATGATACTCTCGTCTCGTATCATCTCGCGGCATCACTAAATAAACGCAAAGGTAAATGCTGTCTGTTGATTTTAATAAAATCGCTTTATATACAGCTCTTATCCTTCACTAGCTGTTTTCCGCGACTTCGTCCGCATTTATATGAAAGGTAAATATATATGTATTGAAAATAATTATAATAATCACGCTTATTCACGTTATTATACCCGAGGTATAGATAGATGCATACAATATTTTTTTTCTTCCGACTAACTTTACAAATTAAAATAAATTAAATTAAATAAAGAAAATAAAAACAAATTTATAAAAATGACAAATAAATTATTTTAAAAAATATTCTCCGTCCAGGCGGATTGGAACCAGCGTCCTATATATATCTATATTTATTGAATATATTTTTTTCTTCCGACTTACTTTACACAAATATCAATATTTAAGGCTAACTAAAAATTTTAGCGTAATGCTAACTAGCCTATAGCCTTCCTTATAAATGTGGCTATCTAACGCAAAAACAATTTTTCAAATCGCACTGACAGTTCCAAAGATTAGCGCGTTCAAACAAACAAACAAACAAAAAAAATACTTCAGCTTTTTTATATTAGTATAGATAAAAAAAAAACATTCACACGCAACAAATAGTGATCATTCGATTATACAATTCTATCCATATTTCGTTACAAACAACCACGTTAACATCTAAACAACAAATTTTGTTTAAAGACTTTTAAAATATTTCATAGCGTATATTAAATGTCAAGTTAAAAAGTGTAGAGTAACTTGACAGTAACAAACATAAATTTATTCACTTGCCATGTTTTTAAACTGTTTTTCCAAATGTTGTTTATGTATGTGTTTGTGTATATGAATGTATTTTATTTACACTTCACGAGAGTACGGATGAAAGAAAATCAATTGACATATAACATAAGAGGATAGATAAGGTAGAGAGAGAGTCGATTCGTACTCGGTATTCCTATTTTCAAAGTGTTATATACGTCACTGAATATATAAGCATGAATAATGCATATAAATTAGCATCAAGTGAGAAAATTAAATTGCACAATAAAATTGAATACTATACTACCATCTTCTCTAACGCTCAATATAAGTCATTTTATTTAGTAGAGCACAATATATAAAAGTGATAGACATAATATATAATGATTATGCAAAATAATGTCAATTAAAAAAGTTTCAATTAAAATATTCTTCGTCACTGTTTGTAGTATCAGAGAAATATATTAGAAAAAAAAACCCAATTGATTTTGATTGTACATTTTGATTTATGAATGCTGTCAGGTTCAAGAAACGGTAGGTATAGGCTTGGACCTCCATAAACAATTATACTTTAAATTCGTTGATGGAATACTTTCATTGTCGATAAATACAGATCTCTTGTAACAATAATCAAGTTTTTCATACTAATTGGTGAAAACTAACTGCAAAAGTGCTGCAGTAAATTTAATCATTCGACCATGCAAAAGATCAATTAGTTCTGATTTTTAATAATTATTTAGACCTCAGTCAGTTGTAAAACACCAAATTTGTTACTGCAAAAGACAGGTGTTAACTGCGTAGTAGCAAAAAAACAAGTTTATGAGTTGTTCGGAGTTTGTTCGAAAAGTCAGAAATTTGAGATTAAAACATTTTTCCATATCCTTTGAGGTTTGAGTATGGGCTTTTGTACCGATGACGAGATTTCCGAAAAAAGTCTTCAAATATATATCGAACGTAACCAGTAGATGTCAAAGTATACCAACCAAGATATTTCACATACGCGCAAACAGTTACATGTAAAATTGCTTTTGATACAACTAAAAACATCAAAAAATAATACTGCGCTTGCTCAGTAAACCAATCGATTGAAGTTTTCTATCAAAACGTACACGTATAAAGAGGTGCTTACAAAATAAATAAAATAAACAAAATAAAATAAAAAGGCGACACCTTATTGATTTCATCTGAGTGGAGATCTGTCCATCCCAAATGATACTATCTTTTGAGAGAGAGAGAGAGAGACTTTCGCTTTCACAAAGAATGCGAACTCCGGTCTCCCCCTCTTCATGACAAAATCTGCAGAGATCATTCCCTGTGCGGTTGATTTTGTGCATATTTTTATTGAGTTTGCAGTGGTCAGTATAAGGACCAGTAAATATCATCAAATAGTTTTTTCCTATTTGTAAACGCCCAGATACCTTTTTTTCCATGAGAAGCTTTTTATAAGAGCCTTTGCATGATCTTGGCCATGATTAATTACCCAAGAACGGTTAGACTCTTGTTATCAGTCCAAATAGCCAAGCGGTCTAAGGCGTTATGTCTGTGCAGTATGCAGTACTTGGAAACTGGGAGGTTAGTAGTTCGAATCCCGACATCGGTAGTTTGTCAATTATAATAATTAAAAAAAAGGGTTTAAGAAAAAAATAAAGGGGCGGTTAATTGACTAAACAGTCGGCGTATGGGCAAGAACGAAGTAACCGGCTATGCTTGAGAAGGTTTTCTGCAGTTTCCTTCACGAACTCCAGATGAATATCGGCACAGTTCCTATCATAGTCGGCTGCAGCCGCATATCCTACCGATTTCTACTCTACTCACAAATTCCTTCCACTCTACTCACATCCTTACATCCTTAGGCATCACAATGGATCTTATGGTCGAAGTGTAGCCCGCCCAGGGCAGCCTTTACAATCTACCATCTCTAGACTCTTGTACCGTCCATTTTTTTTTTTTTTTTTTTTTTATTGTGCTTTTCGACACTCCAAGAAACGGCTCTGGGTCGTTTAGTGGAGCACTAACACCCATTCTGGCTAACTCATTAGTCTTCTCGTTTCCATCAGTTTCTGAATGTCCAGGCACCCAGCCAATAATGACTTTGTTATGTATTTTCAATGCTTATTTATTTCTTTTTATTTTCTACAATCCAATGAAAGAAAGCAGAAACTTGTTTGTCGTTTTTCGTACACACAACATACTTCTATAATCATAATAATCATTCTCAAACCACATTCACGATTACTGTGTGTGTGTGTGTGTCCTTTCCATAGAAAATTTGTATAGTTTTTTCTTCGTCATAATCATCCGTACTTTACAGAACTTAGAATACATACAAAGTACAAAGTAAGCAAAAGCCTCTGCAGTATAAACTCGTAGTGTGCATATATATATATATATATATATATATATATATATATATATATATATATATATATATATATATATAAATATATATATATATATATTATACATATTTATATGATCTTTCAAATGCAAACATACTTTGGTGAACCTAAAGTAACTTAGTTTGTGGTAAAATCCTCTTAGGCACATCATGAGATGATGATCTTTATCGTAATAACAGACAAATATAGTGAATCATAGGATTTTACATGCTTCTACCTCTACTTACTACTACATCATCATCATAGTAAGTAAAACTAGATAGCTAGCTTTCACACACCCAACAGCATTCATCGTATAGACTATAGATACTTTAGTTAGACTGCCATAATCATCCATCCTTTATATACTTAATGGTATTTATTTTACGTTTATTCACTTTCTCTTTCTTGTATGATAATACCCAATGCATGTGTTTGTTAGCTAAATTGTGTTATATTACAAATTTTAAGTTCTAAATGGATACTGTAGTTTTACTATTTGCTTTTCTTTTTTGAAATATTTCGATTTGTTGTGCTACTCTCTTTGATTGCCCGTTTAAATTTGGAGCCAAATAATAAATTAAAAGAAAAAAAAACAGGCGCATATAATTAAGATCTACAAGCACCTTGGGTTTTGCAGTTGATAAAAATAGAACATTTCGAATCAATTAGTAAGGGCAATTAAGCACAGCTCCCGTATTGGAATCCTGGTTGGATTCAATATCTAGATTCCTGGATATTTTTGGATTTAAGTCTCAATATTTAATTATATTTATATACAAGTTTTTTGGTGGTTACGAGGAGCACCCTAAGGATATAATGCGTATAGGGATAACCCTATACGCATTATATCCTTAGGTTACACCTCGTAACCACCAAGAAATTTGTCTATAGATATTATTAAATGTTGAGACTTAAATCCAAAAATATGTATTTATTAATCATTCTATTTAACATATTAAAATATTATTTGTGTATTCTTAGGCGTCACAGTACAATACTTATGTCATTTTCCATTAAGTTTACGTAAGACATAGTATGAATGAACTATTGTATACTATAAAGAATAACATTGTATTTTTAATTAAATATTGATATGAAAAAATTAACTCATGTACCACGAATCGAGCCTCGAAAGTTACGACTGGCATCTATTTGGATGTAAAAATTTAGTACAGTTTAAATGAATATCAAAATATACCTTAAAATTTTAAGAAATGACTACATCAAATTTCATTACTGCAACAATACTTTAAGATAAAACACTACGTTGTAGAAATTGATGAAAATAATATTTATAAAAACAGAATAATAATACGAATAATAACGCTAAATTGTAAAACGAGTGAAGTCCAGTTTTAAAGTAATTTAAAATGAATTTAATAAACTATAATGAAGTCACAAGAGATACTACAAAGTCATATATGGATATTAACCATGATCCGGTGGTCCTCAAAGTAAATATTAAATAAAGGATAATATTATCCTAACCATAAAAGTACACAGACAATTGAATGTTTAATATCTCAATATTTTACCATCGTATTTACCATACTGTCGTCTGCTTTATTGACAACAAATAAAAATACTATTTTAAAATAATATTAGTATGTTATAAAGGTTTAAAAAGAAATAAAAAATGGAATGTAGAAAATTTAATTCTTCTGCAGCATATGTCAGTCTCTAGAGACCAACTAACATGCCATTCAAATACGGAATAGATTTTAATCCACCCAAAAACATAAATGTAAAAATTTTTCAAATGTTTCAAAAATGTCAAGTTTTTGTATATGTTTTTCCTTGGTTGGTATTTCATATGCTAATTAGCAAGCGTCTATATTTAAAATGTAATATAAAAAGTAAAATATAAAATACATATAGAGAAAAAGTTTGTACTGTTGAACCTGACAGTCCTGAACAGTTTTAGCGAAGTGTTTTAGAACAAACACAAGAGTTTTCTTTCTTCGTTCGAAATATTTTGGGAGTGCTTGATAAATATTTGTCAAATGAAAACAAAAACCTGAAATTGATTAGTAAATATTTGTTTCTCATGTTATCAAAGCTAAAAACTTGCAAAGCAAAAAACCGGAAATGTTTCTTTTGATAATAATACTCAATTCGTAGGAAATAGGATTAGGAAAAGTGAATTAATTAGTTTTAATAAATTGGACGTTTCGTCATTTATTTATGACTTCCTCAGCAACTTATTTATGTAATTTAAATGTCTAACATAAACCAACTATGGAGAACGACTTTAATAGTTACATTTGATGCCATAATCATTATTGTAACTCAATAACTTAATTTTGATTTGATTTGAATTTAATTTAATAATTTAATTTTTTTTCTTTTGATAATTACGTCTGTTTATTATTTAATTTTCACTCCATAAATGATATTAAAATGATGTGACTTTGAGAATTTAGGTTCAACTCGTTTAGTTTAAATACAACATAGTACATGGATCTTGTGGTTTTCGACTGTATGCGAAAATTTCAGTAAGGTTTTTAATGAACATCTATAGTGGTTTTGGTAGTCGTTTGTTTTTGCATACTATGTGAGTTAAAAATTACTATAACTAAAGTTCTTTCATATTCTATATTTATTATTCGCAAGACTAATATAAGCAAATAAGTATTCAACGCTGAATTTTGACAAAAACAATGTAATAATACATTTTTTAATTGAGGACATTTGTAAAATTTTATAAATCATATTTAAACAAATATATTAATATCAAGAAAATTAAAAATTACTTTTCGTGTAAACCTTGTTTTTCACTCATTTTCTACAGATGAATATTACGTGCTACAAGCATAAACGAAATTACCCATAACTTATAAGATGGAATTATACTCAGTGAGAAATAGACTGGGCATTATTGGTACAAAAATTAAAATAATAATACCACAAAACATACATAACATTTTTCCTTGTATTATTTCCCGAAAACATTGCCTTAGGTATGTATAATACCTTACAACACCTATATATGTAACCCATTGGATGTATGCCGATTGCATGAGAATATTGTTTTAAAACCAACAAACATTTGTATTATAATGTTTCGAAGTATTGTGTAGGTGAAAAGAATCGTTAAAGTAGAATATACAGAAGTTCCTTCATGTTGTTTTGTTAAAGAGAAAATGAAGAAGAAAAGGAAAAGAAGTATAAAAGTATAAAAGTATAAGAAGAAATTGAACCTGATTTGAATAAGCCGATATGTTCAGTCTACTTGCAAACTTTTATCTCTGTAGAAAGGAATCCCAACGGAATCAAAGTCAAAACCCAAAGTACCGTTTAGTGGCCTCTCTGAACTATACTGCGTCAAGAAATAATATATATAACAGATATGTATGGAATAGTATTATTATATAGTATGTTGGTAATACTGATACTATGTATATACTCAACCGAGCAACCAACCTCGAACCAACAATTCAATATATATACATAATATATATATATATATATATATATATATATATATATATATATATATATATATATATATATATATATATATATATATATATATATATATATATATATATATATACGAAAAACTTTAAGAAAATAAAATTACTATACACTTTATTGTGTCTTACATAAGACAGAACAATATTGTGTTCGTACATTTTACTATCAATGTTTTTAGTGTGTATATTGTAAACTACCCACAAGTGTACAGGGTGTTTGTTAGAAAAATTCCATGAATTTATTCACATAGATAATATCAATTTATGACAGGACTCGAGTGAAGTATTTTCCGTCATTAACAAAATGCATTAAAATAGTTAAAATCTTCTGTATGGCAATCATTTGTGAACGATTTTGTTTTATATAGCGCCCATATACATTTTTTCATAAATATGACGGAAGCCTCTGGAAAAAAGTTATTACTCCTTATTCAAATAACTATACCTCCACCCGAACTCAACAAAAATTCATCTTATTATGAATAACTACTTAATTTTATGACATTCATAAATTTCAGGATATGTAAAAAATACAGATTCGTAGCTTATCTGGACAGTGTCTTAAATAACATCTAAAATGGAAAAATAAACTTCAAACGGTTGACTACACCTGTACGAATTATATAAAATATGTACCATCGGTTGCAAAAGTCACGCCAGCATTTCAACATTTTAGTATTGATTTTGTGCCGTATTTATTCGATTTTTGGGAAAAGGTTTCGAATAAAAGTTGTAAATATATTTATAATGAACAACTTTTAGCTGAAGCATTTTTTCGAAAACCGAATAAATAAGGTACAAATCAATAATACAATTTCGAAATGATAGCGCAACTTTTGTAGCCGATGGTACATATTTTGTATCATTCGTAAGTACTGATTGAGCCAACCGTTTGTTATTTAATTTAAATGTAGAGTTATTCAAGATCCGGTGCATATAAGCTACGAATCTGAAATTTTGTGAATATCCTGAAATTGATGAATGTAAAAAAAATATAAGTCTTTATAAAATGAATTTTAGTTGACTTTGAAAACTTTGAAATGATAGCGAGACTTCTGCAGCCATAAGTATCGGATTTTGTTTTTTTTTTATTAATCAAACTGCTTGTCAGATATTTTCAGAATTGGAAATTTTGTTATTAACTCTTTGCTGATAATTAGCTTGAAAATGTATTTTTGTTAATCCCTGCTGGTAATTTTTGTGAATTTTTATGAAAGAAAAGATAGTCATAAGACCCATTTTATGCGAAACCTGCTGTAGTTTTGAATACTGGGATTTACGGGAAACACGGCGAAAGCGTAAATAAGACAACAAACATGAAAATATATACATACTGTATATTTATATAAATATATAAATATATACAGTATGTATATATTTTCATGTATGGTTTAATATTTTTATTTAGTTTTGGTTTTATTAAAATTGTTATTTTATATTATTTAAATTGTATACAATTATATTATTGGTATAAAATTTAAATTTTAAATGTATTTTACAATATAATCACATAAGAAAGAAAACTTTGTAAAATCGAATAAACAACCAATTGAGGTTAGAAAATAAAGTTTGTACGTATAAAATAACTATTAAACTGTGTTCAAACTATAAAATATGTAAATCATTTGATTTGACCATACAGGAAATACATTTACAGGGTTTTTGAAAATGATTAACTTTTATTTGGGATATCATTTTTGGTTTCAGTAAACATTAACAAGTATTATGATGCTTTGTTTTTTTTGAAAAATTGTTAATAGTTTAAAATTTTCAAAATTTTATGATTGATTTGTGCCTTATTCATTTGGTTTTCGAGAAGATGTTTGGGTTAAAAGATGTCCATTATAAGTATACTTATAATATTCGAAAATCCAAATAGCAAAAGAATAAGGCACAAATCAACTACACAATTTTGAAAAGAGAACGCTGCTTTTGTGTTTCGTAGTATTTATGGGTACTTTATGATTAAATTGTTCACATATATATTGCACACACAAAAATTTAGACAATTAAGCAAGTTATTTCTTATTTTAACAACATTCCGCTTTGCAATTTTCTAACATGTTTGCTAACATGTATGAACGCAATAAGACTTCACATTCACTAGGTTCTTATTCAATTTCCTAGCAGGGTTTCCCAAACTTTTTCGTTTTAATTTAACATTTCGAGAGTCCTCAAATTTTAACATTTAAAATCAAATTTTACTTCAAATTTAATTTCAATACGTATTATTACAATTCCCGCAGACTTGTTTCCTTCAGAATCTAGACGTCGGTATGGTCAGCATTTAACACGTTTTTTAAAATTACTTTTTAATCCGGTTTATGAAGAAAATATCAGAATCACTGTTAACTGTATAAGGTCGTTTTATAAAAATATTGATGGAATCTCTTGTTTCTTTGGTATTCCATGCGACTATTTGTGGCGCCAACAGCGGTCTATTATGAGCGATTTAAATCCGCCAAATTAGTCTTGGCAAAATGTCGAAAAGAAGGTCTATTATGAGGAACACTTATTAATTTATCACGAATCACTGATGTTCAGCGCAACTTAGTTTGGGATACCCTTCCTACATAGGCTGTCAAATTAAACATAATTGTCAAATTAAACAAACGTATCTAAATAAATAAAGCGTTATAGATATCTAATATAGATTAAAGTTTTTATAGAAATACCTGCATTAACAAAGTTATGAAAATAAATTGTTTGTCAATAAGTTTAAAATAAAATAAATTGACATTTCAATCTTCAAAATTAAGAAAAAATATTTATTTGACATACAAAAATAGATTATTCTTTCGAAGGATCCAAAATTCACCCATGTTTATAAACCCCACCCTCGATTATATTTAGTAACACTTTTACAACGGGCAAGTTAGCATGTAATCGATCATTCAATTATTATGTACGTCATAAAATCCATCATTATCATTTTATATTGAACATAAAATACCTCATAATATGTTTCATTATTTATGTACTATGTTTTTTAAACTAATTTATGTAAACGTAAAATTTGATAAATTTTCGGTATTAGTTCGAAGTACCAATTATATAAATACTAAAAACTAAATTGTATACGTTTTTTTCATGTGTAGGCTTCGTTTACGTCATCATATTTTAAAAATAGAATTAATGACTACTATTCTCGTGACGACTATTGTTACAGAATGAACATTGTTTAAATCAATGAATTAGATAATTTTATTTTCATGAATCAACAGGTAGAATCGTAGAATTATGATTTTTCAGAATCTTTATTCTGTTAATTATTGCACGGTGACCTTAATATTCAAGTTAATGACACGTCAAATTTGGATGGAGAGGCAACCGAATGGCGAGTGATAATCTAGGTCTTGAAGTGATACTGAACCTTCCCGTACCGTCTGAATGGACCACAAATGGACAGGGCGGAGATATGGAGGGGGGTTAAAAAGTTAAATTTTTGTACGAGGTAACCGGATGAAAATGCGATTGCTTTGAAATTTATTACCTATTTATATAATAACATTTTTGGCCATCCGAAACACGCGGGCCGTTTTCTAACTCGCGAATTTAGAAAAAAATAAAAATAAAGTTATGAGGCAAACGCTCCAAATTTTGTGAGCTTATTTATTAGTACCACTATATTGCAAAAAAATGCCATCCGATCCTGTTGGGCAGTTTCTGAGAAACAACCCTTCAAAGTCACCATAAACCTTTTTTTTTCAAATTAAAAAAAAAATTTTTTAAAATTGTTAAAATTGTTCAAATCGGATGGCATTCGAAATTTAAGCTCTAATAAGTGCAAGGAATTGTGTGTATCAATGCCATCCAGTTTCGATAAAATTCACCCTCATTTTCGCTTATCATCGGTAAGGAGTTTCAAGAATTATATGAAACGTATGTCATTATTTCAATTATAACGCTGTTTAGGGGTGGCGAAAATGAGGGTGAATTTTATCAAAATGAAATGGCATTGACACACACTTCCTTGCACATATTAGAACTTAAATTTCGAATGCCATCCGATTTAAAAAATTTTAACTATTTACACATTTCGAAATTTCAGTTCGATGTTCTTTTACGTTTTTGAGTTATTGTGTCCACAGACGGACGGGCGGACACGCGAAGATGGATTAATTATATCATTTTATGAATACCTATACCAAAATTTTTTTTCTACGATCATTATTTTCAACCGTTACAAAGTCGGGACTAAATTTAATATACCTTAGTATGTATTATATACCCGGCATAAAAAAATTAAATTTAATACTCTTAATATTAAGGCATGGACTAATATTAAAGCATTGCATTTTTGTCTATTGATGTTTCTGCTTATATGTTGGATAGTTCGAATTAATTCAATAATTACAATAACGATTCAGCATAACTGGGCTTTACTAGGAGCCGGACCTTGTTAGGTGACAGTACCTTCCATCAATTTTTTCAAAGCAAGTAAACTGAATAAGTAAAACCTTGAAAGAACTCGTTTATGTGACACGAACATTTCAAACCGATTAAAATACATTTATATTCAATTTACAAAAATTTTATATTTTTTTTAAAATAGGATGATGCATGTGTCTAGTAATAGATAAATTTTTAATTAGTTTTATTTTCTCGCCAACCTTCAATATAAAAGCTTAAAAATTAGATTTAAAATGGCACACATTAAAACATAAATAAATGTATATAGACCGACCTGTGTGTAAATGTAGATAGGTAGTAGTACTACCCATCAGTGCTGCCTCAACATGAAACAGCATCGTTTATGCAAGCCACGTCAACCTTATTCGTTTGTTCAAGCGTTGTTGACTAGATGATGGCAGTCAATGTGCCACTAGTGTGTGGCACTGTGTGGTAAACGTTTTCTGGTGATGTATGTGTGAAACCTATTTGAATTCCAATATTATTATGGGGTTTGTTTAGACTTTCATTTCTACTATGGTTTAAGGTTGCTGTGTAGAAACTTCAATTTAATGACAGGTTCTTCAAAATTTGACAGCTTATTATTTAAATAATAGAGAATATCCTGTCAAAGTTTAAACTTGATCCTGTTTTTAGTTTTTGAGTAAAAAAATGTTGTTACAGTTACAGTTTTGAAGTAAGGTTATACATAGCGTTAAATGGGCTTGGTGGTAATCATAGTGATATAAAAATCTATATCTTGACAACCAGAAATGCCAGTTTTATGAAAATAATTATCAAATTCTTATAAATACCTGGACCAAATTTCAAATTAATCCTGTTTTTGGTTTCTGAGAAAATTAAATTTGTAGATCGACAAATGTTCTAAATCTAGTTTAATTTTAATTTTAATTTTAGTTTTATTTATTTTTATCTAGTTTTATTTTTAGTTATATTTATTTTTATTTAGTTTTATCACCATGCAAATTTTTTAAATACATAAAACCATATTTTAAATTAATAAAACTTTTCGAAAAAATGAAATTTACGATTAAATTTTTAAACTAATTTTTTTTTCAAAATTATATTTTTTTTTACAAAAATTCAATCATTTAAAACAATCATTTAATTGCAAAATTTTTACTTATTTAGAATTGGCAATGGATGAGATATCAATGCATTTAGTATAGGACAAGAGGTAGAGGTAGATTGTAAAGGCTGCCCTGGACGGGCTACACTTCGATCATAAGGTCCATTGTGATACCTTAGAATGTGAGGATGTGAGTAAAGTGGAAGGAATTTGTGAGTAGAATAGGAATTGGTATGATATGCGGCTGCAGCCGACTATTATAGGAACTATGCCGATATTCGAGTTCGTGAAGGAAACTGCCGAAAACCTTCTCAAGCATAGCCGGTTACTTCGTTCTTGTCCATACGCCGACAGTTTAGTCAATTAACCGCTCCTTTTTTTTATTTTTACAATTGACAAACTGCCGATGTCGGGATTCAAATCCACAACCTCCCAGTTTCCAAGTACTGCATACTGCACAGACATAACGCCTTAGTTGTAACGCTTAACGGTTAGTATAGGACAAACTCCCCACCCTAACTTATCCTTTCCAGTTTCACAACAACCTTAAGGAATTTAAAAATCATTATGAGCAATGACATTTATATTACCTATAGCTGAGATATATATTGAATGCGACTAAATATATACTAGCGGGTTGATAGTATTATGTTGTCAAAATAAAAAAGAGTATTTTAGAAGACTATGAATATTTACAATTTGCAAAGACTTTGAATATTTACAACAGTTGATTTGTAACGTGAAACATTTCAGATAAGTTTTTGACTATTCGGGGTCTTAGTTTTTATAGTTGTATTGCTCATTGATAAAAATGGAAGATTTTTTTAAATTTTATAATTGATTTTATATTGATGGGGTTTTCGAAAAAATTATGCTTCGGCTTATAGCTCATTATAACCATAGTAAAATCTTTTATTATAATTTTTTTTCGAAACCCGAATGAATAAGGGTAATGCACAAATCAACTCTAAAATTTTAAAAAATTACATCAACTTTTGTGGTCAATTGTACAAACGGTAGATTAAATCTTGTAAAAAAATTAATTTACTTTGTTTCCTTTTGGGGAATGAGGAAATTAAAATTTAGTTTCTATTTATAATTATATATACATAATTCATATACATAATTTATGTTTAATAATTTATGCATAATTTATGTAAGTTTTTTAGCAAATTTTAAAAGAAGGGGCTACATCGATTGTGCCGATGGTTTCGCAAAAATTTCTTTACGGGTCTCTCAATCCTAACTAGTAGATGCCAAAAATGAGCATCATTAAAATTGACACATGTATCTATCTATCTATATGTTTATATTGGTATATTTGCCAGTACGCGCTCTAACGGACACCGTTTGAGTCCTATAGGAATGAAATTGGCTGTTAGCGAGGTGTTTTTACTAGTTAGTTAATAAACAAGATCAACCAAGGAGAAATGGAGCTTAGAGGGACGGGGAAAAGAAGCTTATGAATAACTTAAAATTAATCCTTAAAATTTTTAAAGTTGTAGAAAACAATATTTACTACAATTTATTATCCGACCTATTTTTCTCTTTTAATGATAAGATAATTAAACTTTGTGGGCAAACTTTAACTGCACTCAGCTCTGAGTGAGAGGTAGGAAGAGAGATAGAGTAAATACAGGGTACCTACCAATTATTATTATTTTCTTTTTTTAATTAAAACATTTTATGAAAAAAATATAATAATACCAACTTTTTTTTATGGTCACTATTATACAAAGTTTACAATACATTGAATACATACTCTGGAATTTTGGGCTGGTAATTAATGACACTGGATACAATAAAGATGCCAATGACAAAGCTGGGTGGGGGGGGGGGGGTTGGTAATTTGTTACTAATTTATAAATGGTTAAATTTTACATAAAGTGGGAATACATCATTATTGTTGTTATTATTATTATTATTATTGTTATTATTATTATTATGTTTGTTGGTGTATCTCTCCATATTGTAAAAGATATTTCTTAACCAATTAATATTTTATAAAACTATTTCTAAATTGATTGAATAAATTATTCGGCAATAATCGGTAGGCAACCTATATTGAAACATCGTTCCGACTTCAAAACATACCTTTTTTACTTACTCTCACACAGCTTATGGAGAGCCGTTTGGCTCCGGAGAGCCGTCTGTGTCCATCTCTGGTCTATACCTGCTAGTCCGCCTATTTGTTTGCCACATAAAATTATGAGATAGCATTTAAGGGACAATACTATTTTGGGTATCTGAATAATTCACTACAATCAAATCCTTCCTTGACTGATAACTTTTTTTTTGTTGTATATTGTAAAACAGACCTTATAAAAATTTAAAATGCATTGTGGTTTGAGGTATTCGCCGAATAATATAATATCTATTCGTAGAATAAGCATTGGCAGCACAAATTAAATTGTAGTGACTTCATCGCTATCGTAAGGGTGTGAGTGTAGGTGTTTATGCAGGATATGTATGTATGTAGGTATATGTATGCTGTTAAATAGTTGTGTAGTATTTTTAACCCGACTTCAAAAAGGAGGATGGTTCTCAATTCGTCTGTATGTTGCTTTTTTATTTTTATTTATTTTTTTTTATGTTTGTTACCTCAGAACTCCGTCATTTATGAACCGATTTTGAATTTTTTTTGTTTTAAAGGGTTTAATATTCGATTGGTCCCATTGTCCCCAAATCGCATTCGAAAGAAGGGATTCCCTGGAAATAGAGGAAAACCCTCATTTTATATGTGATCACCGATTTTTGCGAAATTTTTTTGTTTGTTTGAAAGGGTATACTCATTCATAATGGAAAAATAAATAACTTTTTTAAAAACCTACTCCAAATAAAAAAATTTAAAAGAAAAAAAAACTGACCCCAAAAAAAATTTTTACAAAAGAAAAAAAAAATGCATGTAAAAAAAACTAAAAATCTGTTATGAAAAAATGCAATAAAAATTTAAAAAAAACTGATTAAAAAAATGTGTTACATATTCAGAGAAATAAAATCAGTTATAGAACTTCAAAGTCACTAAAAAGCGAGAATTAAAAAAAATTTTGACAAAATGGAAACCCGACTTCAAAAATCAAATATTCTAAAACAAAAAATGCACTAAAAAGTAAAAAAATAATTGCATATTCTTGGGTCAATTTTAGTTCACCTAAGCAAAAATTTTTAAATATATATGTACAATTATTATTATTTTTGGAGGCGGTGTTCAAATTTTATGTGAATATCTCTATGCTGACACCGACTCCAAAAATAACAATAATTGTACATATATACTTAAAAATTTTAACTTAGGTGAACTAAAATTGACCCAAGAATATGCAATTATTTTTTTACTTTTAAGTGCATTTTTTGTTTTAGAATATTTGATTTTTGAAGTCGGGTTTCCATTTTGTCAAAATTTTATTTATGTTGAATGCCATCAGCACCAGCAGAGAACTAACCAGCCATGTGAAGTAGTGCTAACTACACTTGACAGACAAACTGTGTAACTAGCATTTACTGGAAATCATAGACCTACAGTGTAATTTTATGTTGGTGATTGTGAACGTGTTTCGATAGTACGTTTTCATACCAGTCAGGTGGCCATGGTGTCAAGGGTGTTTTGCTTGGGATTAGAAGGTTGCGAGTTCGAACCAAGGCCGTGGCAGTTCATCAATTGTTATTAATGGGACGGAAAATTAAGTAAACTGTCGGCGACTGGACATGAACGAAGTAACCGGCTATGCTTGGGAAGATTTCTTACAGTTTTCCTTTCACTAACTCCAGTTAAATATCGGTGTAGTTCCTATCAAAGTCAGCTGTAGTAGCAAAACCTACCAATTCCTTGTCCTCCAGCCACATCGTTAATGTATGGTTATAAAATTAGTTAAGGTTTAAAAAAATGACGTGGGTGACCTCTGTTATAGATCGTGGAGTCTCAGAAACGAAAGTAAAACCCCACTATATTTATTGTTACTATTAGTACGTTTACTTTCATGTTTTTATAATCTTCAAATTAACTGACACGTGAATGGTAGACTACCCGTTCCAACGGTAGACTAATAATATAATAAGGATTGATGCAGTCTATAATTTCAACAAACTGAGAGTTCACTTTACTTGGATTGGGAAATATGATTTATATTTTAAAGCAATATTGAAAAAGGGTTGCCATTATCCTAAACATTACTTTGTCATTAACTCACGACATTTGTGTTTCCGGACCAGTGCTCTAACAACTTAGCTACCAGGATGGTATCGCAGAATGCATATAATTGCTCACTATCTGATGTACATGCCTTTTATTACTTTTTTTAAACTCAGATTAGAGAACAATTTTTTATCGTTACGTTGGAAGCACTGTCAATAGATTTATATAGAAGAAAATAACGATTATGATTGAAAAGAGTTCTGATGTGAACAATAGTTACGTGCATGTTAGAATGAAGTAAATATAAAAAAATTATTTGGCTCACCTTTCAAAGTTATTTACAGTATTGTGAACAAAATGTAGATGTTAAAATAAAACCACTAAAAATAATATTTAAGATAAAAACATTTGGGAAAAAAATACTCTTACGTGTCATTTTTGTTTTCTGATAGTGGAGGTTAAGGAATTGAATTCACAAAACACGCAAACCCAGACACAAAGCTGGTGGGTTTATAAATATTGAACAAATTTGAAATGATAAATATTTTTAAGAAAGAATTAAATTAAATTTTCTTTCGTTTGAAATGAAATTTAACATGGGGGGGGGATGGGTCTATAAAAATTTGGTCTGTTTTCTGAAGCACTTTGGAAGAAATACCACTTATGTAATATGACTCATCAGATGATATTAAATTTGAGAGAAACATCTTCTTGAAACGATATAAATAACAAAAATTTCCACTATTTTCTTATTTATTTATTTATGAGTTAAAGAAAGAAAACACATTTTATGTTTTGTATACACACATGTGACGTATAATGTAATTTAGTTTCAATATTTGAATTTCGATAAAAAATTTGTTGAAGTGTAAATTAGTACGAAATAAAACCACTAAAAGTAAATAAAGCATGAAAAACCTTTTTCATTCTGTTGATGCTCTTCTATGTGAAAAGAAGAAAAAAAATTTTCTATTTTATTGTATGAAAGAGAAAAGAAGGGTAAGTATTGTGAAGACGCGCATATATGTGTACCGACATACGCTGGTTTTATACAATGCACAGTGTAGGTTATAGGTCCATGCATCATAGAACATTGTGTTCGTATAGGTGTATCTTTTTATAGCCTTGCATGAAGTTATATACTTAAACCATGTACTATCGCGATCAAAACTAGTGTACGGTAAAAAAAATGTTACGGTAAAGAAATAGAGGATTTTTTTCTAAATATTTTTTTTTTCGAAAACCAAACGAATTCGGTTTAAATGGAGTGTAAAAATTTGAACAATTTTTACGATGATAACACGCTACTTTCGAATAATTTTATTCTTTGAACATATTGTTCAAAATCGATCAATTGGGCTATGTACCGGCAATTTTTGAGAAAACAATAAGATAATTTTTGAATGCAAGGTACCTTGGTAATATATTTGTAATATTTATTATTATATTTAAATTTCAGATATCTACCAAACAGAGCTACCGAGATGCTATGGTATAATGGTTGATAGGTCACTATCTGATGTACATGCGTTTTTAATACTTTTTTTATACTATTTACATATATTTAAGGATGTACGAGCGCTGATGTAGAGTTTATTTATAAAATTCTTCAAAATCTTATAAAGTACATTCATAAAAGTCCACACTAATGTTCATTATTTTTTGTCGTAAGTTAAAATTAAAATTTAATTTAGGTTCGTCATACCGGGCCTAACAAAAAAGGTATTTAAGAAAAAAACCTGAGATTTCGGGTAATTAAGCTACCGTCGGCATACATAAAATTTACCCGAAATCTCAGTTGTTTTTTTAAATATCTTTTCTTTAGGCCCGTCATACCGGGCCTAATTTTATTGGATTAATCTCTTTATTCATATTACTATTTTCTATTGCGTAGATTTTTTTTATTTGTCTTATTTTATTCCAAGTGAAAATTATCAAAAAATGTTTAAAAATATGGGTTTCTCGATAAGAGCAATGCATAAAAATTCGAATTTTAACATTAAATGGTCAATACAAGGCCCCGTAGCCCCCTCCCCCCTGAAACTTTTATAATTGATTTAAATGCACTTCAACTACATGCATGCAAACAAAAAATCAAGCCTTAATATTTTTGAAGTTTCAGTGCTCGTACATCCTTAACTGCTACATATATTTAATTGCATTTTGTAAACTTTGTGTCAAAACATCAGTGTGTATGGCTGCCTCCAAGATAACATTATATATACGACAAAAAAGGCATTTTTAATTCGAAAATAAAATTTGTACATCTGATAACTATAGATATATTATAGTGTAGGCATAAATGTAGATAAGAACAAAAAAAAGAATCGTCAAAAAAGAAGAAGAAATAATAAGCTTATATGTCGCCAGTCCATAAATTTAATTATATAAAAGGAACCTGCAGAATCCTTATTAATATGAGAATTGGCTCTCAGTCGAATTGGTTGAAATTCAAGTATGCTGCAGGAGACGACCTTCCGATCCAAAATTTTCATAGCCAAAATTTTCAGAAATCTTTAGTTAGATGAGTTACAAGCTCTGAAAGTGCCACTTCCAGAGCCTGTAGCTTAACAACCAAATATTTCTGGGACTTATACCCATGTGAATTTCTGATTGGTAGGTTATTTACTACAACATATCGACCTGAATTTTAGCCAATCTGACTCAGAGCCAATTCTCTTAAGGATTCCGCGGGTACCTTTCAATCACTTGTTTTTTCTTCTTTTTTTTTGTAAAATCTATATTTTAATGTTTTGATCTCATGAAAAAATAAGAAACAAAGTGTTATAATTTGTATGGCGATTTAGTTACCACTTAATTTGGACGCCTGCGTGCGGTGCACACCAAGAACGCTGGCCAGGCATGGCCCTTCTTTAAATCTAGTGCATGTACATATTTTTGTACAATAATATTTCTGACCAATTAAAATGAAATACTTAAAAATTTTCAAGAACGAATCAGGTTTTGAAAATGTTTAGTACGCGCTAATAATATCAAAGAATTTTTATACAATGATTTATTATTATCATTTTAAAATAATGTCTTTTATATGTATAACCAAAAAAAAAAAAGAACATCATTCAAACAAAATAGATAGAAAAAGAGAAAACAACACAAAGATAGAAAATATTTATACAGAAAGGAAATTAGCATCTGTTTGAAAGATAAGAGTGTGGAGTGCGATAATATTATTATTGTATATAATAAGTACATAATGATAACCCTTTTCATTGTTAATAATATTTTTTGGTTATATAATTATATATAATATTTTATTATTTCACAAGTAATTTTTAATAGAATGGTTTTTCTTTTGACAAATTAAAGGGAAGACATATACTCGTTCGTACACATACACACAACTGCATAGTGAAAAATATATGTAAGAAATGAATTTGACGTTTTGAACGACGCATGGAGTATAATCATCTTAATAATAACCATTTAAATGAAAAAGAATTGAGAAAGATCGGTCAAATCAATATAAAGCAGTATGCTTTAAGGATTCTGAAGAAGGTGTTTGAGTATTTATATTATTTCATTAAATATCGGCATTTAAATGTAAGATTTTAAATAATTTACTTTTTTGTAGATCAAAGCCTATTTAACCCCACTTCTAAAATGAGAATGGTTCTCAATTCGTCTGTATGTTGCTTTTTTATTTTTATTTTTATTTTTTATTTTATTTTTTTAAATGTTTTACCTCAGAACTCCGCCATTTATAAACCGATTTTGAATTTTATTTTGTTTTAAAGGGTTTGATTTCCGATTGGTCCCATTGTCACCAAAGTGCATTTTGAAAAGGGGATCCCCTGGAAATCGAGGAAAACCCTCATTTTATTTGTGATCACCGATTTATGCGAAATTTGTTTGTTTGTTTGAAAGGGTATACTCATTCATAATGGAAAAATAAGATACTTTTTTTAAAAACCGACTTCAAAAAAATTTTTTACAAAAAAAAAACCGACTCCAAAAAAAAAATTTTTACAAAAAAGAAACAAAATGCATGTAAAAAAAATTAAAAATCTGTTATGAAAAAATGCACTAAAAATTAAAAAAAAATTAAATTAAATTAAATTAAAAAATTAAAAAAAACGGATAAAAAAAAAGTGGTATATAGTAGGTCTACCCATATTCAGACAAATAAAATCAGTTATAGGTCTACCCATATTCAGACAAATAAAATCAGTTATAGAACTTCAAAGTCACTAAAAAGAGAAAATTAAAAAAATTTAGACAAAATGGAAACCCGAAAAAAAAAATTGCATATTCATGTGTCAATTTTAGTTCACCTAAGCAAAAATTTTTAAATATATATATACAATTATTGTTATTTTTGGAGGCGGTGTCCAAATTTTATGTGAAACATTAAACTTTAAACAAATACAAATACAATATTTTTTCGAAATAAAAACGACAATATTTTTTCAATTTATCTATGCTGACACCGACTCCAAAACTAACAATAATTGTACATATATATTTAAAAATTTTTGCTTAGGTGTAAGAATACGCAATTATTTTTTTACTTTTAGTGCATTTTTTGTTTTAGAATAATTTGATTTTTGAAGTCGGGTTTCCATTTTTTCAAAATTTTTTTTATCTTACAATTTTATAGTAGATTTATGCGAGTAAATAACTCAGTAAAAACCCAACTGGCTAGTTCATTTTTTTTAAACGAATCCATAATATTTGCTATAGTTTTATTTCTATTAATTTTAGTATTTTTAACAACATTACTTGCAATAGTCGTCTTAATATTTGGACGATATCCATTTCCTGTTCATAGACGTATCCACTCCAGCGTTAAGGTCTGAGGTTTCCTAGTTATTCCTGGTTACGGTGCAACCAAGTTCTTACCGCCGCTCAGTGCAACCCACTATTTCCCCCATAATGCCACTGACAGTATGGCATAAACCGCTGTTTGAATAATCACAAATACCTCTTAGGCACAAAAGCGTTATCGCCAATAGTGCTGCTCTCTAGACCTCTAGATGTCGAGACGAAATTGTTCTTGCTTTTGGTCCTGAAAAGTTGACTTTGAATGGTGAATAAAAATTTAGGTGCAACAAGGCACGTCAAAGTAAATCACTGCTGCATATTATCATATTATTTTGGTGTAGTAGTTTATATGCCTTACAGGCATAAAAACTATATCAAAAGAAATTTTAACAGGAACTGTGCACTATTCAAAATCTACGGAATTATATAAGGAATTGATAAAAGAAAAGACGCCGTTTATGTGATGAACGACAGCCAGACATTTATAGTATATATACACAGTCTTAATGTTATTATATACAATTTTAAATGATATAATCCATAATTACACATTGTCTTTCAATGGTTTTCCTTTTATCGTGTCGTTTCTACTAGACGTTTTGTTAGCTTTCTCGTCGGTGTTGGAATTGGTGGTGTGGTTGAGTTTACTTACATTCAAAAATAATACACGGCAATTGTATAAATAATTTGTAAGCGTTTTACTTTATATTTATATAGTGATTTATACAATATATATCCATATATAACCAACTACCTCGAAGAGTGCTTTTTATTTGTATTTGAGATAATGGTTTGTATGTGGCTCACAGATTTACTTTTCAAACGAAAATGTCTTTGTTTTAATAACAAAACCTATAAAATTTGTGGTGTTGTTTATTGATTCATTACATATTATTGTGATGCTTTTTTTACGGTGCAGCATAAAGGAACTGTTTTAACCTATACTATAAGTATGTTGTGCAAGGTAGCGCAAAAGTAAGGTGGCACAAAAGTACCTTCACGATTTTAAATAAAAAAAAAGTAAAATGAGAAGTTAAAAAAATTTATATTTTGCAACTCATAATATAAAGTATGTTTCTTGAAGTTTTTTTCCAACTATTTACGAAAAATGATGTTTAACAAATGATATCCCCTTTTGCGCTGAAAACTATAACTCTTTTCAGCACATCTGACCTTTCGTAAAGTTTCTTGAGTATCCCCCAAATCTCTTGCCTAATATTCTAAGTTGTTCCAAGCATTGTGGCTTGTTTACATTAACCCTTTCTTTCAGATAACCCCAAAGAAAACAATCAGTAATATCGTATGGTGAGAAGGAGCATATCTGACATTAAAATATCGTCGCTAGTTTCTCTGAGCAGAAATAAAGCTTCTTCCGTTCTCCAAATAAAAGTGTACGATATTTATCCTTTCTGTAGGATGGTATCGCTCTATATCGAAACTCCTAAGTATTGACTATTGACTATAATCTAAAAAACAGAAACTCAATAAATATTAATTCCAGAAAGAATTATTGAATTTAAAAATCGTGAAGGCATTTTTGCGCCACCTATATATTGGATCGAATGTAAAACACAAACATGTGAATAGATGTAAAAAAATCATTGTATTTATTATATTTACGTGATAGTATGATTGCCATAGATTAGGTGACGTTCCACCTTGCATAAAATATTGTGGATTTTGAGTTGGTATTCCAAAAAACTTGAAATAGCATGTAATAAACAATATAGTTTGCTTTAACTATTTTCTGCAGGCTATTAATGTGGCATTCTACAACGCCATAAAACTTAGATGCCTAATTTTCAAATATCAGCTCAAATCCCAAACGATATTTCAATGCGGCCATACAACCGTGGCACACCTTACAAATACTTTGCCATTAAAGTCTCCTCCATCAGGTATTGCACCCTGGACCTCTGAGTTTCTAGTTCAGTATGTTACCGTTACACCATGGATCCTGATGAATGACCCAATAACTTTATATCATTGAAAGTATTAAATTGAAGTCAACAATCATTTATTATTATTATTTGTTGTGTAATACTTAATAAGAATCTATTTTCATTTAATTTCAAAACATTTTCTATTTTTGTTAGGATTAAATACTTTTTATACCTAGATGTATGATATATACCTGGGCCTTGTAAGTTTAGGACCGACTTTTTAACGATTGAAAATATTCACCGCAGAACAAAATTTTTGCTAATAGTGTTCATAAAATAACCTAACTAGTTCATTTCCGCATGTCCGTCTGTCTGTAGACACGATAACTAAAAAACGAAAAGAGATAACGAGCTGAAATTGGCTACGAACTAGTTTGGGCAAAATGAGACAAAAATTGAAAGTCAGAAAATGTCCCTTTTTTAAAAATTAACTACTTTTTTTTGAAACAATTTTTCATAAATATCAGTATATTTGGTATTTAAGCTATTAACTCAGTTGTTTATTTTCACTTGTTTAGTTTTATTTTGCTTAAATGTAACGTTTTGTAAGGTATGTTATAAATTTGATAATTACAAAACATGTATAGCCCTTAGTATTTTACGCCCTCCACTGGATATAAATAACCGAAATTTTGACATGTAATTTTGACATGAATCGTATAACAAATAAAAATTAGTCTTCAGATTCACTAAACATTAATGTATGTGAACTATAATACTTACTTCAAATTATTGATTGACCTTAATTCGTATTTTCACAAATAATCGTTTCCTATTTTAACAAGGAATCCTATTAATGTTTTCAAGTGTCGTTTTATGAATTGAGATTTTATTTTAAATTGAAATTTAAGCAAATGTATGACATACTTTTCATTCTTTTACACAAATAATGCACCTACATAAATAATGTCATGATTTTTTTTTAAAGTACAGCATTGAAAAACGATTTCATAAAAATTTGAAAGACTTCGTCGAAATTTTCCTAAAAACCATTAAATTCTTGGACTTTGACTAACAACTTAAGTTAGTTGTTAACAAGTTTAAGAGGGGCAAAATTTTCATGAAATTTTATCATTATAGTTTGTTTTTTAACCCAATAAAATGTGCTGCAAGAAAATTTCTTCTAACTTGGCAAAAACCGCACAAATAATGTACCTACATGAATAATGTCATGATTTTTTTTTAAAGTACAGCATTGAAAAACGATTTCATAAAAATTGGTTCATGGATGGCGAAGGTAATATAGCAGGTTTTTTGTGTAACAGAACTGAGAATTTGGTACCCGTAAAAACAAAATAACAAAAATTTTAGTGGTTTTAGACAACAGAAAATTTTGTCGATATCTCTCGAATTGGTAAACTTTTTAATGCTGGACTAAATATATACAAGAAGAAATAAAAAAATCTAATACCAGACCTTGAATCAACTGCTAAAGTGAGGTTCTTGATTAAAACTTTTGATTTTAATAATTCATGAACTTATTTTTGTTTGTATTTGTTTCACTTTAATTTGCGATTTTTTTGGAGGGTGTGAGTAACAAAAAAAAATGAGCTGAACAAAAAAATTGAACGATATATAAAAAGTTAGGTAACAAAGGTAAAAATCCCACGCTTCCTAGATCAAAACAGGACATAAGAAAAATTTGACACAGAAAGGACATAAGTTAAATTAAATAATCGAAACCACTAGCTAAAGAAAAAAAATTGCAAACTGAAAAGAGAAAACAATCAAAATCATACAGCAAAAATATCGCAAGCCACAAAGAAAGTCGTATACTTAAAAAAAATATACCATACCACACGATACAGAGAAAAATCCCACGATATACAAAACATTGCAAGCTGAAGAGAAAATAAAACGCTGTAGAGAAAAACCACACGAAAAAACGAATAAAACAGATTATGATACTCGTAAGGTCTTATCTATTGATACCCATTACAAAGAGGTTGTGAAGAAAAAGTTAATCTATATTGCACTCCGCGGGATTTACACATGTATGGAATATTTCCACACGTGATTGCCAGATTTGTATCGGGCACGCTGATAGACAACAACAGCTCTACTTATGTTGATTTATAATTTTAAGTACCTAGGTATGAAATCTAAAATTTCTGGGAATTCCAAAAAGCCCCTTCTTTAATTTTTGTATCTCAAAATTTATTTATCTAATAGAAAAAAGTTTGATACAAAAAGTGTAAGAAATTTACATTTTTTCTACCAATTTTTTTTTTGTAATTCACAGCAAAAAGGAACTAAAATCTCGAAACAGTGAATTTTGGTGCCTTTTTCCATCATGGCTCCGCAAGTGGTAACGCCCCAAGGTCGATAACTCATTTTAATAGTTTAAGTGCTAATTAATAAACTGAGGTATCGACCTAAAAGTATTGCCACTCACGAACCTATGTTGGAAAAATTCCTACTATACCCTACCCACTATGGCTAACAACTATACCTACTTCCTAACAATTATACCAAATATAAACTTTCTTGATAATTTGCAAGAGAGAAGCATGTTTAAATATGAACCAGTAACTACTAGGATAAATTTTTGTCTGGAGTTTCCTTTCGACGAGACGCCCAACATTTCTCTCGCGAAAATTCTTGATGATAGTGACTAGCGAAGCGCGTAAGAGAGGGGTATACATAGATATTACTTGGCGCTACTTAAATAAACGTTACTTGGCGCGATTGAGTGTACTCACGATAAAAAGAAAATTAGGATTCTTTTATGAACTAAAGGTTGAAGAAATGAGATTTACAATATGTATAAACGTTGTGTGTCATTGAAATAAGAAAATATTTTTCTAATTTATCAATGAAAATTTTACAGTGACATGTTCAGAGGGTAGGACTGGAAAATTGGACCACTTAAGTGTAGGACAAGGTGGCCATCAAATAATACATTACCCCGTTATTTGAACATGTTGGGGGTTGGTGGACCTGCCTGTCACACCATCTTTTTTGTAGGACACAAGTTTTTTTGACGTCTTTATTACACTATCTCTCAATTTAACTGTTACTGATAAAATTTTTGTTATCGTGAAACAAACAAGTTACTCTCTTGCGCGCTTCGTTAGTCACTATCATCGATAATTTTCGTGAGAGAAAAAGTGGGCGTCCTGTCGAAAGGAAGCTACTGAAAAAAGGAAAGCTACAAAAATTTAGCCTGTTACTAATCATTAAAAAAACCGTGCTGTACTGTGGACTATACATCATATACATTAAATACTACATTACGTAAAAATACTTACATACGGTATATTATGTTCCCACAGAAATTAATCGTGTTTTTTTATAGACCTTCAGATTATAAAAATATACAGATAATGATATACTTTACGAAAAATTTTTTTTTAACTTTTAACACCCGATTCTATATATATATATATATTGTATACGAAATTGTACCCGCACGTATACTATAATACAATATACTTATCTGATTTAAATGAAAATGAAAAGAAAAAAAATACCAACCAAAGTTTATATGGTTTAATAATAATAATAATCATAATAATAATAATGCTAAAGTGTAATTTTAGGAATAAAAATACTTCTACTTTTTATTGAGTGTTTGGTCGTTACATAAAACGGATTGTTGAGCCTTTTTTTATTACGATCAAACATATAAATCCCTCGATGCTATTTGTGTCTTCTGTATTATGAAAAGCATATGCAAGATATTACGGTGAGTGTTAATAAAAAAATTGATTATATTTACAATATAAGCAGTATTTTTTACATACTTTAAAAACAGAAATAAGTATTAATAAAGGACTGTGGCCTATGAAGGCCCGGCTCCTAATAAAACCACGCTATGAAAAGTCGTTAAAGTAATTATTGAATTAATTCGAATTATCCAACATATTAGACACCAAACCGGTGTTTATAAGTGGTGTCAATAAGACATTCGTTTATAAATTTGGTTAAGTGGTTTTTTGGTTTGTTTTTAGATAGATAGATTGTAGAGGCTGCCCTGGACGGGCTACACTTCGACCATAAGGTCCATTGTGATGCCTAAGGATGTAAGGATGTGAGTGGAGTGGAAGGAATTTTTGTGTATAGACTAGGATTTGGCAGGATATGCGGCTGCAGCCGACTATGATAGGAACTATGCCGATATTAATCTGGAGTTCGTGAAGGAAACTGCAGAAAACCTTGTCAAACATAGCCGGTTACTCCGTTCTTGTCCATACGCCGACAGTTTAGTCAATTAACCGCCCGTTTTGTTTTCTTAATAGTTGACAAACTGCCGATGTCGGGATTCGACCCATAACCTCCTAGTTTCCAAGTAGGCATACTGCGCAGACGCCTTAGAACGCTCGGCCACTTGGAGTGGTCTTTTGTTTTTACTATTAGATCTAAATATCTAAGCCGGTTTTTATTGATTGATTTCTTCATTTGTTTTTTACCGACATTTTTGCCATCGCTTGTAACTGCCCGCAATAAAGCCCACTTAATTGTACCCTAAGAAGCACCGGACCTTATTAAGACTATTTAACTTTTTTTATTTATTCATTTCAATAAATTTTCGCTTTAATAGCATGTTTTATAAATAATCAGGTCAGATAAATTGAAGTAAGCTTTTCCACGCAAACAAAAACAGTTTCCCAGTTCATTAAGTCATGCTAGCACCTTCTGTTACCAAAGTTCGACATTTTAGGGTTGACTTATTTAAGGCTCCAAATAAGACCCAGAGTGGTTCGTGATTAAAAATAAAATACTGATTTCGATATCTTTTTATAAATATTTATTAAAAACTAAATAAGTATTAACACAGAAATGAAGGCATTTTAAAATATATGTTTCGGTTCCTAATCAGGGTCAAAATCGAGGTTTTTAAAATTATCATTTTTTCATGGAAACATTACAAGTTCTGATGATTTTTTTCAAATATTGGATACGTAAGAAATCAATGTTTATTTAGTACTACTAAATTTCTATTTATATTTGTTAACTACGCAATTTTACGTTTTTAGAGTCATTTTGCAAAAAGTGGGCCAAATACATTTGAAGGTGTTTGAAAAAAACTTAAGGCGGTAAAAGTACAATAACAGGTTGTAAAAATTAGAGTTTATCAATATATGAGAATTATTGTCATTTGTATACGCAAAAAATATGTTATTCAACGATGAAATTTGTTGTATAACTGATATAACTGTAATTTATTCAAATTTTGGGAACATGAACAGCTGTACAAATGCACCTGCATGATTGACGTCAACGTTGATTACGCAGATTTAGCAATAAATTACTACCTATATAATTATATTAATTTTAATTAATAAATTTAAATTTACATTTTTTATAAATTAATTAATATTAGCGTCATCTAAGCAGAATATTTCAAAATTAAACAACTTTTCGAAACAGTAATATGTATTCATAATATAGTAAATAGCTTATAAGAGTAAACTTCAGCCACGCGTCAGAGCTGACACGCACAAATTTTTTTCTCTTCACTTGAAGTCACTTTTTTTGACTAGATAATACGTACAAAATTTCAGCTCGTTATCTCTTTTTGATTTATTGTGTTTACGGACAGATGAACAGGCGGACGGATAGGCGGGTATGCGGAAATTGACTAATTAGATCATTCGAATAACACATGTACCAAAAATATATTTCTGTGATCAATATTTCCAACCATTACAAAGTCGTTACTAAACTTATAATACCCTAGTATATATTTTATTTATGCAGAGTATAAAAAGTTTATTTTTCCATGTCAAAAATCGGGTTTATATTTTTGGATTGATTTGGATCGATTTTATCGATTATCACTCGACGAATTACTGGTTTTCTTTTGAACAATTTTGGACAGTTTGCTTGAGTAGTTTCATTTGGACTTTTGGACTTTGGGTTAATTTGACCCCTGTTCACCCAATGGTGACAGCTCTTCTGTTACATTCGGTACCTCATTTTCCATTGCGATTGTGGTATACGACAATATATATCAATCGCAAAAAACGCAGTCTTTTGTCATCGTTATAATGGACCAACACTCATCACTATCCATTATTAATGTATTGATAAAAATACAATTTCCATTTAAAATTTGAATAAAACAAACATACCTAATTAGTTTCAATTGATTATGCAATAAAATATTAATAATATATTAATGATTATAACATATAATATTAAAATGGAAATATGTGGGGTAGGTATGTTTGTTTGTCCGAATTGTTTGGAGAAAACTATCAGAAGTTAAAAATTACAAAGCGTTCCAAAATTATAACCATTTTCTGACGTCCAGATCTCTACAGATACAATTTATAGTTTCCTGCATTCGCAAAATTTGTCAATAAATGTAAAATAAATAAAAAATTGAGGTTTGGAGCTATCAAAATTTAGAAAAAAATAATTATCCATACTACTATATAAATATGAAAGTAACTCTGTTTGTTTGCAACCTCTTCATGACTAAACGGGTAAACAGATCGTTATGAAGTTTGGCAAGGACATAGATTATATCCTGAGGAAGGACATAGGCTTTTGTCTATAAAACAATCTTGAAGGGGGTGAACATTAAAAAAGAATAAATACAGTTGAACGTAGAATCTCCTTTTTTGTAGTAGGTTAAAATTTTTGTTGATTTTATCATTTCCACAGAAACTGTATTTCAAAAAAATAAATATAAAATTATTTTATTAAACTTTTGTTTCAATTTTGAAATATCAACTTTCATTGTCGTTTCCATAGTACCTATAAACTATAATAGCACACTATTATTCGTTATATATCGTTGTATATTGTATACAAATATCATATAGCGTGATTATTATTATTATTATTATTATTTTCAATACGTATATATTAAGCTTTCATATAAATGCGGATGAAGTCGATTGCCATAAGCATAGCGCTTATTCTTTTGTGGCTTATAGTACTCTATATACTTATTTTTAATTGATTCACGAATTCATTATTTATTCATGTTACCAGCAAAGATTATTATAACGAAGACAAATGCACGGTTACTATTAACTATGGCCAATAATACTCAGCCCACGAAAAAGAAAACATTGGAAATTTTATTATGCTGTATGATGAAAATACAGAACTCGTTCCCATAAATACAGGACATTTCACGATACAGCAAAGTAATATTTATAATGCTTTATCTTTTGTGCACTGAATATTATGTGACAATGTGAAAGTACAATCCTTTTCTCTTCGTAATAGTTTACTAAACACTTCTCAATACCTGTAATATTTGTTAATATACATACACTTTAGTAAGGGTACATTGTTAAGGGTATATAAGTTTAATCTCGACTTTGTAACGATTGAAAATATTGATCGCAGACAGAAATATTTGACATAAGTGTTCATAAAATGGTCTACTTCGGCCATTTTCGTGTGTCCCTCTGCCTCTCTATATGCGGACAAGATAACTCAAAAACGAAAAGAGATAACGAGCTGAAATTTTGTGTGTGTGTTCCAGAGCTAAAAAGTAAGATCAAGTTCAAGGACAAAATCGGATCATATTTTGGCAAAATGGGAAAAACTGTCCATCTTTCAAACCATAAGAGATGTAAACACAAAAAATGTTCCTTTGTTAAAAATAAACAACTTTTTTTATAATTTTTCTTGTATAAATTCAGGATATACCGTTTATTTAAGCAACTAACTAAATTAGTTTGCTATTTTCACTTGTTTTCTATGCAGATGTTTTTCCAAACTCTGCAAATAAATATTTCGAGCAATTGTTGCTATAATTTTGATGATAAATTTTTGTTAAAAAAATATTTTTTTCGTTTGTTTTTGATTAAGCAAGAATTATACTTACACCAAAAAAGGCATCCTTATTTTTAACAAGTAATTTGTTTGTTTTCGATAATTATTGAACCTTTTTACATTAATTTTAAGAATTATTAATAAATACTAGGAATACTATAGCTTATGTGATATACATGCGGTATATTTATCGTTATTTTAAGCTGAAGGTTGAATTTTTTTAAACAGTTTTAAAAGTTTATTTAAAGCAATATATACTTAAAGCTACGTACATACAATTATTATTATAAAATGCCATTGTCTACAATGAATTTAAATTAAAAGCTTATAATACATCTACTAACATAAAATACGACATATAAAGGGCTGTATATATATATTCATAATGTACCAAATTAAATACTGTGTGATTCAGACATTCATAAATCGACTGATGATCTAATATACCTACCATTTAGTTTACTTCTTCGCATAGTAGATCTCCCACAAGTATGAGAGAGTAGAATGTGTATGTGGAAGAGACTAAAGAGCTAAGGTTTATTGACACCACTTCATTCTTCTTATACATCTATTGACAGAGAATATGATGGAGACAACCGAATCGACTGCAGCGAACCCTGTGGACAAATTAAGCGTTAAATCCTTCTCACGTTGTGAATAAATAAATGAAAAGTTATTAAAAAATTGGTTCATAATTGTGGCAGAGCTAATAGAATTTAACGTTTGCCTAGCATTTAAGATAAAATAGGGTTACCTATTTTATCTCTGCAGTTTTAGATCGGAGACTCGGGAAAAATTAAGTTTTCTTTGGACTCCAGATTTAAAATTATAATCTCCGGATTGATCGAATCTCCGGATGAAAAGAAAATACTAATTCTATATGAATAATTATTTAATTTCTTATCGCGAGAAATTTATTTATATTTATTATGTTCTCACTATTGAATGTTGCTCATAATATAGTTACAATACTAACGTTTCACACAGAGTGAGCTACTGAGCGTTATTTTGAATGTTTACGCTTGCGCATACGTACATAAACATTAATAATTAAACCGTAGTATATAAAACTGTTCATGTAATTTTATGTTACTTCAAATTAAAAAATGAATAAATTAGTAAAAAGCTAATTAGTTTGTCTGATTTTTGTAAATATCCTCATCGAATGAGTTTCTTTTTTTTTAGTAATATACATCAGTCTATACATCAGTAAATATCTGCGGACTGATGACATCAATCTCAAGATTTTTTAAGATTTTGAGTTGGTTACCCTAAGATAAAATAACTTTTACCACATTCGCTGAAATCTATGACATCTCTGACATTAGCAGCCGTTACCAATTGTTTGCCTTTTTGCATCGTTTGAGGTTGCAATAATATATTCTTATTACACATTTTTAACCTAACTATTATAAAATAATTGAGGATTTAGAAATTAAAAATTAAATAAATTTCTATTAAAAAAACTTTTTTTTTAACAAATTTTTTATAGTAAAACTAATTTTCTTCAACTTTACTTCTTATGTGTTTTTCGATTTTTTCAATATTAAGAGAGATATACCAAATTTTGTGTTTCCTCCTACCACTAAACCCTCTTTTCCCCTTGTCGAATCTTGTCATGCTTACAATAAAAATGCATTGTTATCATGTTTACCATATAAATGATGTGGTTCTAATTCAGCTTGCAAGATTTGACCGGAACATACATACATACATACATACATACAAATATGCAAGTACCAAAGCTTCTACTGTCAGAGCTACACTGTTCCGGCTAATGCCAAACGTCGGAGGTCCGAAACAGAGGAGAAGGAAGTTGTTAGCGTCAGTGATAATATCTGTACTCACTTATGGAATCGCTATCTGGGCTGATGCACTAAAAACAAATGTATTCCGAAGAAAACTCACATCAGTCTACACATTGAGTGCACTTAGAGTTTCCAGCGCCTACCGAACAGTATCCCAGGACGCTGCATGTGTTATTGCCGAGATGCTCCCCCTTGAAATATTGGCTGAAGAATGAAAGTCCTCTGAAGTCAGCGCAGCTTAGCTAAGATCAAAAGAGACATCAAACAGCTTGCACCGATGGCAGATACTATGGGATGCATCGACCAAGAGAAGGTGGACACATCGTCTAATTCCACAAGTGCACATTTGGTTGAATCGTGAACATGGTGACGTCGACTATTACTTGACGCAGCTTCTCTCTGGGCATGGATGCTTTAGAGCTTACCTTCACAAGTATAAACTAGCGGAATCCCCGGAATTTCCGAAATGTAAAGGTCAAGTGGAGGATGCAGAACATGTATTCTTCGATTGTACGCGATTCTTTTACCATCGAAGTCATCTAGAAGGAATTCTGGGTCATACTATAACCCCAGACAATTTAAGTGAAGGTATGCTATTAGGAGAAGTAGGATGGATGGCCGTGAGTAACTATGCAGCAACTGTTCTGAAGGAGCTGCGCAAGGAAGAACGCAGCAGGAACCCCTAGTAGCGTAGCAGCATATCAGCTAACGTATAGCTAACTTAGTTCGAGGAAGAAGCCACTGCTTAAGCCTTCCCGTGAAATAATACCTAGCGGTTGTACCACGGGAAGGTAAAGTTATGAAGAAAGAGGTTAGGGTTTTAGTCAGTAGGGGCCATTTGGCCAGTCCGTCACGAGTAGGGCATGATGCCCTATAGTGCATGATGCATTTCCTCTCTCCCTAAAAAAAAAACAAACATTCATACATACATATATACATACATACATATATACATACATACATACATTGAAAGTTAAATAAAATCTTGTAAAATAATATAATTCACTAATATTTTTTATTAAAATTAGATAAATGTTTTTTAAATAATAATTATATTAGCTCTAATGGTATTATAACTATTATTAATTTTACTTACGACAGCTAACTGACAGCTAATAGTAAATATAAAATGTATTTTATATTTATTAAAAATTTTTGTACTTTTCTACACAGTACGTAATATTCTTTAGTCTCTTTTAAATGAGGTATCGTATATATTTTTTAGCGATCAGAAATCTTTACGTTTTTATTTATTAAAATTGTTATGTTTTTCCTTCAACGGTTATAGAGCATGATTTGATGCGGTCGTCAGTAATCGTTTTCGTTGTGCACCCTGCCAATAAAACTTAAATAAAAATAATATTTACAAAGGAGTACCAACTCTATGAGAAGAAATAATTTTCACTCTTGTATTTTACCATCTTCGATACCTTGTTAACCGCATAGAGTTGCATTATTTATTTCTGTAACACACTATGTACCTACTCGTATATATATTTATATACATATTATAAAAGATAAAACACATTTTATTTAGTACCTACTTTTAACTACAAATACATTACAAATTAATTATGTGTTGTTTGTATTCGTTGAATATAAATTTCCCTACGTAATGTTTTCTCTTCTGTATGTGTTTATACCTACACACATTTTACAACAATGTTATTGTTTTGTTATATATTGGTTGGCTGTATGTGAGAAATCATCATCATCATCATTACTATACTCGGGTTTTTCTTGAATAAATGGTAGGCGTCAATACCTGCCTCTACCTATTAAACCTTCCTTTACACCTACGAGGAGAACGAGTAAATTAAAGTAATGACAAAAGCTCGTAAAGTACTTTAATCCATCTCCTATAGTTTGATTTTTGTAAAAACATAAATCATATATTATGATATATTTGTTTTTGTTGATAATATAGAATGTTAATTAGTATTGTTCAAGTAGTTCAAGTAGCTTAATTGATAGACCATTCAAATCCTATGACGGAAATCACATCTTAAGCACAGACATTATATTTTTAACTTCGTTAGAAGAATCATTTAGTTTTTTTTTAAATGGTGTCAGAACTTTTCACAATTTTTGCAATATATTCTACTAAATGGATCTATTGGAATAAGCATTAATACCAATTATATTCTTGGAATTTTGGAATCTATTGCCATTTTGTATTTTGGTGGAAATAACAAGGTGGCTTAAATTTTTAATGAAATATTCCTTGTGACAGCAGACATTGTTTGATTGACAATCGTTTATGTATACCGCGCATGTTAAATTGCGATTATTGGCTTCACAAGTTGTCTAAAAATTTGTTTGATAAAACACTTACGAAAATTGTTACTTTACAAGGAACATTTTTTATAAAATTTTTAATGAAATAATAATTAATTCGTAGGAAATAGGACTAGGAGAACAAATCAATTAATTTAAATAAATTGAACGTTTCGTCATTTATTTATGACTTCCTCAGCAACTAATTTAAAGTAATTGCTGTTAATTTAATTCAAACTAATTTGTCATTTGTCACAACGTTTAAAATATAATCTGTCATGTAATTATTATTATTGTTATGAAATTGTGACATACCATGTATACTGGCATGTTTGTACTATTTTAAATTTTAATTTAAAATTTTTTTAAAAGTTAATTGACACATGTATAAACTCTAATCCATAAAATAATACTGATTAATTGCTAAAACTTAGCTACCAATTATTTAAATAAAAACACTGTCTGAGACTAGAAATTAATTAATTCTTATTAACTAATTATAAATACTGCTGAGGTTATTCACATCTGATCTGAAATTTACCGTGTCATGATTTTGTATAAAATAAGGTATACAATTTATTGGTTATAATTTTAAGTTGCTGAGGAAGTCATAAATAAATAACGAAACGTTCAATTTATTTAAATGAATTCATTTATTCTCCTAGGCCTATTTCCTACGAATTAATTATTATTATATAGTATACCCATATTGATACATGATGAAATATTTTGTCGGAAATAAAATCAACCTATACATAAATAAGTATGGATACGCAGGTAGGTAATATTACTGTTTTGCTTAATTACAATTTTATTTTACGTGTAGAGTATCTGACAGTCCTCTTATAACACTTTCTACACATACCTTTTATATAATAGTAACATACTTTAGGTAGGTATGTAGTTGCCTGCCTACCTATGATAATCTTAGTTAAATACAATATTCATTTACATCATCTGTTTTCGTTTACAATTTTATTATCAAAAACATTACTTTGTGATTAATCACATGTGTATCAAATTATTATTAGAGAACGTAACTGTACTGGGTGAATACTTTAAAAGCTTATAAGCACATGGAAAATTGCGTTCTTTTTTGTTGTAATTTTGATTGTTTTTTTGTAAGGCATCTAATTAACTCTGTGAGTTTGGTAGCACTACGGCTTTTGTTATATTACCAAAGTTGACTATAGCTTCTTAACCCTACGGTAGTCACGTTCAATTTAAAGCACCAGTGTCGCGTGTGGACTGACGGACCGTATATTTAAGTTGCTTAATAATAATGTATAGTTTAAATATTTGTAAATTCAATATAAATGCAACAATTAAGAATTAAAATCTGTTAGTTAGAATAAATTTCTAATGGAGTAAAATAGAAATAAGACTTTAAAATTATGTAATAGTAAATTTATACTTATTTTATTTTTATTTTTAAGAGTTTGAAAAATCTTTAAAAGACACCAACAAGATGGAGTTGGGTGTCAGACTGATTAAAAACAATCCGCTTTCCTCCTGTGGGAAGATAGCCAGACTGGAAACCGCTCTCGCATTTCTTCAGCCTGGCGCTTGGTGCACTATCATGCGTCAGTTGTAGCTTCTTTCTTCATGCTGTTTTTAAATAGAATGACAATATTTATATCAATATCTATTTGGAACATATAAAATTAACAATATTTATGAATATATATATATATATATATATATATATATTTATATATATATATTCATAAATATTGTTAATTTTATATGTTCCATATAAATATATATATATATATATATATATATATATATATATTCCATATATATATATATATATATATATATATATATATATATATATATAACGTTATACGTGGCGTGACAGCCCAAACATACCGAAAATTCTTATAAAAAACTACTACACTCATTGATTGATCATGTCTTAAACAGCAGATTGTTCCATTTGGCTTTACAAATAACTGTTTGTCTATCTACCACTCATTTAAACACTGCTGCAAATTTGTGGCAATGGCTAGTCCTTTACGGTTACAGCCTATATATTATCGGTTTCGCAAAAGTGAGATACTGCGTTCAATAGAAAATAGGTCGTCTTTACATCAAATATGACAAGTTTCACATCTCTGAACCTCTCAAACTTATCATCCAATCCAACTTTTGATGAAGATGATATTTTTTTAATAAAATATGAATTTCTGCAACTTCGGAGAATTAAAAACAAACATTGTGGGTTTTAATCATAACAAGTCATTAACTATTACATGAGAGTCGATTATTATTTTGCTTAGGTGAACTAAAATTGACACAAGAATATGAAATTATTTTTTAGTGCATTTTTTGTTTTAGAATATTTGATTTTGAAGTCGGGTTTCCATTTTGTCAAAATTTTTTTTATTTCTTGCTTTTTGGTGAAGTTCTATAACTGATTTTATTTGTCTGAATATGGGTAGACCTGCTAAACGACCTACTAATTTTTAGTACATTTTTTATAACACATTTTTTTTATTCGTTTATTTTTTTTTTTTAAATTTGTAGTGAATTTTTTCAAAACAGATTTTCAGTTTTTTTTACATGCATTTTGTTTTTTTTTTGTACAATTTTTTTTTTTGAAAAAAAAAGTCGGTTGTTAAAAAAGTTTCTTATTTTTCCATTATGAATGATTATACCCTTTCAAACAAAAACAAAATTTTCGCAGAAATCGGTGATCACATATAAAATGAGGATTTTCCTCGATTTCCAGGGGATCCCTTCATCAGAATGCGATTTGATAACAATGGGACCAATCGGAAATCAAACCCTTTAAAACTAAAAAAAAAATTCAAAATCGGTTCATAAATGACGGAGTTCTGAGGTAACAAACATTAAAAAAAACATACAAACATAGAAACATACAAAAATACAGAAGAATTGAGAACCATCCTCCTTTTTGAAGTCGGGTTAAAAAGAACACTGCTTTTTTAGTCCATAGTACTAATAGAAAAAATGGCAATATATTAAGGCCTATTAGATCTAAAAAATGGGATATTACTATTAACGCACTAAATTAATATTACTATTAACGCACTAAATACTTGTAAAAAGCTTAAAAAAGCTACTGTTTGTAGAAGTGAAATAAAATAAGTGACTTTTTAATTTCACCTCAAATTTATTAAATAATCTTTATTAACATGAATCATTTTGTTTCAGTGGGCACAATGGATGTGGATGCAGTATTAGGCCATACAGCCACCTTACCATGTGAAATATCACCTGATACCCGAGAGGATCGTGTATACATGGTATTATGGTTTCGTGAAAATGCAGGAAAACCCCTTTACAGGTAGAGATGTTAAATTTTCTTTTTCCATTTTAAATAAATTTACACATTTTATGTGTGTGTTTTTAAAAACTTTTTTTTTATATATATATTTTTATACGTGCGTTATGATTAACAAACATTAGGACGCCTGAATACCATTATTTTTCACAGCACGTATTATTCTTGTAAGTTTGTTTGCTCAAAAGGAAACTATATATAAATGCTTTTTTATTTTTGTACTTTTATTTTTGTACTACTATAAAGTGGCCAGCAAACTGTTGTGGTGGCCAGCTGAAGTGGCCAACTTGTGATATACTTTTGAAATATGTTGAGAGGGTTGAAATATATGTAAACCACCATAAGTTAATAAATTTGGATAACTTTTAAGTATAAGGTAAATCATAATAATAATAATAATAATAATGGGGTTTAACCTCCATTTTTTTCAACCTTTATTAATTTTTACTTTACATTTTTATGATGTGAGTGGAGGACCAAAAATTGGTATATGGAGAAGGAATTGGTAGGTGTGCGGCTGCAGCCGACTTGTTGGAACTATGCCGATATTCATCTGGAGTTCGTGAAGGGAAACTGCAGAATACCTTCACAAGCATAGCTGGTTACTTCTTTCTTATTCATACGCCGACAGTTTAGTCAATCAAACGCCCCAATAAATTTTTTTTTTAATTGACAAACTGCCGCTGTCGGGATTCGAACCCATAACCTACCAGTTCCAAGTAGAAACAACGCCTAAACAAGCGCGGCTGCTTGGCTGGTAAATCATAATAATAATAAGAAGAATAATAACAATAATTTTTTAGGTCGGAAGACGATGTACAAAGTTATACTTGTTGATCCGTCATTACTTTGATTTCTTACAGGTCTAGAGAAAATCATTTGTTTTTACATTATATGGACAATGATCCAACAATAAATTCTTGCTGGCGATTTCAAACTTTCTTTGATTGGTTTCAAATTTTATATGAGGTTGTAATTTATTAAAAAAATTGTAATCCATTGTAAGATGGATCTTTTTCAAAAATACTCACATTCTGTTTGGGTATTCTCTACCAGGCCGTGTATTATACCTGTGATGATAGTTGTTTGTATCAACAGAATGTTTATTTTCCTTATGAATATTAGACTCGAGAATGTAAATGCTAGAGGGTGTCAAAACTATCAAATCCTTAAAATATTTCCTGCAGGAAGTGTGCAGACCAATATCCACAAGTACTCGTAATATTTTCTTTTGAATCATTAAGATTTGTTCCGTAAGAGGACAAAATCTCCACAACATAATTCCGAACTTCAGCCTGCTATAAGCTAATAATAATACATAAGAGAGGTACCGCAAATGGGCCCCTAGCACTTAGACCAAGAGGCCCTCTGTGCCTTCCTTGAGAATAATCTGTCACCCGAAGGCGAGACGCCTCTGGGTAAGAAGAGGTGTAATTTTAAGCAGATACGATTTTAAGCTTTAGATATAGATATAGATTTTAAGCTATAGGATTTTGTCGAGGCCAAGAATCCCACAGAAAGCGCACAGAAAGCCCACAGCTTTTCCGCCAGGATTGTTCCAGGATTGATGGATCCAGCTTTTACGAACCAAACATTCTATACTTGACACTCTGCAGGTTTCTGCAGGTGAAAATGTCATGTATGGAGGTTTCATCATTCTCCATACATGCCCTACAAGTGGGATCATCAGAGATCCCCAAGCTATGAAGGTGGTAGTTCTATCGACAGCGTCCTGTGAAGAGTCCAACCACCCTTCTCAACTGTGTTCTAGTGAGTTTCAACCTAGCATTTAAAAAATAGAAATTTAGATAGATAAAAAGAAACGTGAAACCGTTTAAAAAAACAGTTACAAAAAAAACGAAAAAGTTCTTCAATAAAGTACCATTGCTGGTTGAACGCTTTCAAATAAAAACTTTTTTATTTTTACTTATGTCATATTAACACTTTACTATTAGTGTAGAGAGCGAACAGAGTTCACATGTCATGTATTCAAATTTTTCTAAAAATGAAACCATCATGAGTACTCAGTATTTTGATTAATCTTATCACGTCAAGACTTTCGACAGGTGCTAGAAGTACGTCTAATTACTACGATGGGAATTTTGCACGAAATTTTTTTATTTGTTTATTAGAGTTATGTAAACGTGTGATCATAATATATTAGAGAAGAAAAAACTATGTTAAACTTCTCAAAAGTTGTGTTTTTAAACAATTAGCGCAACACACGCAATCCTCCAGTCCTTACAACAGATTGTTACTACTACTGAAAAATATTGTTGAATACGTTTAGTAGAAAATTGCCTCGGTTACATTTTCTTACTGAACGTCTATTCTAGAATAATTAACGAGATACCATTTTACTAAAAACCCAACTGTGGTTGCTAAATAATAATGCGTAGTGTCATTTTTTGTAAATTAAACATTAATTACAACAATTTAGGATTATAATCTCTTAGTTAATAAATTTCAAATATTTCTAAAAAAATAGACGCCTCATTCCACTATGCGCTCCTTTAAGGAAACGAAAAAGCGGATACATTAGCAAAGAAGGGAGTCGGAATGCTATTCATAGGCCCAGAGCCTATTTTAGGAATTCCAAAGACTGCATGTAAACAAGTGATCAACGAGTGGTCAAATGCTAAACACCGTGGGAAAAAGTACCGCGGCAAGAGCTCGCGAAGGTACTGCTTCAGAGTGCAACAAAGAGGTTATCTCTCGATGCACTGAGGCTGAACAGGATGCAACTGCGGAGGGTTACCGGGTTCATTACCGGGCATTATCCCATGCGGAAGCATCTGCACAGAATGGGACACCATAACGGCTCCATTGTGTACAGATTCCGTGGCGAGGAGGATGAAACATCCAGCCACATAATCTTTGACTGCGAACCTCTGGGTTACAGCAGATACAGAATATTCGGTGCATCTCACCCCGAATATAAGCACCGCGGGAGGACCTGATAAGCTAGCTCCAGGCTATTGCCTATATGGGAGAAGCGAGTCTCGTCAAACTGAGGTAGAAGGGGGAGCACAATGGACCATAGGGTCGAAATGCAATAGTTTTTACCCCGATATTAATCAATCAATCAATCAATGAGCTCTGTGTGATTGATTGAATTTATCAATGTTTAATTGATTGTATTTAATTGATATCTTAAAAAATAAACGTCAAATCGAAAAACTTTATTAAACTTTTTTGTTTGTTTTTTGCAGCTCTACACCGTGATATAGTTTTCTTGAATGAATTTCAGAAAGCCTATATATATATATATATATATATATAAATTTAATTTCGTCAGTAGTCGCACGAGGAGTGACAGTCCGAACAGTCCGATTAATAAATTCTTATACTAAATCAATAACCAATACACTTACTGATTGATCACGCTTGAACATGCAAAAAGTGACTTTATGAAGGTACTAAAAGCCTTTAGCTGATAAGATGGAGATTTAAAACAGCAGAGTAGAAAATATTTCTATAGACTCTGAGTCCGTGTGCGACTACTGTAGAGTTTAGGACCTGTTTCAAAATTATGTGTTTCTGCCTGCGTCTAGACTCCACTTGCTTCTTTTCATCGAATACCAAAAGCACGTGGCATACCAAGTTTTCTTTTGATCAGACTGAAATTATATAAATATATCTACGTAATAAATGTCTACAGACAGACTGACAGACAACGCCCATCTTAAAAATTGAAGAAAAAGGAAAGTAAAATGAAAGTTTGTGTGAGAGGTGCGTCATTTTTGAAGTTAGAAACGTAGAAGTTGGTATTTAGGCTTCTCACATTTGAGAAAAGTCGGATAATTTCTGAGATGTTGCCGATGGAAATGGTAAAATACTAAAATTTGAAAAGATGGTGCATTTAACACGTAGTATTTGCGTGTCAACACACTTTGTGTGAAAAGGTTTTATAGCAGTGTGTTAACTACGTTGTTGCATTCAAATCTTATTCAAGATGTGTCTTCGTGTATGGCTTACAAATAGTAAGTAAACAAACTGATTTTTTCGATTTACCAAATGCATTACTATGTTGTGTATTTACCCTAAACAAAATTAGCTCACGTATTTTAATATTAGGTCTCCTTGAATCGAATGATAAGAAATGGTTTTTAGACAGAGAATTTTTACAATATTTAAGAATGTATAATCTACTATTTTGAATAATTTAGTGATATCAACATTTCGATTATTTAATGTTATTTAATTGTGAAAATTAACCATTCACCTTTAGCTATATATACACGGGATTTGTAGAATTTCATGTGCTTTATTTTTCTTAATAACATGTTTTCGATAAACCTCATTGTTTTCGTGATATTTTGTAAAAAAGCATATTTTACACAATTTCCACCGCTCCTAACAAAAAACTCGGGACGTTCAGTAATGCCTAATACATAGTTTGTTTCTATATTTCTGTATGAACAAAAATTATTTCTCCAGTACCATAGTTGGGTACCGATTCTTTGATAATAAGACCTATTTGTGGTGCTCTTCGAAAGAAATGCGTCAGTCAAAAGCTCATATAGTTGGTATTGAGGTTATTTTTGTGAAACCAAATTTAAAAAAACTTTTGCAAATAATGTAATAAATGAAATTTCAGGAATTTTCAATAAACCATAGAGTGGCTACTGGCAATGTTTTGAATTTTCTGTCAAATAACAAATTTTAGAAACTTAGGATTTTTTTCTATTGCATTTCAGTGAACATTTTGTTTAAATATGCATAACGTGGAATCGAAAAATTTGTCTCACAGATCCAACCCTTTCGGGGATGTAATATTTTTTCATCCGTCCGATAAGGTGTTAAAAACACAAGAATATTTTAAGGCATTTAACATTTTATCATATCTGTCGCCATTAATTGAAAAAAATTATTCTATTTGTACAAGCTTTTATTTAACTTGCAAAGTATGTATCTATATATATGTATGTATATATATGTATATATGTACGTATGTTCGGGTCAAATCTTGCAAGCTGAATTAGAACCACTTCCTTTTATCCTACGGAGTTAAATTTTTACATGTTGCTTCAGTTCCGATGACAATGGATTTTATGGTAAGCATGACAAGAATCGACAATGGGAAAGGGGGGTTTAGAGGGAGGGGGAAACACAAATTTTGATATATCTCTCTTAATATTGAAAAAATCGAAAAACACTTAAGAAGTAAAGTTGTAGAAAATTAGTTTTACTATAAAAAGCTGGTTCTTAAACATGTTTTTTTAATAGAAACTTATTATTTAATGAGATACCTATTCGCTCTGAGCGCAACCGTACTCAGCGCCATGCGTGGTCAAAAAAACAACTTCATGACCAATGACAGTGTATTAAAAACCATAGGCGTTTAACAAAAAGTTACCGTTAATTTTGCTTTTACATGTTAATTATTTAATTTAATTAATTATAACAAAACGCCTATGGTTTTTATACACTGCCATTGGTCATGAAGTAGTTTTTTTAACCACATATGGCGCTGAGTACGGTTGGGCTCGGAGCGAATATATTAAGCATGATTTGTAAAAACCATTCATTTCCATTTTGTTGATTAATAGAAATACAGTGTCATTTGACGTTTGAAGAAGTAAATCGATGCAATATCGGTTAAAAATATAAGACAAAAACAAGCCTAATTGTGCCTTTAAACTAGAGTGTAAAATGGTCAAAACATTGTAATTTTGTAAAAAAAGTAATACATTTTTTGCATATACGAATTTAATATAGTAAATACTCGATAATAATCATAGTTTTTATCGATAATAATTATAATTTTCACGTTTGTTAATCAACAAAATATTAGCTAGTGATGTTTGAAATTAAATTAAAATTTATGTGTGCAAAAGAATACTATGATTATTCCATAACGTGTGCTGAATTTTCTGTGCCCATAAATCAAATTTTTATACCCGGTATATATAATATATACAATGGTAGCTCCGTTTAGCTGCAAATGTTCAAAAGTTGACAATGTTGAACGCAATAAAATGACCTAATTAGGCCATTTCCACATATCTGTCCGTTTGTCTGTCCGTAGACACGATAACAAAAACAGATAACCAGTTGAAATTATGTGTGTGTTTTCTTAAGCTAAAAGGTAATCATAATTTCGAGAATGGACAAAATCAAGTGGTACATCCCCCGGCAGAGGGGGGAAACTATTTTTGAAACCTCTGGCGGTTTCGAAGAAGGGCGGTAAAGAAGAAAATTATATAGTCAAACATGAGTCTTTTTTAATAATAAACTACTTTTGTTTAAAAGTTTTTTTCATAAACCCAATATTTTCGCCACAATTTCAGTTCCAAGCTCCAACAGTACTCGCATTGATTATGAATTCAGTATATACTAGGCATTTAAACAATTAATTATTTGTTATTTTCACTGATTTTATTAAGATAAACTTTGTTATATATTATAATAAGCTTAAAAGTGTAACGCCAGTAATACACATATAATTTACAGTTATTTCATAAAATCTGACTCATGGCGTTGTTAAATGTAATTCAAAAATAAGATCCTTAATTTTTGTTTTATAAAAATGTAACAATTCTCGTAAATCTTGTTCTTCTCGGCTATTTTCATCAAAGTGTTCTTCAATTTTTGTCTTATATCCAATCTTTTCCTTCAATTTTTGAAGTTTGTCCGAATATGCAGCCAATGAACGTGAATTTGTTTTTATTTCTTCAAATACAGATATTGGTATACTTTTCATTGCCTAAAAATAAAAATTTTAAAATTATACGTTTTAAATTCAGTATAATAGTTTCAGTCATTTTAACTAGGCTTTTGTTGAAATTAATTAATTTATGATTTAAAAATAAATTTGGATGTCTTGAACTGCAATAGTATTGTTATCACTGGTAAAGCTAAAAAAAGATGTATTCTTATCTTATCAGAAGAATTGTCTGAAGTCTAAAATTTTAATTGCAGTCGATACCCTCGTCGTGTTGTTCTTATAGTGTTCTCTGTTTGTTTTCTTTATTTCTCGTCAATAGATTAGTCATTCAAGTTGTAGAGAGAAACCTGGTAGAGAAATAAGAATGTGCACATGAATATTTGAGGCTGAAATGGACTATATATTCAGGTTGAGCCAATAATGTTGGTTTTTTTTAAACAATTGTCGATACTTTGAAATACATTTTTCGGTGATCATAATTTACCCGAATTCAACACAAGTTGTCGAGTGGCACAGCTATACACATCACACTATCTATACTCAGAACTTCATCTTTGACAAGATAGAAAATCAAAATTTTTGTTGGCATGTTTCTGAAAGGGATAATATTCACAATATGCTTCTATTAACAAAGTATGATGAATATCTCTATTTACACCCTATGATTTAAAAATTTTAAATATAATTTACGCAATACAATAGCTTCTACATTAATAAAATATATACTCACTTCTTCAGCTACGCGTTGTCTAAATGGCTTAACACGGCTTCCACAAACGCACATTGCATCTAGACAACATCTCATATCTTCAATTTCATTATATGATATATTTGATAAAGCTTTTACATCACTTAGATCTTGAACTCGTAGTAACTATAAAATTTGATGAAATCTTTTAATGATAATATGTTAGTAGTAACGTCGTTCCTTCGGAATGACATGTTCTACTGTTATTTGTGAATAATTTTATAACGTATGTATTATTTCGAGCCTTATTTTGTGAAATTCCATTATAACTTGAAGGATTTAAAATAATTTCAAACAAATAATTTCACTGTCTCTTTATTGTATTTATATATAAAATGACATGTTTCAGTCTTTGCGACCATTATCAAACTGTGAGTAGTGCAACAATTTGTCTTCCTTATATTAATTTATATTATAAATTTATTTGTTTGAAATTATTTTCAAATTTTATAACGTTTATGATAAAATTCAGAATAGTCAATCTAATTTTATTATATTTTAAAAATTCGGCGATAATTACAGGAACGTTGTACTTCTTACGCGATAATTTTTTCTTTCCGAAAATTTACCCTTAATATAATAATAAACTTTAATTGAGATTAGAAATTTATACAAATTCCATGCTAATATAATGTTCAGAAATTATTTAATAAGAAAATTAGAATGACTATTCGGAATTTAATCATAAACAATAGGTTAAAATATTATTTACAAATAATTTTATAACATGGCATCACGAAGAAACGACGTTGAATAAACAAATCCATGACTACGTAGTCGTTGGAATGTTAATAGTAAAAAGTATTAGACCATTAAAATAATAAATATTACAGTAGTTAACAGAAAACATGATTTCATGACAATTTTATATTCTTCAAACTCCGAAATGATAAGCGTCTTAATTTTACCAATATTAAAAGAGAAAATTTCTTCTTGACCAATAAACGAACTTGGCTATTCAAATACCACAAGATAGAACTAACACTCTAATGCATCTTATAGACGCACCTTATATATGTGTATAATCCATATATGTGTAAACCACTATGAATAAATTTTATGGAAACAAGCAATTATAGGCGTTATAGCTAAGAAAATCATTTTCAAAATTTTCGTTGGCTAGATCTCCGCAGAGGTCCATTTACTGGCGTATATTTACAGTAAGAAGAGTATTTTTCATTTACAATACGTGATCATATATTTCTTAATAAAACAAACAGCTTATAATACAGGGTGGCGCATAAGTAACGTTATGATTTATTTAATGAATAACTTTTTTCTTTCTAATTTTATTTAACGGTGGCATTTATTTAAATTTAGATTATAGTTTGGAAATGTGTTTAAATTATGTTTTGAAGATAATATCTTTCAAATGGTGCTCATTGTTTGCTTCTACCTGACGTGCTCTTTCCAAAGCATTGGCATAACTTGTCTTAGAATTTTAGGTCCCAAAAATTTAAGGTCTTGGATAGTTCTTGGCTTATTGGCATACACCTTACCCTTTAGGTAGCCCCAAAGAAAAAAATCGAGAGCCATTAAATCGGGCAAACGTGGTGGCGGCCAGTTAAAACAACAAATTGCGTTAACAAAATTTTGGAAATAAAATTTTTGACAATAAATTTAAAATATAAAAAAATTTTAGTTTTGAATTATCTAAATTTAGAAAAAAATAATTATTTGACATAAATTAGAAAATATAGAAATGAAATTGTCAAACTAATTTAAAAAGTAGACATTCAGACTTTTAAGTGATGATTACTGATCGATAAGTAATCGAACACTTACCGTAAATTTCCTTATTGCCTGCCTATGAAATACAAATAAGAGCAGTTTTTTAATAGATTATTATGAATCGAATAGAATATTACGATCACCGTAAATTTCCCTATGCTCCCACAGATGATGGGCGTCAATGATGTACTCAAAAGTTTGTTTACGATATTTATTAACATCGTTTAAGTGACATTAAGGTATCAAACCTAATTAAAATTAAACTAAAATAAATCATTATTTCACTAACCATGAAGTGAAGTTGTTTTTTTTGTTCGATAGTCAATCCAATATCTTTGTAGATATCATTTAAATATTTTGTTTTGCTACTCATATTTGTATTGTTTTTGTGAGGCCAATTTCTCTTATAGAATGTATGACATTATAATTTTGAAAAGTAATGAAACTATTGAATATTATTGTGTATTTCATTACCATGGATATTCAATATTTGGAGCGCTAAGCACAGTAAATTAATATCAATATTTAATTAAAATTAAATGATATGTTTGTCTACAGATTATACAATAGTTCTTTCATACTTTGTCTTACGTAACCTTAATGGAAATTGGCATAAATATTGTATTGTGACGCCGAAGTATACACAAATAATAAATCATAAAAAGGCTTTCTTCAATCATTTAAGTTCATTTAAAATACTCCCCAGTTCCCGGACTGAATCTCTCAGTTCTAATGCTAATTATGAGACACTTTCCGTGGTCCGATCGGCCTGCAGTTTCGAAATAAGATTGTCAAAAATGCAAAAACAGGGGCTGATCCAAGTTAAAACTCAAAGAGGGGGGTTAACTTTTAAACGGGTATCTCTATTCAAAAAACGTTCAAAAGTTTTAGAGCTTGACGAGGAGAAAATCAACCATCCTTTCCGTGTACTCGTATATTATTTTTCGTTTTCAAAATATTTGGAAAAAATAGATCGAGCCAAAGGGGTCTGAGCAAAGCGAGTCAATTATAATAATTGGTAAAAATTTTTTCAATTTAAATAATTTAACCTTAAATTATGCACAATGAGAAATTATCAGAAACATAAACATTTTTAACGGTTACCAGCAGCAAATAAATACAACTTTTTATCAAAATGTAGCTATAAGTCGTGTGTCAGGAAATCAGATTCAACATTATTAGACGTGTCAAGTAGAGTTAATCATATTAAGTCAAATCTAGGATTTTTTGCCCTTTAATTAGCCTTTTTCCTCTGAAGATTTAAAAAAAAATCAACAGAGGGCAGCACTAGTGGGGGTACACATGTTTTGATTTTCTCATTGATAACAACATTAGGCAACGTCCTAACTCGGTAAAAAATTAATTTTTTTTAAATTGTTCAAAAAGAATCTTTTTGGCTTGCTTTGCGCTTCATTTCTATGGATTATTAGACATTATTATAAAAAACTCGAATTTTTGAACCAAAAAATAGGAATCATGATTTTTGACGGTTTTTCCGATTTTTCTCGAAAAGTACCGATCCAATTTCAATTGAAGATACGTCAATTGATAGATTTTTTTGATACCTATAACTATTTTAACTTTTCCTGATCGGGGTTCAAGTTTTTCTTTTATTCGCAAAAAAACATTTTTTCAATGTATTCTGGTGTTCGTAAATGCCAACAACTGTTTCTGATCCAAAAATTACTCAAGAGGGTGGTGATCCCCTCCAGTATTTATTTTTCCTGATTGAACTCCAATCAGGAAATGTTAAATAAAATAGTTATAGGTATCGAAAAAACCTATCGATTGACGTATCTTCAATTGAAATTGGATCGGTACATTTTGAGAAAAATCGGAAAAACCGTCAAAAATCGTGATTCCTATTTTTTGCTTCAAAAATTCGAGTTTTTTTATATAAATGTCTAATAATCCACAGAAATGAAGCCCAAAGCAAGCCAAAAAAGATGCTTTTTGAACAATTTAAAAAAAATAATTTTTTGCCGAGTTATGACGTTGCTTAACGTTGCTGTCAATGAGAAAATCAAAACATGTCTACCCTGCACTAGTACTGACCTCTGTTGGATTTTTTTTTAAATCTCCAGAGGAAAAAGGCTAATTGAAGCAAAGATTGTATTTAATTCGAATTGGACAGGTCCGGTTTAAATGTGAAATAAAAATCATAAGAAACTTTAATGATGCATTTTAAGATTTCTTATGATACTTATACAATATTTGGCAACAAGAATGTACATGTAATACGAATAATGGTGTGTTATAACACAAAAGAACATTAATCACAGCCACCCATAAAATAATCCAACTAAATAGCTATTACAAATTAATACTCCTATAATATTATGATTAGGAGGGATATTTAAGGATACTTACTACGTATTATATTACTCTTGCTACCAATTCATTATTAATGTATATAAGAATGTATCCTTTCGGCTAATTTGTGTAAGTTCAGTTTTGTTCTGATACAATCCCTTTAATATGAAAACAGTAATAAAATATATGTTATTGTTTCATATCAGCATTTTATATTTTGATGATAATTAAATATACTATTTTATTGCAATTCTTATTTGAAATTTTAGTACATGATATATATTTATTAATAAATAATAGCTAAATTCCTCGGCTTTGCCCGTGAAAAGACACTCTTTTTGCCCTCGGCGTTGAAATAGAAAGGGCACTTTTGGAGTCGATAGTGTCCACTGAATTATTCAACTTTTTTAATTTTTCCCGGCGCTTCCGCTAATGTTAGAACAATTCCCATAACCTACAACAATCGATCAAGTCGTTCTCAGAAGTTCTCGGCCAATGGATCGACAGGACCTTCGGCTGAAATTGTGTATACTTGGACAAACTTCATCAGGCGGGTTCACGTTTCGGGGGGTGTACAAGGAAATTGATACTTGTACAGCCAAGTTTTGTTCAGGTCCGAGCTGTGGATAGCATGAACATCGAGGCAGCCCTTTAATTTATGCTAGGGCTGTTTGTCTAATCCCCAATCAGTTTGAACCATCAGCATTACAAGTTGCATAATCGGACGAATTATTAGGACACGAAATTGAACGCACATGGACAGACAACGTGATGGAAGCAGTGACAGAAAGGAGCTACGTGAAATAGGTCTAAAGTAGCGTCGCTGACAGATCCAAATGACGAGCTCTCTGCCAACACCTACAGTAGAAGGAGCCAAATTAAGTATATATAATATATATATATATATATATATATATATATATATATATATATATATATATATATATATATATATATATATATATATATATATATATATATATATAAAACATATTTGTTAATTTATAATAAATTTAAAAAATTTATGTTTTGACTTTTCAAAATTTAGAATCAAATGCTAATCGAGAGTGCATAGCAAATTTATGTCAAAAAATAATAATTTTTGAAGTTTACTGTTTAAGTATCGATTTCAATTTAAAGCCCCCGGTATGACAATTTGCAAGCTAATTTTATACGCTTTGATATTAAATTTGAATAAATGATGTTTTACAATGTCTTGATTAAATTATAATTAATTTAAAATCAGAATAATTTTAAATTAAATTTTCCTTCTTCGTATGTCATTAATTTATTTTAAGAAAAAACATATTACTCACATCCTTAGGCATCACAATGGACCTTATGGTCGAAGTGTATCCCGTCCATGGCAGCCGCTACAATTTATCTAATCTATCTAGAGATCAGAAAATGGTTAAACTTTCTGGAGTCGTAAGGAAATTTACATAGGCTCTTTCCTCCTCATTATCTCGTATAGTTTTCTGAAACAGTTCGAAAATATAAATACACACAACATATTTACCTTTCCATATACATAGAGATTTAAATATATATATATATATATATATATATATATATATATATATATATATATATATATATATATATATATATATATATATATATATATATATATATATATATATATATATATATAATATATATATATATATATATATATATATATATATATGATATATATATTTATATATATAAAATTTAATATATATATAAAATATAATATATATATATATATATAATATATATATATATATATATAATTATTAAATTTTTTACTGAAATATCATATATAATTTCACACAATAACGATTTCTTCCTAATCAACTTCTTAAACTCATAAGAATTGTTTATTATTTTAATTATTAAAGTCATATGAAGCATAACTATTAAAGGCTATTTTGAAAGAAATGTATGTTATGGGTACAAAATATCCAGATTTATATTTTGATTTAATGAACTAATAACCTTTGTTGGTAATTTATAATATTGTATCCAAACAAATTTTATTTTTATGTAATTCAAACATTTATCATTTGTCAATAATAATACGCTTTTTACAATACAATCAATTAATTATTTAAATATTTTTGTGTACATGATAATTATTTTAAAACGATACATTCAATAAAATCATACGTAATTGAAACTGTAATAACTGTCATTTGTTTGGTGGCTATAACATGTTTGTAACACAAACCCTGCAGAAAATACTATGTGTTTTAATTTAAATACTCTATATTATAAATAACGAAATATTCAGAATCATACAGCCTGACTACCGGTAAATCCCAATCTGGTGAGTTATTTCTCACATAATACTTCTCAAAACAAAATTAAAATTTGCTAAAAACTAAATATGTTAATCTTGCTTTACATTTTTATTTTATAATGTGCTAAAAACGCACGTTTTGAATGAAGGGAACTTTTTAAGGGTAAATTTAGGACATAATACAGCATGTCTTGGATCTAATTTGTTTTACAAACCCCCCCCCCTCCCACCTCGAGTAAAAATGGTTGAAAATGGGTCGAAATGTTTGGGAAAGACTACAGGAAGTGATTCCAAGGGGGAAAAAAGTCCTTTTTGTCCTTGAAATCCTTTAGCCTAACCCAACTCAACCCAACCTAAATCAACCCCCCGATAATTTAGTATTGTAAAAAAATTTATTTTGTAAAAACCCTTAAAAAAAATAAATTCTTGAATTTCAAAGATTTTTAGGACGAACAGGACTTTTTCTTCCTTAGAATCACTTTCTATGATACTAACAAACCGTTTTTACCCATTTTCAACCACTTTTACTGGGGGGAGGGAGTGTAAAACGAACAAGATCCCATCTTTCAATTTAAAAGCCATCTTACAAATTGGATGACAACATTTAGGTTTTTTATTTCGGCTTACACTGCAATATAATAACTCATCCATAACTGTTAAAAATTCGTCACGTAAAAGCCTCCTGAAAAAGCACGTAAAAGCAAAAAATCTGAAATAAGATGATGCCAACTAGATTTCTCATTTCGGCTTACACTGCAACATAATAGTTTATCCATAACTGTTAAAAATTCCTTACGTAAAAGCTACGTAGACAAAACAAATTTTCTCAGAGGAAGAAATCATAGTGACTGGCCGAATCATAGTGAGAAACCGAAAATATTATCAGGTAATCAATAGTAGTAACATTTGTTCGCTATAACTTTATTTATGAACAATTTTTATCCTCTTTATATAAAATATACCAGGGTATATTAAGTTTAGTTCCGACTTTGTAACGGTTGAAAATATTGAACGTAGAAAAAATGTTTGCTATAGGTTTTCGAAAAATGACCTAATTAGTCCATTTCCGCATGTCCATCCATCTGTGGACACGATAGTTCTGAAATTTTGTGTGTGTGTGTTCTAAAGCTTAAATTAAGGTCCAGTTCGTGAATGGGCAAAATCGAACCATGTTTGGACAAAAGGAGCAAAACTGTTTATCTTTGAAACCTGAAGAGATTGAACAAACATTTAAAGAGAAAGAATGATCCTTTTTTTAAAATAAACAATTTTTGTTTGAAACTTTTTTTCATTAATTCAATATATACTGGGTATTTAAGCAATTAACTCGGTTAGTTGTTATTTTCACTTTGTTTTATTTAAGTAAGAGAAAAATCCATGATTTTATGTTCCGTCTTTCTTTGAGCCCACCTTTCTTAACCGATTTTGTCCATTAGAAATCTTGGCCTTTCAATATACCGAAAGCACGACACGTATATCTATATCTATATATATATATATATATATATATATATATATATATATGTATATACAGTTTTTAACGTTGGTAGATTCGATTAGATATGATTCAGGAGCAAGTCTTATAAACAGCTTTTGTATCATGACCAATTTAATCGGTTGTACCTCCTTTCCTTCAAAGGTTTCGTTGGTATGTTCTTTGATGAACATTTCAAGCAATTTTTCCAAAATTATACAAAAAGAAGAGCTGAATTTTTTTTTTTACTAAATAGTCATTTTAATTATAGTTACCCTTTCCTTTTGAGAATGTGCTCACCATATTTAGTAAGCTGTAATCCACACGAAATATTTTTATTGCCCACAAGTATTAGATCACTGCATTCCTTGTGATTATTAATAATGTATAGACATTCAAAATCGAAATGGTGTTGTGTTGTACAATATTTATCATTATAATGTATAAAACCTCTCAAATGAGCTTTCGTAGTAAAAAAAATTTGTTTACGTCTGTATATTAAATTTAAATTTATTAATCAATGCATACAATAATAATGATTGTATTATTTTATGTTTGTATTAACAGTCAATCATCATTTATTATCTATCTATACATAAGTTCTAAAATTTTATTTGTTTGATTTTCCAATGAATATCCATTACACAGTTAATAAGTTCGTATCATAACACGAACATTTTTTTTAGAATAATCGATTGGAGTTTTGTCATAAATATTAAAGATTTCTATTTGGGGACTAATAGCCATTTTCATATACATTAAAAAAGTTTAAGTATGCCTTATTACCATTGTTAGGTTGGTTAGACACACTAAGACCATAAGGTCCATTGTGATAGATAGATAGATTGTAGCGACTGCCCTGGACGGGCTACACTTCGACCATGAAGTCCATTGTGATACCTAAGGATGTGAGGATGTGAGTGGAGTGGAAGGAATTTTTGTGTGTAGATTAGGAATTGATAGGATGTGCGGCCGGCTTTGATCGGAACTATGCCGATATTCATCTGATTTTTGTGAAAGGAAACTGCAGAAAACCTTCACAAGCACAGCAGATTACTTTCTTTCTTGTCCATACGCTGACAGTTTAATTAATTAACCACGCACACCATTCAATAAGAAAGCTTCAGTATTGCATAACAAGTTTTATTCTCTTTTATCGTAGGATATGTTATGCGAAAATCAATTTTCATGTTTCGGTATTTTGTGGCTATTATAATTCTCAAACCTATGTTTTTTGCTAGCGTCAAACAAATGTATGTGTATTACCCGCAAATAATTAGTAATTTCATTAAATAACAACGAATTCTGGCAATAAGGAAAGATTTTTTTTTCTTAAATGGTATTTCCATCTTCCTTTATTAAATACAAACAATATTTATTTTAGCCTTTTTTTTTATTATTTATTTTGTTGTGCTTACAACTGTTTCAATAATTGAACTTAGGTAGTCAAAACAAAACAATACACTATACACCAGCAACAAGCACATTTTGTAAATAAAAACCTTTTTTGAAAGAAACTCTAATGAGCTTTTATATATATGTTGTTACTTTTTTTGTATGTTTTTTCTTTCTCATCGAAACATTTCCATTTTATTTTTTGTTTTACTTAAAAGGCAGATTAGTTTTTCTTTTTGTTCTCTATGAGGGTATACTAGTATACAGGCTGTTTACATTGTGAGTCAATCAAGATAAAACTACCTATTACCAACAATTTTACTCTTGCAATATAAGATTCGATGTCAAAATTAAAACTCATTTAATATTGTCAATTATCTACGATCTACGTTTTACCCCCGGTATTTATGAAATTGTGTGTGTGCGTGTGTGTGTCGTGAAACTAAAATGAAAAGTTCGTGGGAAATCGGGCCATGTTTGGGAAAAATGGACAAAACTGTCTATCTTTGAAACAGTAAGAGATAAAAGAAGACAAAAAATGTTCCTTATTTAAAATAAACAACTTTTTTTTGAAACTTTTTTTCGTAAATTTAGTATAAAATGGGTATGTAAGCAATTAACACACTTAGTTGATATTTTCACTTGTTTTCTTCAATTTTTTTACAGTTTTGTAGAAAAATAAATAAAGAAATATAAATTATTTTGCGAATAACATATTACACTTACGAGCTTTTCAATGTCGTTGAGCTTTTCAATGACTACTACTTACGAAATGAAACATCATAAGCATATATGTTCAATAATATGTTCATTATACGTTCAATAACGGGGTTTTATCTCTATATATTTCTGCGACTCCATGGTCTATAACAGAGGCCACCCACATCATTATTATTTTTAACCTTTATTAATTTTTTCTTTAACGATACATTAACGATGTGAGTGGAAAACAACGAATTTGTATGCAGACTAGAAATGATGGTGCGGGTGCAGCCGACTTTTTAATAGGAACTATGTCGATATTCATCTAGAGATCATGAAAAGAAACTGCAGAAAACTTCACAAACATAACCAGTTACTTCGTTTTCGTCCATACGCCCACAGTTCATTCAATTAACTGCCCCAATTATTTTTAAATGACAAACTGCCACCGCCGAGATTTGACTCCGAAAACTTCCAGTTCCAAGCAGGCTGAGTACGTTAGACTATTCGTCCACTTGGGCTGGTGAATTATAAAATGAAAGCCAAATCTCCAAACCCAATTTTAACAGAGCTAATGAGATATTAAATAATTCACTATCACCAATGGTTGGTTTCATAAGAAGTTAAGCAGTTAACCAGTTAGCTATGTAATAGGTCCTTTGAGTGGGCACTATGAGCCACACAAAAAATGCACATTTTTCAAAATTTTTTCTTGATTTGTTTGGTTTTTGGGAAAATGTTTCGAATAAAATTTGTTAGTATATTTATAATGAACAACTTCTACCCTGAGCATTTTTTTTTTTCGAGAGCCGTATTAATAAGGATCAAATCAATTCAATAAAATTTGAAAAATGAAAAATGTAATTTTTTTTTTCTTCGATACTGAGGAATTCTAAAATTGTGCTAAAATCTATTATAAGGCGAAGGATTTAGAACATCCTCTATATAAATATAATATATATATATATATATATATATATATATATATATATATATATATATATATATATATATATATATATATATATATATATAATACACATGTGTGTGTGGAATGAGTCGAACAGTCTATCAGTTGAACAGAAAACGTTAGTTGTCTTATTTTCTATATGGTTCAATACACAAGGTTGGTTTAATGTAGGGAGAAAATAGTTGTGCACGGTTCCAACAACCAATACCTACATCACAACCTAACAGTTCCCATGGGAAGTGTTTTGTGTGTGTGTGTGTATGTTTGTTTGTATTTGTGTATTATGTTGTTTAGTCTCTGATCGTCAGGATATCATTTCTACCTGGTACAACTCATACCCATGATCATTATACAATTCATTCCAGTGAAATGTTGTGTGATCTGCCTATTGGTAAAACTGATGACCGAAGCAGTATTCTTCAACCATTATATACCGAAAACTGATCTTTTATAAAATGTTCTTGAGTAGTTATATAGTTTTGTATGGTGGTTGCCTAGAATAAATAGAACATTTACTAAAATAGAGTTTTCAAACTAACATTTTAGATTGGTTTGTACAGGTAGTTACTTTGTGTTATAGCAACTGCACATACGTTTGTCTGTCCTGTCGGTAAATCTATGTGTAGATATCATATGTGATCGTGTATGTGTATTTCTTAACTCAATTAAGTTGGCACCTACTATATAAATACACTTATTTTTTCAAAATGAATCGAATAAATTTAATAAATTTGCAAAGTGTTTGGTTGGCTGTTAAATTAACTAAATCACTAAACAGCTTGAACACCAGCCTAAGTGGTCAAGCGGTCTAAGACTTTATGTTTGCGCAGTATGCCTACTTGGAAACTGGAAGGTTATACGTTCGAAGCCCGACATCGGCAGTTTGTCAATTATTAAGAAAAAAAAGGGTGGTTAATTGACTAAACTGTCGGCGTATGGACAAGAACGAAGAAACCGGCTATGCTTGAGATGGTTTTCTGCAGTTTCCTTTACGAACTCCAGATGAATATCGGCATACTTCCCATTACAGTCGGCTGCAGCCGCATATCTTATCAATTCCTAGTCTATACATAAAAATTCCTTCCACTTCACTCACATCCTCACATCCTTAGGCATCACAATGAACTTTATGGTCGAAGTGTAGCCCGTTCAGGACTACAATCTATCTCTATCTAAACAGCTTGAACAAGTGAACCTAGTCCCTAATGCACAGAACATGCTACGATCACGATAAAACTTTGGAAAGATGCTGAATAAATCTGTGAAATGCGAAGCTTTTTTGTTGTGATACATCATATATATAAAAGAATATCTTTTTTCTTGTATCTTACGAATGAACTCGATACATGGCAGTATTTCGCAAACCACCTCCTCACGCCAATTCTTAAAATATCGAAGTAAATTCTTGAGATTCATCAATCTGCAAGGTGTATATGTTTAATATACAGTAGATCTGAGAGTCAAGATTGCATCTTACACTGAGAGCACTACAAAAACGGTGGTATTCCTCTAAAAGATGCTTTTGCATCTCTATTCGCAAAGATATCAGCGATTTTGATTCTCTCGTCGTATCCATGATCCGGCACCCAAACAATATCAATGCTGATATGGAAGGGAAGGTCCTTTAGAGTATCAAAACGGTCCAAGGGAATCCCTGACGCAAAATATAATATACTGAATATTTTATACTGAATGCTAACAGGACCGGTTGGCTGTCTGAAGTTATGTAGATTTAGGTACTCTTGTAGTTACTTGAGGCAGCTTCTAGAGCACAGAGATGCGGGAACTTCTGCTTGGAAAACAAAAAAGTAAAAACGAAGTAATGTGCTGTGAGCGACAAAAAAGAATGATCATTTAGTCAAAAATTTGTTTTTATATCTGTGATTTCTCAATGGGTTTTATCCAGTAATGTATAAAAAATCAAAGGTTTCCATCTTATTTTGTGCGAGGAAGTGCCGGAAAGATATTTAATTATTTATTTTTATATCGAATTTTTAACAACCCAGCACTCCATAAAAATTGTTCACACGAACTCGGCAAAGAGCTAGACTTTAAACAGATGAACAGATTTTCATCAAACATCCGGTTTAAATTAAAAACCATCTCAATTAAAAAAAACCTCATTGAAATCGATCCGTCTATTTGGGAGCTAAAATATCACAAACATATACACAGACACATTAAAGGTGTATAAAATTATTGATGATATTTGAAAAATCAACGATATAATCTCGAATAATTGCGTCGTTCAAACTTCGTGGGTTTAGTATTTAGTATTTTAGGGTTTAGTAATTCTTTTTCAACTATGATTTTAATTTGTAAATTTTAATTAGTAATTATACTGCACTCGCATACAAAAAAATACATTAAAAGTATTTGAAGGAGAGGGGAGTAAAAATGAAAGAGTAAAAATTTATGAAACTTAATTCATAAAGCAAATTGATTAAACTTCGGTTGCTTGTCGTTTATCAAGTATACGCATATAAAAAGTTATCTCACCTTTTTCAGTACAGACAATGGTTTCTAAAATTAACTAATCTTAATGGAAGTTCACTCGTGGCAGTTAAAACTAAAAGTATAAAGCACAATGTAAACTTACTTATTACAGCCTATGCCAATTGAACTAATGTAGTATATATAACATCTAGGTACAGAGTAATAATATTTATAATAAAAATGAGCTATGAACCACAAAAGTTCATATTATTTTTCAAAATTTTATCATTGATTTGTGTCTTATTGATTCGGTTTTCGTAAAAATGCTTCGGATGAAAGTTATTCATTAGAAATATGGTAACAACATTAAATTGAAATTTTTTTCGAAAACCGAATGAAGAAGTAGTATGTAAGACTTACTTGTATGCTTGCAGTGATTATTCATTATTTTTCGAATCGCTGCTGAAAGTTATCGCCTTTTTTATCGACGAAAGAAGGAGGTTCTCAAGTCAACCTGTATAATATATATTTTTATGTATGATCACGTATAACTTATTACAGAGTAGCCCGATTTGGATAATTGTTTTTTTTTTTTTAATCGGTCAAAAAATTTGATATTATTAAATTAAGTTTTGGCTTTTTGGCATATTTCAATTCCATTAAAAGTAACATGAGTTGTTTATTTTCAAATACTTGATAAGCAAACTTTTGCAGCTTTCTGCTCGTATAATTTCTCATAGAAGTCAATAGATAGAGGGGCAGTAAAACCAATGTGTAAGATAATTTCTTACAGATACTGTCACCAGAAAGTAAAGTCATATAAGTTGTAAACAATATTTTTATCTTCTACAACTTATTTCTTTTATTAGAAGCGACATCATCATGAATCACCTTTCCCGTATATTATTGTTGGGTAAATAATTTATTTAACAGTACAATAATATTTTAAAGAACTCTTAACATTATTATATTCTTCAAGTGAAATATGTAGGACTTTTTGCAGATATATTACAACTGTTGTAAGATAATTACTGCTTATAGATTGTAATATCTAAGATAGTTATCCTGTTTTCTGCTGTATAAAATATGAGAAAATATCCCTTTATTCTATTCTGTATATAAAATAAAATATCCTTACACACACAGTTGTGTATAAAAAGTTTTTTCCAAATAAATAACTTTTTAATGTGGTAAGAAACTAATAAATAACTAAGTATATATATATATATATATATATATATATATATATATATATATATATATATATATATATATATATATATATATATATATATATATATATATATATATATATATATATATATATATATATATATATATATATATATATATATATATATATATATATATATATATATATATATGTACGGTGTTATTCCGTTTCACGGTCCTTAGAATAGACACATAACGGTTAGGTATAATGACTTCAAACTTCATATAAAAAGTCCAGATACTTTTAAAAACGACATAAGTGTCTACATCATCTTTTTCAATTTTTCGTTAAAATAGTAAACATTATTAGTCTGCAAGGATACATTATTGTAATAATGTAATAATATTTCTCGCAAATAATCAAGGTTGGATTCACACTTACGAGCTGTAATGGGTTCTTTCTCACCTAGATCACATTGATCAAAATATAAATAAATGATTTATCGTAAACAATCATATCAAAATCATTTCAACGGGGTTGACAAAGATCCAGCGTTAAAACTGACATACGTTAAAGTAATAAAGGCTAACAACATTTTTTGTGTGTATTCTCACTACAGTAGGCAAAACGTTTGGGAGTAACTGGTCTTGACTAACGGTGCCTTAGACTGGTATCTGGTAATAAAGATGCGCAATAATTGGGCTCATTTACATCAAAGTATAAAAGCTAAAATTTATAACTGTTATTTAAACAACGATTTTATGATAGTTGATAAAGTTTATAACACCCCTCCCCCCCAGACGTAGTATAAGAGTATAACAGTTATTTTAATGTAGATTGAACGTGGCATGTACACTTCAGTTCATAAAAAATGAACCAGTTGAAACATTTTTTGTATACGCCTAGAATGTGACAAACTGGTGGTTCAATGTTTATGGACGGGAGTGTACACATACATGGTCGCAAAAGTATTTTTTTTGTCTAGCTATGAGAGATGTTTCTGATATTTGAATTTATCAAATTCATTTTAAAAAGCATAAAATAAAATAATGCAATAAAATAATTATGCAATTGTATTATGTGATATTATCATATCCGATTCCAAACACTCAATATTATAGCAAACTAATCAATATAACATTTAAATAGTATAAATGCTGTAGCATAGGTGATGCCATTTTCTTATGGAACTCGTTTAAAGGTAGGCATTACATACCACAATGACACGTTTAATGTAAATTTAATTCAAATATTTATATCATTTTTTGAGAAGGAAGGGTTCGGTTTTGTAAACTAACAAGATGATTATTTTTATATATATATCCATAGAAATACATACTTTTAAAACAAATAAGTTTTCCCACAAATGGGATCTAAAAGGTTCATTTTTCTTCAAAGGTTTTTAAATGGTGTTAATATGCATTTTGAGTTCTAAAATACTTATATTAGGTTTACCTGTAGGCTTTTTGCACTTTCGACACGAACGTATTGAGAACGGCCCTTAGAGCGGGGCTTAAAAACAGACGAAATAATAATCTTATTTTTTTATGACATATAATTATTTTTTTCTATATTTTAATAGTTTGAAATTCCAATTTTGTATATTTTAAATTAATTGAAAAATAATGTATTTTTAAATTTTTTTTGATGTAGGTACTTCCATAAAAAATATTAAATTATATTAGATACATAGGGCCGGCTATAAGTTTGGTACGGTGAGACACGCACCAAATTAGCAACGAGCAACATATCTCTGACTCCATATCCTAGAGATAGTTACGATTAACTAATTCATACTGATGATGACTACCTTGCGGTCGAAATACGTACAAGTTTGTAGCGGTTTGGAATTTTGAACTTCTGATAGTTTTTCTGGTGTTGTAATTAATCTTGGTTCTTCTCCCATCATTATTTCGCTATTTCCTATAATTTTTCCAAACAAATCGACCCTTTCTCTTTTATATGTAAAGAAGATAATACTGCACACTTAATTTGATTTCTTTTTTTGCTACCAGACGTCATGACCAAAATGGTCGATTATCAATAAAAAGGATCAATCTTTTTTATAAGATTTTGTTCAATTTATGTATCCATAGAAATGCGTTTCAGATAATAATTTATACCGAATTTTGACCTCCGTGATGTTCATTCATTAATATCGGCAGTACAGACTCAGAGAGGCAAGGCGAGACATAACAAGCATGAGACACAGCGCTTGGTCTGCCTTGTGTTGACTCACCTCGCCTCGTCAATGATCTACAAGCACCTTCAGAACACTCTCGTCTGCATTCGATTTAACTTTCAATTGCGATTTTTAAAAACTCCACTATCAACCGCTTTATCTGTACCCATTAATCTGAATAGCAGAACAGAAAAATAAATAAAAACTGTGTATATTTATGAATATTTTTTTTATTCTTATAGTGTCATTACACTTTTGAATAATAATAATTTTTATAATTAATAATTATATAATAATAATTTTAGCGTAATTTTTAGCCAAACCACGTTGGCTAACTGATGAGAACTGTATTGCCGGCTGAATACTCGGCGAGAGTGTACACAGCTACACTCGCCTTACAAATATATCGCCGAGACAGTAGCCGAGTGCTCTCATCGAGTGTGTACCACCGGCATAAGAGTCTGAGAAACGAACAAAACACAATCTATATGTATATATACACTATGTTTAATTTACATCTTCGACTATGAGATAGTACATATGTACATATACATTAAGCAATGTGTATGAGAAGGAGGTCTTATAGGTTTGATATACAAGCATATTTTTCATAACTGTTCGAGTGGTCAACAACCACTCAAACCTATAAGACCTCCTTCTCATACACATTGCTATGTATCTTCTCATACACATTGCTAATGTATACATATGTACTCTCTCATACTCGTTAAGAATATTATTCACTATTTTGAAAAATATGCTTGTATATCGAACCTATAAGACCTCCTTCTCATACACATTGCTTAATGTATACATATGTACTCTCTCATACTCGTTATGAATATTATTCACTATTTTGAAAAATATGCTTGTGTATCGAACCTATAAGACCTCCTTCTCATACACATTGCTTAATGTATATGTACATATATACTCTCTCATACTCGTGGGATCTATCATACGAAGATGTAAACTAAACAGACGGTAGATTAAATATGAACAGTAATCTAAGGTTATAAATTCTTAAGAAAAGCAACTCTTTAAATAGAAATTCATTACATCTTTTTTAATGTCTTATTTTTGTGGTAAAACAATAAATTTAAATAATTTGTTAACTTAAAATGAGGCAACCTGAATGTTGTTGGCTAACTTGCAACATAATATCTACATTACCGATTCTACACAGTTACTGTTACCGACATGTGTATAGGTAAATTAATGTCACATAATAACAGTAGCATTTAAAACTCTATACTTTACTATTTTGTACTATAAGTGTACACCACTGTTGAGACTAACTTACTTCCTTTCTAATGTTGTTAAAATTGTATAAACTTATTACAATTACTACTGTTGTTACTCTACCTCCCTCCATCAACCCACCCCAACCCCATCACAACCTACTGCTAATGTGGGCCACACACAAAACTCTCCAAATAAACAATGGAGATGTATTTATATACATTAGAAAAGCTATAGGGTTGAAGTAAACCTCTACAACAACACAATCCGAGAACACACAGCTAACTAACTTTACATTGTAATTAGATAACAATGATTTCATTTTTGCTTTCGGTGTAATTGTTTAAATGTTGATTATAAAATCATTTATATTTTTACACACAATTTCAAACAATCAATATTAGAATTTAAGTAAAACAAGTGAAAACAACAACTAACTGAGTTAATTACTTAAATACCCGGTATATCTTGGATTTATGTTAAAAGTTTTAAACAAAAATTGTTTACTTTTAAAAAAAGAACTATTTTTTTTCAATTTTGTTCTCTATTTTATGGTTTCAAAGATGGGAAGAGTTTTGTCCATTTTTCCCAAACATGCTTTCAGTTTGCCAATTCGCGAACTTGACCTTACTTTTCTAGCTCTAGAACATAGAACAGAGGAAATGGCCGAATTAGTCCATTTTATGAGCACCTATTCCAAACATTTATGCCAGCGATCAATATTTTCAAGCGTTACAAAGTCAGCACTAAACTTAATATATCCTCGTATATTTACATATACCGGGTACAAAAATGAAAATTTACTTTGGTTTATTCTTGAAACAGTATCGTTGAAATTTCATAATTTCACCTTGTTGAAAAAAATTATCACTAACGGGATAATAATCACATGAGTTTGGAATGTGCAGGCAAAAGAAACATTAAAGACTATACTACTCGACCAAATCTCAGAAGGAATTAGGGTGTTCGTAATTTAGAATATAAATAAACAAGCAAGTATTTGCAACTAAGTAACATTATACTGTCTATAAATCTCTATCAAATTCTTGTGGGAACTTCAAGAAAGGAAACATAACTTTCATGAAAAAAAATCGTTTCAGTTTCAAAATAGTAAGACTTCCCTTGGATAGAAGAAATCTAAGGATGTCAAATCCTTCATATTATCTCAGGGTGGTACACATCCTGAGATTTCTTCCGTTCAAAATCCGAGAGAAGGGTTACTATCTTCTCTGAAAGTAGTTTAAATCGTCGACTGTACAGTCGACTTCACTAGCTAACATATACTTCAACAAAATTGCGCGGCGATTGGTTTAGAATTTTATTTCGACAATGCGGTTTAATGAGAAAAAAATACATAATAATTCTGTCATCGACGACTATTCTGTCTAACTTTTGAAATAATTCAGTTGAAAACAAGGCTAAAATATTAAATAAAATAACTTTGTTCTTACATGTTTTTATATTATTTCATTTTTCTACGTTTTCTAAGTTGTCATTTTGGATTTTGGTTCAGTGATGTTCCAATCATTACGAATTGGGACATATAGTAGTTTATATATACTGACTGGTATTAGAATTCAAGTTTCAAAAAAGAATAAATTTATGAAATAGTAATATATATAATCCCCTTACAAAATAAGTGGATATTTGAACATAACTTTAAGTAATCATTGGTAATAGTAATGTTCCGGATATTTATGGCTCGAATTCTAGCGGTTTCATGGGTTTTAATACTTTATTTACATGTAAACTATTCGCTATTTTGTGATTCTCTTTAATGTACAAAATATATATATATATATATATATATGTATATATATATATATATATATGTATATATATATATGTATATATATATATGTATATATATATATGTATATATATATATATATAAAATATATATATATATATATATATATATATATATATATATATATATTATATATATATATATATATATAAACTAAAAACAAAATCAGTATTTGATGGGTGTTTGTTCCTTATGACATCTGGTGGCAATTATTAGAAATAGAGTCAAACAAAAAATAAGCAAAAAATTTTAATTTTGTTAATGAAACTGTTTAAATGTAAACTCACAAAAGCCGCCATTTTGGAAGATGACTTCATTCTATCTCAAAGCCTATCGATATTAATTATTCTCAAAGGACAATTCTTTGAGAAGTCATTTCTATAAACGCTATATTATAGTTTTTAATAATTGGCTTATTAAATAGTACATTTTTTTTCGTATTTAGATAAAAAAGAAGGAAACCTTTATTTTTACCATGACTTGGTTCTATTTAAAAACAAAAACAATTTAATCAACGTTGCCCTATAAAATATCTTATTACGTAAAGATTTTATGTATTTTTGTGAATTGTATAAAAGTTTTTACATAACCATTTTACGTATGTACATCACACTATACCTATTATATATATATATATATATATATATATATATATATATATATATATTGATTAAAACTACCATATCACACTCATCACAACCCTTTTCGTGGACTGGTTCCTGGCTTACTCTAATAATGTCCCCTCCATCATTCCTTTTTCTAATAATAAACTTTTCCTTAATTAAACGTCTTTATTTCTGTTTTAACTCAATTCGACATAGGATATTTATATTGAGAGTTTGTAAAATATGAGAAGCTCGAATTTTCTTGCTAATAGTTTAGTTTATTTATTTGTTTTCGAATACCCTTACATTGTGTTTGTTAAATTCGAGGTTATCGGATAAACAAATTTCAAATATATAGTATATTTATATATAGTATATAGTCAAATAATAAAATTGGACGAAGAAATTTTCGACCTCATAAGATACGTCTTAAGGCAGTCTTCACAATTAATCTTAAAACTATACATCTTCATAATAAAAGCGTAAATTACATAATTTGACTAGTAATAAATATTTTTTATGGTAAATAACTTGTGGCGATTTTTTACGATTAACAATTACTGACTGTTGCAACATTCAGAGAGCTATATTCTGCATGATATGTTGTATAAAATCCATACAAAATCTCGTGTGTGTTTAAAAAATGGCTGTTTATTCTGTGCACCATTGAAAGAGTAATCCATTATATGTGTTTTGATGTATGTTAATAATTAATTGTCTTTAAATTTTGAGAGTTCTTCCCAAAGTTTTATTAATGTATTTCCTTAGAAAATATATTTTAGATCTACGCCCACTGTTACTTTGGAACGATCCATTTTGGAATTTGGACTTCTGATAATTTTTCTGGAGTCGTAACGAAAATTTACCTAGAGTCTTCTGTTATCATTGTATTTTGCTATCTGCTATAGTTTTCTCCAAGCAATTCGACATTTTCTGTTTTATATGTAAAGAACTGTTAATTATATGACTAAACTATGCGTTGACAACACAAGATCACGAGCTATATCTTTGGGAAATATATAGTGCATTTAGTTTGTAACATTCTAGGTGTAGAGATAGATAGATGCACTTTGAATAATTTAGATGCTCGCTGTATTTAAATTGTTGGCAACTGGAGAAATAAATAACTAGGTATATTACTTTCTATGTATAGGTATTTAGGTATTTCTTCATCTACATTATATATATACATATATATATATATATATATATATATATATATATATATATATATATATATATATATATATATATATATATAATTACACTACATAAAATTTATCTGAAAATTGGATGACATAATCTCTTGACAAGTTTTTTTTTTTAAATAAAATACCTAATTGAAATAAATTTGTTATTTTCTTCGGAAATTTGAAAAATAATTTATATTTTCAATTACACTTGTAATATCAATTTTATTAAGAATAGTAAGTAATTAAAAGAAAAACTTGAAATTAATTCGTCATGTATTTATCTAATTACCCGAGTATTCAAATGAACTTAACAGAAATTATTTGAGGGCTGCACCAATCACAGCTCGAAACCAAATAATCTTTATTCACCAATGGAATGTATTTCGTAAGGGAGAGATTGTATCTATTGTTTACCTATACATTGTTATGTAACCTGAAATGTAATATACACAATATCACAGATAAGTGTCCAAATTAAATAATCATAATAAATAATATTGTTTGTTTTCATTCCATTGATCAATAACATTATAAACATTGAAACAAACAAAAATTCGTTACGCAGGAGCGTCACAATGTTAGTCTGATTAAAATGAAATGTCGTATAGGATTTTAGTATTTGCAAGGCTAATTTTATTAATAAATGACATACTTCACGTGAATGGGGGGGAGGGGAGAGATAAAGAAAGAAGAAAACACAAAATTTAAATATTAAATATCTCTCTTACTATTCGAACAATCGAAAAATGCGTAAGAAATAAAGTTGTACGAAATCTTGTTTGCTACATTTCATCACCTAATCATTTTTGCTCAAACTCTAATGTGTACAGAGATATAAGGAATTTTATTTTCAATCTTAAATCGTCAATATTTCTATAAATATGAGTTTAAATATTAGTTTAAAAAATGATAGAAAGAAAATTACAGTAAAACTTAATTCCTACAACTATACTTCTTATAAATTTTTAGATTTTTCGCCGACTCCAAATTGTTTAGGTATTTACATTAGTTTAAGACTTAGACTAAAAAGGTTATTGTTTATTTTTTGCTTTTCAGTTACTTTCTTCTTTCGCCGGTTCTATTTTTTGTTAAAATGTTTATTATTTTTCACTTTTCAGTGCCTTTCTTTTTTCGTACATGTTATAGTGTCATTAGAACTACACAAGTTTCAACAGAATCGGTTCACAGATAACAATTCAGTGGGTGAACAATCCATTTTTCCTATTTTTCTACCCTTAGGGGCAAAATTCTTTTTTCAAATTTTATGGTATCAACTTCGAAGTATACCCTATCCAAGAAAAAATGAATTATTGAAACCGGATTACTCTGTAAAATTTATGCGTGGTCATACATAATATATATATATATATATATATATATATATATATATATATATATATAAGCGGTGGAAGCGCTGGGAAGTCTTATTTTTTTTAGTTTGTTTTTGTGGCTCTAATTTGAAATTTGAAATTTATATTGGACCAAATTTGAATAATTCCCTATCCAACAGAAAAAGAATTATCAAAATCGGACTACTCTGTAAAAAGTTATGCGTGATCATACATAAAACATAAAAAAAAAATATACAGATTGAATTGAGTAGTACCTCCTTCTTTTCGTCGGTAAAAAGTAAGGTCATGATGTTTATTGGGAAAAATCGGATCATGTTTGGGCAAATTGGGCTGAACGACCTAATTTTGAAACCGTAAGAGATAGGACAAATCAGAAAAGACAAAAAATTTTCCTTTGTAAAAATAAACATTTTTTGTTTGAATTTTTTTTTCATAAATTCATTATATACCGTATTTAAGCAACTAAGTCAGTAAGTTGCTTAAACTTAAACATCTAACTCAGTTAGTTGTCAGTTAGTTATTTTCAACATCGTGCATTAATTAAGTATTGATATTCCTAACCTTTCCAAAAATTGTGCAATATTTTACAGTTGTTTTACACAAAATTTCGCTGCTAAAAATTTGCTTAAAAATTTTGAATGTTATTTTTCTAGCGACCACCACTCGACCAATGTCGAAACGAAATTGTAGCTCAATCAGCTTGTAGTCAATATAATGTGCATTTGTTTAAAATTAAAGTTAATTTATCTTACCATCAGATGTATTCTGAATAGAAATTGTATACAGGGTGAATCGAACCAGCCACATGATAACACAAGCCTCCATTCCCTTACATGACCCTCTCATTTTCCAGCAACTTCCAATGGTGGAGTACTTTTTCTAAGGGAGACGGTCTGTTCATAAAAGAAATGTTGTTTTGTATGTTGTGTGTTGGCTTGGGCGGACAGGGTGTTCTTATGTCGATGTATGCTTGTGGCCCACTCTAATTATACTTAAGTGATACAATTTGATGCGAAATGCATCTAGCTCCGTACATAGTTACATTGGAAATGTTTTGTTATTCAGTTGAATTGTATCACTTAAGTATAATTAGAGTATAATCTTGGAGCATATAGCATACAAGATGGTATTTGTGTTATGAACGGACTATCTCCCTAACAAGAGGTGTTCTTGTTGTTGTTGATAATGAGAGGATCATGGAGGCGTGTGCTATTATGCGGCTGGTTCGATTCTTTCTGTATAATGTGTAGATATTATTATTTGTTGTGTATATACTTTCATCATTATTTAAATGATTCACTTTTGCATTTTCAAAAGGAAAACATGAGTTATAACTAAAACCTTAGAGCGAAGGCCTTAATTATTTCTCAGCGAATGTATATATACACAATGTTTTTTTTTTCTATGGAAAACAAATCTATGGTACTTAATTGAATTTATACACCACATATTAAAATAACCAAATCATATTTTTCATTCGAATCTGAATTGAAAAAAAAATCACGTTTACGAAATTACAATTGCCATTTGGTAGAATTGTTCATTTATTATATCAAAAGCTATAAATTGGTTTGCATGTATAATCATATAATAGAGTTTTAATAAAAATTCTATAACGCAGTCATAGTAATACAAATTATTTTTTGTAATATTAATAATTATTAATATATAAAATGTTCAAACAAATTATCATTATATTGTATATTTAATACGAGTATATATTGGTATATACATGTATATTACCTACACACACATTTGATAAATATTTATTTACAAATATAATTCATAACAAAACACTAATAATATACATGAACAAATAAATAAATATTTACAACGTTAAAAATTACTCGTTGAGTAATTAACGATACTCTAAACGGGTGAATGATACAGAAAGGGTCACCCATTGTTTTATCCAATGCTTGTATACAAAACGACAATTTTACTTATTGTTTTTTTAACGTTGCCATAGATGTGACACACCAAATTAGGAACGAGTAACATATCATCCCGAAGAATGATATAACTAGACTACATTATTCATATTTATGATGACTATTTTGTAGTAGAAATATGTATTTATACAAAACAAACAATTGATCTAGACAAGATTAGATATATAATCTGCAGAGATCATTCCTGTGAGATTACGCTCAGAGGTATTTTTCCTTGAGAAACCTTTTTATAAGATCCTTTGCATGATTTTGACCATGAGTATTTACCCAAGAACAGTTTGACACTTGTACCGTCCATTCTATACTTTTCATTTTATACTTTATTGTGCTTTACTACTATATTTTCCAAGAAACGGCTCTGGATCGTTTAGTAGATCACTAGCACCCATTTTAGGTAACTTATTAGCTTTCTGGTTTCCATCGTTTCCTGAATTTCCAGGCACACAGCCAATAGTGACTTTGTTATGTTTACCTAGATTTTTCAGTGAATCGATACACTCGAGGAAAATTTTTGAGTTTATTTCGGGTGAACCTGACGTTTAAAGCGGTGCCTGACTATCGGATAAATGTATATTATTCTACCTTTGTAGTTTTGTTGAAGGTTCTCTATTGCACATCTATTAGTGGCATACACTGCAGCCTGGAATATTGAGACGCATTTACCAAGACTTATATAGATGTTATGTCCATTAAGCTAGCAGAGCAACCTGAGTAGAACACAATTATAATTGTCTCATAATTCGACGCTAATTAAATGCGAATGAAATAAAAATTAAATACTCTTTGTTGTATTGTGTTACCGCAAGCTCTGCTAGCTTAATGTTCAGCTAGCAGAGCAATATTTAAAAAAAAATATTATTCATATTGTATTTAATATAAAATTATTAAGATAATTAAATGCTAACTAAATGTTCTAATTAAAAATGTAATGCTCTTTGTTGCACTGTGTAACCGCATTCTCTGCTAGCTTAATCAGCAGAGCAACATTTAAAAAGGCAATTAATTATATTGTATTTAATATCAAATTATTAAGTTAATTAAATGCTAATTAAATGCCCAAATTAAAAATTAACTGCTCTTTGTTGTATCGTGTAATTGCATGCTCTGCTAGCTTAATGTTAAGCTAACAGATCAATATTTAAAAAATCTATTAATTATATTGTACTTAGTATCAAATTATCAAGCTAACCAAATACTAATTAGCTTAATATGTTTCCTAACCTTACCCGCCTTTGCCTCAGCTGCAATGTATAGATCTAGGAATTGAAAATACGGGGCCACTGAATTTTTCCTTTAGGTTTTTAGATTTTTTTGAAAATAACTCAGAGCATAGTTCTTTAAATTGAATATTGTGGAAAAATTGTATGCACCCCTTTGAAATAAACTCTTCTTGCATGTTTAATTTTACCTTCTTATCTTTTATAGATTTGCGATTGTGAGGTTTGTGATTGAGAGCACATAGCACATCGAACAAATCAAAATTATATACATATTTATATAATTAGTTAATATGTAAAATATATCCAATGATCCAGTAGATTGTCAAAGGTAGATACTCAAATTTTGTAGCAATTAAAAAAAAATCTTTATAACATAATTATATTGTTGTGTAACATTATTATATCTAGATGGTTATTCTAGGCATAATTTTGTTAGAGATTTGTTTTAATTGTGGTTGGCTTTAACTATGAACAAACCTCAAAAAATTCGATCATGTTTAGAAATAAGTAAATAAAAAAACACAAAAATTAATTTAAATTTAAAATGTCTTACAGGTTTTTGCTACATTCATTTGTTACGGTGATATGACGGAATATCTTCATAACGTTAACTACGATTTGTCCGATAAATTTTTTTGATATTTGGAAAAAAACCCACGAAACATTTCTTGCCTCCATCACACCATCAAGACAATGGTTTGTGAACATGTGTATGTTTACTTGTGAATGTGTTATTGGAGTATTTTAGCGATCTAGAACTGAGACATCTGTAGAATTATTATATGTCAACACAAAATTTACAGGAAAATATTCTGTTTCAGAAAAAAAATAGTTTCATTTTTAAGGTAGTTCCAGCACTGCCGTATATAATCAGGACAAAAAACCGCTTTGCTTTTATTATAGAACAAATGCATATACACATATAAACAACATATAGATATATTCACTATTCAAATATACAAAAATAATGTAATTTTGAAAAAAAGAATAGCTTTAAAGTTTTATATTTGGAAAACAAAACGGTTAAACGCGATTTTTTTTATATTTCATAAATATTTATCTTACTATCCTAGTTTTTTTTTTTTAATTTTGTCTTAATAGGTGGTAGGGCATGATGTTTTACATGCTTCAAATGAGAGAGAGAGAGTGAGAGAGAATGATTACTTTGCTTTTAATTATCTCGCGTTCTAACACTTTAAAACATTCTGAACCTTCGGGATTTATTAGGAAACGTTATTTTTAACCTGTGAAAAAAAAATTTGCCAAATCTGTCGAAAAGTGGTGGTATGCTGGAACATCCCTAATAGTTCAATTCAATATTCAATTCTTCAATGTTCAATTAAATTTTTAAGCAAAAGAAATTTCAAGACCTAGAATTTGAAACAATGAGTGTAATGCCTCATGCTATTCGGTATTTACCACTTATACATGGTTAAAGTTCCTGTTGGTATGATTTTTTCAAATTAAATAAAATGAAAATAACAAATTAGTAAGTTAATTGCTAAAATACCCACTCAATACGTGAACTGTCCTATATCAATACGTGAACTGTTTTCGAGCTAAACTTGTGGCATAACAATTCAGTGTAAGAAAAATAATTTCAAACAAAAGTTGTTTTTTTTTTAACATGGGAACATATATCTATCTCTTACGGTTTGAAGATGAATGTAATGGCGGGGGATGTATGGTCTAATTTTGTGCATTCACAAATATATTTTTTAGCTCTAGAACACACATACGCCACACATTATCTCTTTTCGGTATTGAGTTATCACGTCTACGGACGGGCGGGCATGATCAATATTTTCCACAGTTAACATTAACAAAGTCGGGACTATGACTTAATATAACTTATATCTTTGAATATAATATATATATAATATATATGTACATATAATATATATATATATACATATATATACATATACATATACATATACATATACATATACATATACATATACATATACATATACATATACATATACATATACATATACATATACATATACATATACATATACATATACATATACATATACATATACATATACATATACATATACATATACATATACATATACATATACATATACATATACATATACATATACATATACATATACATATACATATACATATACATATACATATACATATACATATACATATACATATACATATACATATACATATACATATACATATACATATACATATACATATACATATACATATACATATACATATACATATACATATACATATACATATACATATACATATACATATACATATACATATACATATACATATACATATACATATACATATACATATACATATACATATACATATACATATACATATACATATACATATACATATACATATACATATACATATACATATACATATACATATACATATACATATACATATACATATACATATACATATACATATACATATACATATACATATACATATACATATACATATACATATACATATACATATACATATACATATACATATACATATACATATACATATACATATACATATACATATACATATACATATACATATACATATACATATACATATACATATACATATACATATACATATACATATACATATACATATACATATACATATACATATACATATACATATACATATACATATACATATACATATACATATACATATACATATACATATACATATACATATACATATACATATACATATACATATACATATACATATACATATACATATACATATACATATACATATACATATACATATACATATACATATACATATACATATACATATACATATACATATACATATACATATACATATACATATACATATACATATACATATACATATACATATACATATACATATACATATACATATACATATACATATACATATACATATACATATACATATACATATACATATACATATACATATACATATACATATACATATACATATACATATACATATACATATACATATACATATACATATACATATACATATACATATACATATACATATACATATACATATACATATACATATACATATACATATACATATACATATACATATACATATACATATACATATACATATACATATACATATACATATACATATACATATACATATACATATACATATACATATACATATACATATACATCTCTGTCGTCATGAAGAAAAGTTACCTAGAGCTTCTCTTCTATAGCTTTCTCCCAAAAATTCGTTAGTTTCTTATTTATATGTAAAGAAGATAATATTGATAACTAAATTTGTTTTCTATTTTTTCTATTTTTCTGCCACCAGATGTCTATATATATATATATATATATATATATATATATATATATATATATATATATATATATATATATATATATACATATACATCGAATATTAAACTATCACTTAACTATATAAACGATATAAACACTCAGTTATGAAGTAAATCAGTAAGTGTAGATAAATCTTTGACTGATACACTTCGTAAATTCAATTTGTATGAACATATATGTGTTCTATAATATACATTTTATCATCAATTAAATGTCACCAATTATATTAAAACTTGTTTAATGACCAAACACGTGTTAGTGGTTAATAGTAATGTACAAAACATAACCATACCGTTCCGTGGTTAATATGTATTTTCATATACACATATACAGGACGTGTAATAGTAACTGTTGCAACATTCAAAGAGCTATAAAGAGAGAGCAACCAGTCAATTATAGTACCTATATTTTGCTTGTTATGTTGTATAAAACCCATGTAAAATCTCACATGTGTATTAAGATCTGGGCATAAAAAACATGGCTGCTTATTGTGTACACCGGAAAGAGTAATCCATATTGTTTTTATTTATGTCAAATTATTATATTTTTTAAATTTTGACGGTTTTAAACGTCAATTTTTTTTATATTTTAAATTTACTGACAAATAATTTCTTTCCAAAATTTTGTCCGTATATCTTTAGTAAGTATAAACTATATTCGAGATCTGGGCAAGCTGTTCCTTTTTAACGGTCAGAAAACAACTATAACTTTGAACTTCTGATAGTTTTTAAGTTACCTGGGGCTTTTCTCATCACTAATTCGTTATCTTCTATAGTTTTCTCCAAAAACTTCGATATTTTCTCTTTTATATGTAAAGAATATAATATTGCTCACTAAATTTGGTTTCTATTTTTGCCACCAGACATCGTGACCAAAATGGTTAGTTATCAATAGGTAAATGTCATGAATGGATCCTTTGTTATAAAATGATACTATTTTTATAAAACTATTTTCAGTAATTTTATAATTATGTTTTACTAAAACTTTTATGATAATTAATGTATTATTATAACTATAATCATACAAATATGGATGGTTAATGTTTAATTATTACTTTTATATGTTGCTGTAAGCCTTTTGATTTATTAGTTCATTTTATATACGCTATAGTCAGTAGAGGTATTGTATGTTGCAATAGTTGGTGTAAAAGTTGCAAAATTATCTTAACAAAAAAAAGCTTTGTTATAACCACAAGATTACATGTATACATTTTTTGTTCCATGCATCGGTGTTATAACATATCCTTTAAACGGTGCGTACCAGTCCAAGTGGCCGAGCGGTCTAAGCCGTTATGTCTGTGCAGTATGCCTACTTGGAAACTGGGAGATTATGGGTTCGACTCCCGACATCGGCAGTTTGTCAATTATTAAGCAAAAAATAAAAAAATAAAAATAAATAAATAAAAAATACAATTTTTTATACATTCCATAGTTTTGGTGTAAATAGAAGACGTAAATTTTGTATTTACGCCAGAAATATGGGATGCATGAAAAAAAGTTCAATACAAAAGTTCAGTTTGAGTCAAATATCCTTTTTTCTTTAAGATTTTTGCTATGCACCGTTCAAAAGATTATATTTCGCTAGGAGGCACCGTTCAGAATTCATAGACCAAACCCAAAAAAAAATCTAAAAATATCGTGGTATTTTGGCTGCCAAATGTTGTCCAAAGGTTGCTTGTGTTTTTGATTTTTAATGTTTGTACATATACAAGTTAAAAAAAATAAAAGCTTCTACACCACCCTTTTGGACCAAAACGAATTCGGGGCTTTTAAGCGTATTAAATTCGCAGGGACGCAGTATATCGGCATATCGTTAAGCGTTAACAACATTCTTGCGGATTTGTCTTTGAATCAAATGCCTAATCATTTTTGCAGATCGATTTTGTTAATTCATCAGAAGTCTCATCCATAAAAAAAATGCTGGATATTACTTTATGAGAAATAAACATATTCCAATTTATATAAGGTGGTGATAAAATGGGTTTACCATATACAAACAAATGATTAAATAATGTAGACAATTTTTTCATGAAAATTTCTCATGTTTATTACAATATTAATGTTAGTATTACGTATTAGAGTTTTCAATCCCCTTAGATTTTCATTTTACTAAATGTAACACTCAACAAACAGAACACATAACAATGGTATTAAAGTGAGATTTTCATGTCATAGATGATTCTAAAATTAACGTTATTATTATTATTATATTTTATTATCATTGAGATATATACTAATAACAAATACATTATGCATTTATTTACACGGTTTAACAATATGGTAATATGTAGAAAGAAAAATGTTATTTTATTTTGTGGTTAAATTTATACAGTGACGCGTCTTACCATATGTGGTTTGGCTTTTGTGTGTGTCAAAAGTGATAACGTATTTTATTTTATATTAAATTTTTAATATACTAATTATATCCTGTATACATATATTATTAACGCTGAAAATAATTGCAGTGCGTCCATTATAACCAATTAAAGCATGGGTAATAATACTGAATTTTGTGATAAAAGTACGGGACTAAACACAGACGTTCTACTGTATATATTTTGAAGAGTCGCATATCTTCACTATGATTAGTCAAATCGAGGTATAAGTTTAGAATCATGAAAACTTTGATATATATCACATAAATTGTCATTAAAAATTAAAAAAACAAGAAATTTTGAATATTAATAGCCTACATTTTACGCCAATGGTTGCGGAGTTTTAACGAAGTAGATTTTACGTATTTATCAAAATTGAGAAACTTCGAAGTATATTTTTTTGGAATTTTCATCCACTTCAGGATCTTCTGACGATCTGTCACCGTCCACTTATACTCTCAAAATATCCAGTTTTGATCCTATCACCATTTTATTAACCAAATCTACTTCGGTTTGAACACGGTACACATTCATCGAACCTTTCCCATTCTGATCTAGGTGTATTACATTTCGTACTACATACTCTGGGATTAATTAATTAATAATATATTGATTCGAATATTGAAATAAATGAAGCGTTCACCCAGAGTTAATTTGAAGTAAACCAAACGATATTTTAATATGCATTCTGTAAATTGAAAGTAATTAATTTCATATAAATATTATCTAAATTTAGTATTAAATATTAAAGTATGTTTCAGTAATACCGAACACGACTGGTGATATAGTTAAGACCTGCGGCTGCATCACGATGTACTTAAATATATAAATTGCTTTAATGCGAATTGTGTCTTGTAGTATGTTTTCAAAAGTCTTGACTAGGGCTGTAAATAGACGATGTCAGCCGTTATAAATTGACCTTTTGCAGGTAACATAGTCTTGATTTCCAAAAGTGTAGATGAAATACAAACCATGCACAATCTATTTGCACATAACTGTAAAACAATTGAACTAGAAATAAGTCTAGAAAAGAGCAAAATCAAATCTAATGCTAACGAAGAATCAATACGATTTTTCAAATTGTTTTTTGTAAACTAGCGTCTATTTATTTCCATTATTAGTATGGTTGCCTTTCGGTTATGTTATACCAACGGAAGCGACTAGCGTTTACTTACTTTGAAATTTAAGTAATATGTCTGAACATTGATAACATTTTTTTGACATCAAATGCTTGATATAAAAATCATACAATCTAGGGATGGGGATCGAACCCACGACCTCTGGCATTCTAGACCAATGCTCTACCAACTGAGTTACCTTAGATGTTATGGTAGTACTATGCATATGATCTTTCACTATCATTTTTGATGTCATTGTATTATTAGTTTGGTTTATTTACTTTTAACATAGTTTTCAAATTGTTTTTTGTAAACTAGCGTCTATTTATTTCCATTGTTAATATGGTTGCCTTTCGGTTATGTTATACCAACGGAAGCGACTAGCGTTTACTTACTTTGACATTTAAGTAATATGTTTGAACATTGATAACATTTTTTTGACATCAAATGCTTGATATGAAAAATCATACTTACAATGGAAATAAATAGACGCGAGTTTACAAAAAACAATTTGAAAAATATGTTAATAGTAAATAAACAAAATTAATAATACAATGGCATCAAAAATGATAGTGAAAGATCATATGCATAGTACTACCACAACATCTAAGGTAGCTCAGTTGGTAGAACATTGGTCTAGAATGCCAGAGGTCGTGGGTTCGATCCCCATTCCTAGATGTGTATGATTTTTCATATCAAGCATTTGATGTCAAAAAAATGTTATCAATGTTCAGACATATTACTTAAATGCCAAAGTAAGTAAACGCTAGTCGCTTCCGTTGGTATAACATAACCGAAAGGCAACCATACTAACAATGGAAATAAATAGACGCTAGTTTACAAAAAACAATTTGAAAAATATGTTAATAGTAAATAAACCAAATTAATAATACAATGGCATCAAAAATGATAGTGAAAGATCATATGCATAGTACTACCATAACATCTAAGGTAGCTCAGTTGGTAGAGCATTGGTCTAGAATGCCAGAGGTCGTGAGTTCGATCCCCATCCCTAGATGTGTATGATTTTTCATATCAAGCATTTGATGTCAAAAAAAAATGTATCATCTCAAATATTTAGGAAAAAGGATATCGTTACGCGATCGGAATTAGATTCACAACAGAGAATTTATAAAGCGTCGAAAAAAAAAATTGGTCTCGGAGATACATATTCAAAGGATATATACTATTAAGTCTGCAGAGGAAGACCCTCGGTGATTGCGTATGCATATGACTTCCAGGTCTCCACCATGACGTTTAACAATCTGCGGAAACTTTCTTAAGATGCCTTACTATTAGAAATAAAAATGTACCCCTGGTCTAGGTGAACGACGCCGTGAACAATATATGCAGGAGTATTCTGATTGCATTAAACGAATTCATACTTGCATTAAACAAATTGCAGGGAAACGTAAATGAGCTGTAATAATGATTTGTAAAATTGGTTTATGAAATAACGATTTGTTACGGTTAATTCTAGTGAATGTTTTCGTAAAATTGGCATGACCAGGAGATCTGAAATATAATGCCAAACCGACACTTGAAAAAATTTAAGTACTTCTTATCTCTAAATGAATTTTTTCACTGTTTTCTTTGTATAATCGATATTTTATTTAAATGTTGTAAATTTGATTGAATATCCTAAATTCCATTCTTTTACATAGCATAGAACTCTAAAGTGCACACACATAACCATAACGAATTTAACGTTCAATATTTATCAGAAATGATATGGAAAAATAATATAAAATATCTATATCTCATTGTTTCAGTCTTTATTGTACAAAATAGTCAATAGCATGACTGCGTAGTAATACTGTCAATAATATGCAAATATGATATCTTCAAGCTAATTATCCGTGGTGTAACGAGATCCCGGATTCTATTCCGGGATCTTTATTGACTGTTTTTTATACTTATGTCTTCTTAACCGTACTGGAGATTGACATTGTTAAAGTATTGTGACGTTTCACAATAAGTGTACACAAAATGTCAACAAAAAACGTTTGTATTAGAAACTACTAGCTATATAATGAAATAAATACTGTTTGCAAATGGTATGGAATTTTTCAACTCAACAATTCCCGAATTTTATTTATTCAAAAAATACAAGACTCAAAAGAAACGACAAACAAGATAGGCGAATATTTAATTATTATTTCATAACCATGAACGGTTTACTTTGAAATGCTATTGTGATACGTGTGATATTCTGTGAATTTAAATTACATACATTTGCGATATAAAATGTATGTGTCACGAAAATAAACATCAACTTTTATCACTGTTACATCTTGTAAGGCCAGTATATAATAAACGTATTACAAAATTTTAATAATGTTTATCTGTGAAATTGTGATTATATTGGTGTAAATGTATCGGAAACATTGTCGTTAAAGGAAATTTTGAATTAAAATTATATTTTTCTTCTTTTTGATAAATAGCAATGTTGCAGAGATATATAAAGGGTAGATTTTTATTCATTTATACCCATATTGGTTTAATTTAAATCGAAGCCAGGTATTGTAATATATAATTTTGCTCTGTATTCTTGGGCTTAAATGTGGGTCCACTTTGGCTACTAAATCTATTGACATGATCCCCTCAATTTTATTTCAAAAACTTTACAATGAAAAAAAATTTTTAACTAGAAGAAATTTGACAATTACTGAATTAAAATTCTAACAAACTTATATACATGTATATATATATCGTCATGAACGCATTTGATCTACGACAAAAAGGTTCGAGCACAAGTTGGAAGTATTTTTGTAAGGTCTAAACTTTTGTAGTTTTATTAAATTCTACACTTAAATTCAATAATATGCTCGAAACATTAAACCTTATTTCACTTTGTTTTAATCTAATATATTCTGGTGAGAGAATATTATAGTACAGAAAATGAATTCATCGTTCATAGAAGAGACATTAATGGAAATAATAAACCAATCACTAAATATCTCGTTAGACAAATGAACCTACATATAATAAAAGCTCGTAATGTTTTCCGTAACTTGAACAGTTTGAAAATCTGAATTTTCTTTCACAAGTTTAAAGATAAATATGAGATACTAAGATATTAAGTTATGCTCTGATTAAATAATCATTTAATTCAAATTTACTTCAGATAACGTATATAAATACAGAAATATACTTTGTCTACACCATAATATTTTTCTTAATGAAATAAAAATATTATGTAAATTTACATATAAAATTAATTTAAAAATATAATATTTTATTATTGTTATATAGGTTATTTTTATTCATTTTACCAAATGCTTATTTTGTTTTCTTGTGCATCCCGTTCCGAATACTTAAATTTAGTACTATTCTGCAACCAAATTCATTTTGATCATTCACCTGACATTAACATCTTACTTGACAAAATTCACCGAATACTGGCCATAGGCAAATAGATTTTAATGCTTGAGTAGCTTGGAAGTTTAATATAATAATAATAATAATAAAAATAATAATCAGTGCAGAGCATGTAAATCCTAGCCGGAGACGCTAATGCACCTCATTTCGGCATGGCCATCTTATGCCACGACCACCTACATTCATCGTCATAACGATGCCCTGCGTGTGCTATACTACTTCTTGAGACACAAGTATGAAGTGGACCGTATGCTAGTCTCGGATAAATCCCCGGAAAAATATGCTCCCGGAGAAATCAAATCTGTTGTCAAAAACGAGAAATGTATGATCTTTTGAAATTTCTCGTTCTCAACTACCGGGCATCTCTCTGCTACTAACCCTGATATAGTGCTTCAGGATATTTCAGCTAAAACTATCTACGCCACCGAGTTCTTTGCGCCTGTAGAAACAAATACAGTTTTGAAGAGGAGCAAAAACGGACTAAATACCTTGATCTTCTCGAAGAACTACGACAACTACACCCTGGCTACTCAGACAAAATGGTTGTTTTCATTATCGGTTGCCTTGGCGGTATACACCCCACTCTGGAGTCTAATTTTTCCACCATTCCAGTCTCATATACGTCAAGTTATCTCCTCCATGCAGAAGGCTGTCATCATAGGCACCCTTCGTACCTTGAGATGGCATATGACTGTCTTCAAGTAACACCCTTGAAGTTTTTTGATTTTAATTTTTGCAGGTTCCACATTCGTGCGGTTCATGTACGGAGCTCTACACGACCAGAAAACTACATGACAGACAAACGTACCCCCTGACTTGGAAGACAGGCGGACCCTTCGGACATCGCGTTGACTAACGGGCGTACAGACCACACGACCATAGAATAGTGAACCTTCTTCAAAGGGCATAGCTACTTTGTGAGGATTTATTTTTGTTGAAGAGGTGGGTGACGCTGTGGTGTATATCCTGTATCCACTCTTCCCCTTCAACAGACATAAAAACGATAAATTTTAATCTAATAATAATAATAATAATAATAATGGGATTTTATCTCCCAGTTTTTGAGACTTCATAGTCTATAACAGAGGCCACCCACATTTTTATTTTTTACCTTTATTAATTATTTTAAGGATATATTTTAAAGATGTGATTGGTGGACTGGGAATGTTTATGCAGACTAGGAATTGGTAGGTTGTGCGGCTGTACATTTAATTATCCAATTTTGCCAATATGTTATTAATGTACCAATAAATATATTGAAAATTGCATGTAGTTCCTTATTTCTATTGCAATTACACCATAGCTGCAGGATCATCAGAAGAGTGTAATATTTTGGGCTACATAATGTGCATAACGCTGCTATAAATCAAAACGACACAAACTCAAATTTTGTTTAAAAATACGGAAAAAAAATATAATAAAAATCTAATTACTAAACTAGCCCACTGTTTTTACATATAATAACGGCCACACTTTTTCCGAATATATATTATTAATACTAGATTTCATGGGTTCATACTCAATGTGTTTTGGAATGGGCTTATGTATAATATATATGGGTCTATGTATAATATATAGGTAATAAAGGAAACAACTAATTGTGTTATTCAGACATGGTTTATAATTTATGGATCCTTTGTTAAAATAATTAAATTAACGTAATGAATTGTAGCATACTTATTTCATTTTACGAAGTATGATACACTGACCTTTTAGTATCTGAGTTCATTTCCCACTTAACCAACGATGTTACTTGTTTTTTTACAGTATCTTTTATATTCTTCTTGTGTATGTTTTAAATTTGTTGTAAATATATTCATTCCATTCAATGTGTTTTGACTGCAACTAGAGCAATTGCAGTCAACATAAGGAAGGGTAAATGTTCCTCAATTGTACCGTTACTATTGTGTACTTTATGATTGTATACATTTATATATAAAAGTATACTCTCTATTCAGCTCCGACGAACAGTGAGGCTGAAACATCTTTTCCTTCTTCCTTCTTAAAATGTGATGATTCAAACAAATACTCTAAGTTTTCACAAAAACTATTTACATTTTACTTTGTGCTACAAAGTGTATAAAGATTGATATTTTTTTTCCTAGTTTTTTTTCTAGCTACCACTACTTCACCGTGTTAAGTAATGTTTATAACATTTATATGTTTTTACATGATGTAATCCTGCTTAACAATGAAACTTTTGTAAGTGTATTTTTTTGGGCTTAAAGTTCAAAATATCAGAGAAGAAAATATTATTATTATTCGTCAAATTTATAAATATGCCTGACAAAAGAAAGACTTGACGGAACGTGCAGCAGAGAGAATAGACAGAACCTCCTCTCACTTAGCTGTTTTGGTGAGCGCAATATTGGCAAAGTTAATTATGACGTCATCATACTCCAAAATGGGTGGCTTTAGAAAGGCTACATTCAAACAGTTTCATTAACAATATCATTATTTTTTGTTTAGTTACTTAACGTTACCCTAGTAACGCATAAGTAACTATCACAGTTGAGCCCGGCAATCTTATTTTTAATTATTGCACGAGATGTCATAGTCATCAGAACAAACATCAATAGTCCATGGACAATATTTTGTTGTGTTGAAAATAATTTAGAATAATTTTTGTACCAAACACATTTTTCTAAATGAAAATTCTAAGTATAAAAGAAAAATATTTAAAAGAAAATATGTTTCTCCATGAAGAAATCATTTTAAAAAAATATTTAATTGAAAAAGAATATAATATCTAGTTTTGATTTATTTTTTTCTTTAAGATAAAGTTTTTTTTTTTAAATCAAGAATCAAAAAAAAAATTATAAAATCAAATAATTGAAAAGAGATAACAAATTGATTCTGAATTTTTTTTCCTTCAAAGGAAGTTTTTTTATTCAAAAATCAAAAAAATTATTAAATCAAATCTAGAGCACGGTAATGCGACAGGCCGAGTTAAAGGGGTTTTCTGCCTGCGCGCTTACAGTACTAATACTTATCGAAAAATCAGAGCCGATTAGAGTCCGAAATATCTTCTGAACGAAAAAAGTTGCAGTGCTTATTTTTCGAATATAAGCTATTTAGGGAATTATAAGAGAATTATTGAGAGTTATTGCTTTTCGTTAAGAAATAAACGGTTAAAAAGTTATTTCGGTTCAAAAACCGTAAAATAGCGGGAACGCTTATAATTTTTGGGAACATTATCATAATTCCAGGGCCTAAACCATAAGTTCTTAAAAGTTGATATTTGGCATGCAGTTAGATATAGTGCCAAAACCGAAAGGAAAATTATCAAACCACGAATTTTATGTCGGGAAATGGAAAATTTTTGCATTTTTGTTTTGATAAAATTAACAGTAAGAAATATTGCTGCTCTATGATTGGAGCATATTTTCTATATATATACTTAAAGTTTAGCAACACATCACTTGAGAGATTTGTACACGATTTTTTAAAACTTTATTGCACCACTTCCAGAAATATTAGACGGATGCGGTTTTTTGCATTCAATGCGGAATATTTTAAATAAGAATCTTTCATATGGAAAACCAAAAATTAAATTTATGTGTTTAAGTTTAAGCCACTTCCAGACATTTGAGAAGGATGCGGTTTTTTGCATTCAACGCGAAATATCTGAAAACCTACTTGTAGATGGAAAAAATTCAATTTTCCCAACGCAACATCCGAAAAAATGGGAAAAAACAAAAATTTTTTCTATATATATATATATACTTAAAATTTAGCAACACACCAATTATAAGTGGTGTGCGCGATTTTTTAAATCTTTGTTGCTCCACTTCCAGAAACGTTAGAAGGATGCGGTTTTGTGCAATCGACGCGAAATTTCTGAAACCTTAAATAAGAATCTTTGAGAATATTTAATTTTCCCAAAGGAACATATGGAAAATTAAAAATTAAATTTATGTTTTCAAGTTTCATCCACTTCCTGACATTTTAGAAGGATGTCCTTTTTGTCCGCTAAATTAATCAAAAAATAAATTATCTGCTATTTTATAATCTTAAAGTCAAATGCCTAGTTAACATCGACTTAAAAACATAAAAACATTTCCACTTCATTATTTCACCTGGATTGGCAAATAACTTGAAATTTTTATCCAACAGCCCTTACTCTGTGAAATAAATACTGTGAATTCCTTGTATTCATATTTTATCGGTTATTATAAGCTTGTTGTTTTGAAATACCTGCATAACTTTTAACAGAATTCTCATACACAATGTCAATAAATGTTGAAGAAAGCCATAGTATAGAACAGAGAATGTATGCAAAAAATATTGGAAACCAATGAAGGTCTGACAAAAACAAGTATTTTTTGTGCGTCAGCTATTTTTACATTCCGTGCATACAAAACATGTATTGACTTTATAACAGTTACAAGTATGATCGCAGAAAAACAATTTTGGTATAGGTATTCATATAATTGTCTAACTGGTTCATTGCCGTACGCCAATCTGTCTATCTCTCCTCCTGGCTATCAAGACAGCAACTCAGATAAGATCTGAGATAAAAGGTGACTAAAAGTTTGTGAAGGGACAAAATCGTGTGGAAAAAAAAAATCTAGATAATAATGCCTATTTTTTTAAGTAAACCATGTTTGTTTGAAAGTTTATTTCATAAGCTTAATAGTTTTTCTACAATTTCTGGCCAAACATCTGTAATTACCGTAGATTATAAATTCATGCTTATGATTACATAACACATGAATCCCTCAGCTAGTAAGGGGACGCCGCCGTCTTGACCCCCAGTCAAGGATGCTTCTTTCCAGATGTTCATTGCATTCATTGTTTGCGATCTGTTTCGTGTTTTGTAATTGATTAAAACTTTAAAGACAATTTGCATACATTATTAAACTATTTTCTTTTAATGGCATGTAAACTAGATTTTCCAAATAAATAAATAAATATTTTTCATAAATATTTTACTGCAAAGGGTGAGGAGTATTCTTATTATCTATGAAATATTTTCAGCTAGAATAATATATTTTCCAGATTGTTTAAAATATTCTGGACAGAGGCTATTTCGAATCAATTGCATGTGGGTCGATTCATTTAACGAAGTTCAAGGGAACGAAGCAATCAATGGCGGTTAAACATTGCATCATTAAACCGCTTTGTTAATAGCAGGGCCATAAAAGATTATTTAAGTAATAATAGGAAAAAAAATGTATCATCCTGTACATTGGTGTGTGCCATATATGTATACATATTTATTATCAAACATACATAGTTTTCATATAATTTTAAAATTATCATAGAAAAAACTTTTCTAAAGGCAACATATGGGCGCAAACAAACTGGTTACAATTGATGATCAGCCAACATGGCAACTACTTGAACCTTATACACAAGTAGAATCTTGAAGTTTAATGACAGGTTTCAGAATATCACACAGGGACTATAATTCTAGATAATCGACTTTTCTAGAAATTGTTGATAAAAGCTAGAGAATGGTTTTGAGCAATTTGTGTACGATAAAATATTTTTTTAACTATAGGATATTAATTATTGTTGATTTGGTTTTAAAGCCTGATGATGAGAGTATCATCCCGAAACTATTGCATATGTTTAAAATAAATTAAAATTGAATTTGGTTACTTTATTGTCACCCAAACAACTATAAAACTATCAGTAAAGGCACACACATAACCTATCGTGGTATACTACGGACCACAAAAGTTATGTTCTTTTTTTTTTAATTGTAAAGCCATTTTGTGACTTACTCATTCAATTTTTGTGAAAATGTTTCTAGTAATAGATACTGGTATATTTATAATCAACAACTTTTATTCAAACAATTTTCCCAAAACCCAAATCAATAAGGCACAAAATGGCTGTAAAATTTAAAAAACAGGGCACGACCTCAGTTTTTTTCTTGTATTCTTCTGTGGCCCACAGTACATATTATATAAATTAAGTGTCAATATCGCCATCAAACAAAACCATTGTTTAATGTTGATGCAAGTACTTTTTACGCCACATGGTATTATTATAAATCCTCCTTCCTATATTGTATGTAACAACATCAAACAGATGAAAAGAAAACTACACCTTTTTCAATTCTCCGTACTGACATAAAGAATAATGGTTACGATTGTAATGGGATGCAACAAATAAATACCCGATAACCTTAATATATAAGAGTAGGGGATATTGTTGAAAAATTCGCTAGATAAGCATGAATTTGCTAAATAAATTTTGAACACTAAATATTTTTAAATTTCTAAAACAAAATTGTCGTTACATCAAATTACTATAAAAAGTTACCTTAAACATGATTAGAAAATATCGATTTCCAAAAAAATGTGAAAGAAATAATGTAAAGTAATGAGTGCAATTTTCCTCTTAAAATTATTATCAGAATCTGCCATGTATTCGGAGCCATCTTTTGAAACACTTTCGTCCGTTCCAATATATTTACAACATGATAATAACATATCGAATTACGTTAATAATGCAGAATATAAACAATCAAACGGTAAAACATCTATTTTAAAAATCGTCCTACCTACTTTAATTACACATATAATGTACAAAATATATTTAAATACATAAAAACGCTCCCTACTTACACACGAGTTGATTGCTATATTTATCTTTGTATCAAACTCTCCGCTTACATTTGTGTTCGACCACAAAACCAACAAAATCAACTAAAATCAAATCAAATCGTTTGGATTCTTCATAAATTATTCGATTGGCCCTTTAGTAATGAAACACTGTTACCGATTTAATTATAATGACGTACTTAATATAGCTTTTTTCAAGAATTTTATTATATTTTTAAAACTCTCTTATTATTATAATAGAGTTTTGGCTACAATAAGGTATGAAGAAGCATACTTGTCATCTGTTGAAATTCAAAATTAAAACAAACTTAAAGATTAATCTACGAAAATATTGAAATGTTTTCCAAAGACAAATTCAAGAAATTATCTCTAGTGCAACATATTGCGCTAAACACCATACATTAAGTTTTATACCGTATTGTCAATAATTTATATCTGATATTATTTGTATATTGCAAAATAAGTCATAGAAAATAAGGTCATCTACAGAACTCACCACAATATTATCAGTTTTAATATTTGTTTTTATTTTTAGTTTTTTGTAAACTAGTGTCTATTTATCCATTGTTAGTATGGTTGTCTTTCGGTTATATTATACCAACGAAAGTGACTAGTGTTTACTTAATTGAACATTTTAAGTAATATGTCTGTACATTGATAACATTATTTGGCATCAAATGCTTGATATGAAAAACTATACACATCTAGGATGGGCATAGAACCCACGACCTCTGGTATGCATTTGGTCTAGAATGCCAGTGGTCATTGGTTCGATTCCCATCCTTCATGTGTATAATTTTTCATACTAAGCATTTGATGTCAAAGAATGCTACTGGCTTAAGTTTTAAAGATAAAAGTGTTTGGGTAGAGAAAACAAGACAGCTATTCACATTTAAAACGCAAACCCAAAGTTAACAAGATCAGGTCCATTATCCTTTCTGTAGATGATCGCCTATCAATGTAAAAAGTGTTTAAAGTGTCAAATTCTGTGTCTCTAAGCCTTTTTTACCGATCCCTAAGAAACCCATCTCCTCAACCACTTTTATCCTCTACCAAATTTGCTTCGTTTACTCTAGCTCAGTGTTCTTTGTCGAACCTATCCGTCGTCTTTGCGATTGACAGGACCAAGATCCACTTTAGTAGTTTTACCTCAGCTTGCCCCATTTCAGTCGAACAGAAGTTATCTCATTCTGGCTCTGTGAGGACATTCTGCCAGGAGGTGGAAGGGCGGATCTCCCACCCCTTTATAGTACGAACAGATCGTACTGTCCTGCAACCTCATGAGGGATAGATTCCTTTTAAGCCTGCAGTGCCCGGTTAACACCCCAACCAGAAGGTTAATCTCTCTTCGGTTTTTGCCAAGAAGCCAAACTGACCTTGCGGCCTGCATGCAGTATTTTGTGCCTCTCCATTTCCTGTTCATTCATTTATCCACATATTCGTTAACGGAGGAGGTAGTATGTCTTTATGGTATTCCTAGATAAAATTACGGTTTATTTTCTATTAAATTTTGCATAAAATGACACAAGAACTATTCGAAATGATAGGTATCGAATTATTTTTATTCAGTCACTTTTTTCCAAGTTTAAATGAACAACGGTGATTCTAGAGGAAACAAAATATGATTATATAACTTAAACTCGTATATATTACTTATTATTGAACGTATATATCTATGTATACATATTTACGTAAAATAGAATAATTATATGTATACATAATTTTATGTAAAAAAGTATAAATATTCTATTGCATGTAACTTTATAGCGCAGAGCATATTACATCTTATTTTATGTAGTCAATATAACGTATGTTTTGTATGAAACTAGTACAGACTATTGTTTTAATATTCACCTCATTGTATTTTTATTAAATAAATGGGGTGTCGTTTAATTCGTATTAACATTCTGCATGATATGATAACATGTTATATTCCAGCTTAACCAGCTACGACAATTAAATTCAAATCAAATAAATTGTAGTAGTATGTTTTTCTCTACAAATTTGCTTATCATAAATTGTTCAATTTATCTAGTATTTGAAAAGATATATCACATTTTGTGTTTCCTCCTGTTCCCTAAGTTCCCCTTTCTGCAAGACTGCTTTTGCTGATTAACCAGTTTGACTTTTCAAATACGAAGAGTCAGCAGCATATCTAATTACATTCTCATCGTATAGAAATTGTGACCAGTAAAGTGTAGATTTGCAAACCGGCGATGATATGACTATGTTACTATATTATTTTTATTTATTTACTTTTTGTAAATTTGTATCGGCCGAGGCAATGTTTTTGGGACAATATACCTAGACTCGCCCCGGTTAGTAACGAGGATTCAAATTTTGAACCTCGCCACGCCTCGCCTCATGCCTCGTAACCGAGGACCGAGGAGAGGCGGGGTTACCTCGTAGTCTCGGAAACACTATATAAAAATTGTGACCAGTAGAGTGAATGCTTATTGACACACTGAAGTGGTAACTTTTTAGTGAACTATAAAGATCGTTAAAACAATATAATGATCTGTATTCAATTAATGGTTTCTAGAAACCACATTAAAAATTTGTCATACATAAAAATCCTAAGTGAATATCGTTTCAGAATCGTTTATTAGATAGGTTACATAGTCAAAACAAATTTTTTCTATATTTAGAGGCCCACACAAACAGAGGCTAAGATATACCCTGAAAACCTTCTCAATTGCTTTCTATTGAGTGTCAATCGAGCACAGTCAAATTACCTAGCTGTGTTTATGCACAACTTGGCCTATCGCATGCCCTGCGCAAAGCCCCAGTAATCGAAATTAGCCTGTAACAGCCACCACTTGATTCGGTTAATTACGTAGCATCGTGCTATGGGAATAATAGGCTCAGGTGAAAATGGCGCTTGAGATGACCCCTCTCGTGCCAACGAGTCCGCTACTTTGTTCCCCTTAACGCCAAAGTGACCCGGTACCCAGATTAGCCTGACTCTGTTCCTCAGTGCCAGGCGGTTCAACTCCTCGAAGCAGACTATCCTCGATTGTAATCTTGGCGCCTCAAGGGCCCGAAGAACTGCCTGGCTCAGCATATCTAATTACATTCTCATCGTATAGAAATTGTGACCAGTAAAGTGTAGATTTGCAAACCGGCGATGATATGATTATGTTACTATATTATTTTTATTTATTTACTTTTTGTAAATTTGTATCGGCCGAGGCAATGTTTTTGGGACAATATACCTAGACTCGCCCCGGTTAGTAACGAGGATTCAAATTTTGAACCTCGCCACGCCTCGCCTCATGCCTCGTAACCGAGGACCGAGGATAGGCGGGGTTACTTCGTAGTCTCGGAAACACTATATAGAAATTGTGACCAGTAGAGTGAATGCTTATTGACACACTGAAGTGGTAACTTTTTAGTGAACTATAAAGATCGTTAAAACAATATAATGATCTGTATTCAATTAATGGTTTCTAGAAACCACACTAAAAATTTGTCATACATAAAAATCCTAAGTGAATATCGTTTCAGAATCGTTTATTAGATAGGTAACATAGTCAAAACAAATTTTTTCTATATTTAGAGGCCCACACAAACAGAGGCTAAGATATACCCTGAAAACCTTCTCAATTGCTTTCTATTGAGTGTCAATCGAGCACAGTCAAATTACCTGGCTATCTGAGAAGATGCTGATATGTGCCCCACTGTAACCTTTCTTATTACAAATCTGGGCAACACTCAGCATGGCGAAGATTTCCGATTGAAAAACCGTCGCATATTGATCCAGAGGAATCGATTTCTTTATTCTAGGTCCATAAACCCCCGCATCGGATAAATCTCCAGCCCTTGACCCATCCGTATAAAGATATGGTCCGGGAGGGGTGAAAAGTTAGGTACAAAATGATGAATCGGAACAGTGGAATACTGTGCCATTTCCACAAGTGCAGTCACAGTCCCCAACCTGTTCATTATACTCGCATGATCTGTGTTTGTCTTACAGTGCCACTGTCTGCAACTCCTAAGTCGATGCAATCATTAAATGAATCGGTGGAATACCTAGAAGCACGCCCAGCGCAGCAGTAGGAGTTGTTCGCATGGCTCCAGTGACACTAAGGCATACGACTCGGAGCAGGTGATGCAATTTTTTCCTTGCTACAGCCAGAGAGGTTATTGTCCACCATACTGCACAGCCAAGTGTGAGCATTGGCTTTACGATCATTGTAAATAACCAGTGCAGCATGTGAGGTTTCAGTTCCCCAAGACTGTCCAAATGCTCTCCTGTACATGCAGAAGACACTATTTGCCTTGGTTAGTCTCCTATTTTACTATAAAAGTAAGAGAGAAATGTAACATTTAGTGTCCCCCGTTCCATTCAAACATTCTTACTTGACCGTTTTGTCCATTAAATTTAGTCTTTACATTCAATCAGTATTTTTGGGACGTTGGGACTGCTGTATACAGAAAAATATGTAATCCAATCTTATGACTAAAAACGTTTCTTATGTTTTCTGTAGACTACGTAGAGTATAATTTAAATATCTAATAAAAAAGATCGTATACTAAACAACACTGTAGTAAGACAACTATACAAATAAGAAACTGCATAGACGTTCATTTACAGCATTCCTTGTTACATCTTCTAGCTCATACCACCATCTATTGTAAAGTAGAAAAAAATTATTTACAATCTAAAATATATACATTATGAGGGCCTAGTAAACACTTTGATAAATAATTCTGACTTGCATTAATGCTTTGGTAAGGTGTCAACCTATTTTGTTCTGTTTTGCTAAGTCGTCAAGGACTTAGATATTTTCGTAAAATTAATGCTCGCTCATTGAAACAATATATTTTCAACCTAATTAATCATTTAAACATTAAAGAAATCTGCTCTGGAAACCTCACATCGAACTTGGTTATTTCTTCATAGTCTGTCTTCCGTTTCTTTAGAATTTTGTTTTATTTTTCACAGTTCTGAGTATTAGTTCTTAAAGTAAAGGTATGATAACTATGGGATTTCAAAGTTACTTATTATCTAAACTACTTAGTTATACTATGGAACGGCAAAATAATGTAATAACTTGATGGTTAGAAGTTTATTCATTTGTAAAGAAGCCTCGAATATCGTCACAGTTTGAGTGGATCAGTCTATTTTCAAAATGACGGGGAGGAAACATATTAATGTTTCCCCCACTTGTAATCCATTTATCATTTTATTTGAACGTGTGAAATATAACCAGTATTATAAGTTACCCTTCTACTTGTAAATAAGTTCCCCTTACGAGCATATAATAGTCAAAACAAATGAATTCAGCTCTATTACTAAGTTGCTTGTTTCAATTTCCATGCTTAAATTTCGGTTTTAATCACCGCCATGGCGGACAAAATTGTGGCTTGAGGAAACGTGGTCATTAAAAGATTCATAATTTAGATAATTTCTGATCATGGGTTCGTATTCATTATTCAAGATAATTATGGTTTATTAAGATGATCATGCGAAAACTAATTGGATCTTTCAAAATTCTTCTCTCCTCATCAATCCCCCTCCCTTTTTTCAGCAGTATACTCTCAAAAGTTGAATTGTATTTTTTAAGTTTCCACTCTCTACGATTTGATTGTTTTAGCCACGATGCGAATAATATATAGAACACGCAAACCCGACCAACTCGGGGTATGAAGTAAATGATTGTAGTACTTGGTTGGAATAGTTACATCATCGACCATAATATAAAAAAGAACGCATTTGCGTATTAAGTATAATATACGTTACGTATGGTAAAAATTGGTTTTAAGGATGGAATGTCCTTTTTCCTGAAAATAATTGTTATCATCATTTTTCATCATAATGAATTAATTTCGCTGCGAGGGGATTGAGTTTGGGGGGAGGGGTGTCTGAAAAAGATCCTAATTAAATCGATATTACGACAGTAAACGCAACAAAACGAACACTTTGAATTACTTCTTTCATCGTCTATGCCTAAAATTCAAATTTGAATGTTCAAAATAGTTTAATAAGAGAGTTTAAATAGTTCTAATAGTTTAAAAATTTAAATTAAAAGCAGCTGCTACTGTTTTTAGTACCTGTCCAAGTGGCCGAGCGGTCTAAGGCGTTATGTCTGCGCAGTATGCCTACTTGGAAACTGGGAGGTTATGGGTTCAAATCCCGACAGTTTGTCGTGATGAATATCGGCATAGTTCCTATCATAGTCGGCTGCAGCCGCCTATCCTTCCAATTCCTAGTCTACACAAAAATTGCTTCCAGTCCACTCACATCCTCACATCCGTAGGCATCACAATGGACCTTATGGTCGAAGTGTAGCCCGTCCAGGGCAGCCTCTATAATCTATCTATCTATCTACTGTTTTTAGTACCAGTTCTTTAGCTTGCATTGAACTAAAGATAATTTGTACCTAATCTGATGATCTACATCCATACCCAATCTGATATTAATAAGATATCCAGGGTTTGTTATTATTTTATAGATAATGAGAAGTCAAATCAAAACTACCCATCGAATTTTACTGTAATTTTTACTCTTTATCAACACATGAAAGTAACGTGACGTATTTATTATAATGCATCAGATTTTTTTATTTTATTTTAATTAAATGAGGTTGCTGGACTGTTTTATATGCATGTTTACAAATTCTCTTATGCCATATGGCTTAGCGTATGCTTGTGTAGTAAGTAATATGTACACAGTATATATAGTGTGTAGTATTTTTTTATAATTATTCTGAATACATAATTTAAATATATATTTATTCTTTACCGCAATGTTCTAGTACATTTTTACGGATTTAATGAATATCACGCCTTTTGTGTGAGAGCGGTTTGTAGGTTTTTTTATTTTAAGAATATAAGAATCTGTTTAAAATAATGTGATTTCTTTCTTCAACAGTATCTATGTTTTTTCATATATGTTTTTTTTAAGATCAACATAAAAATAACATAAATTTACATTTATAATATTTTTTGCTAATGTTGGGCATGAATTCTTAAAAAATGGAGCTTGAGCATAGTATCAGCAAGATTGTTTCGCCATCAGTATCACGGCCCCTTATATCTTAATATTCACAATAACTCATATCATAGGGATCTTTTCATAGAAATGATATCAGGGATCTTTTCTTATGTTTTCATTCATACGAGTAAAATTTCGGGTGCAAACTGTAAAACCATGCTAGATACTATATTAAGTAAACACTGAAAGTGATACAGGGGTGCATATAATATTTTCATATATTTTGAAACTTCGTACGTATCTATATCTCAGTCTTAATCGTATCTTGATATCTTAATCTTAATCTTATCTGGATATCTTAATCTTAATCTTTATAATATTATAAATGTGAATGTGTGTGAATATGTTTGTCTTCGCATCACGTTAAAACGACTTAACCGACTTAAATGCGGTTTTCACTAAACGGTCTGGAATTCTACAGAATAACGTATACGACATATAGGAAGTTTTTGATTCAAGCATCTATGCACGCGTGTTATAACCTATCTTTTAAATAGTGCGAGATAGAGAAAATTTTATAATTAAAAAATAATAATATCATAAAAACAGACATTTGTTTGAAAATTTTTTTGGGTGTAAACACGAAACGTAAATTTTGTATTTATGTCAGAAATATTGGCTGCACAATAAACAGTTTCAAACAAAAGTTGATGTATATTACAAACAACTTTAAACATTTTTTTGTATTGAAAGATTCTCCCTATCTTGTACCGTTTTAAAGATAGGTTATAACACGCAAGTATAGATCCATATAACAATAAAATTTTGAAACCTATGTTTTGACCAGTAAAATTCAGGTGTAAAAGCGTTTGGTGAAAATCGTATCAAAAACCGTTCCGCGATTTTAACGTTAATAAATTTAAAAAATTGTTAATAAATTTTTTACCAAATATGCGTTCCGCGTGGTATAACCTAACTTTTAGACAGTGCGAGATAAGGACTATTATTAAATACACAAATCCTTTTCTTATAAACACAAATAACTTTTGTTTTGAAAAGTTTTTGCATACAACGAATAATTTGACGTAAATACCGTGCAGAAATTATAGAAAATTACACGGTGCAGAAAATTTAATTTGGGGTCTAAGAATACGTGATAGAACGTATTCTTTGTGGTGGCAAGTGGTAGATTATACATCGGGTCAATTTTTGACACTTTTTATATCGATATACCTATGATTAACTTGGGTGACTTTACATGTGAAACGGAGGGGCCGAAGAAAATGTGTCTATACCCAACTGTGTGGGGTGTTATTGAGAAGCGCTTTTTTTAAAGCAGAATTGAAATTCACTCTCTAAAATAATTAATAAGTGCAAGAATTTCCTTATTCATAGGAACCTGATGTGCGGAATCTCAAAATCTAGTTACAAATATATTTTAAACAATAAAAACCCTTTTAAACTTGCACCAAAATACTTCTTAAAAATGCAAAATAAAACTAATGTACTCGCATTAGATGTTATATTTATTTAGCGTGATTGAAAACCCAGATTTATGATGCAAGCTAATAATTTATGCGACAAGCTAACAAGTAAATCCATAAGAAGACTGAAGAAAAACGACAAATATATTAGATAAAATTTCAATTAAATAAATAAATATATATAAATTAATATTATTGAATATAGTTTAAAAATATTTAATTAAATGTGATATGTATGAATTGAGTAAATATAAATTACTAGTACTATTAATCACAGAGCATTGACGATATCATAAGAGATGGAGTATTTCAAATAAACATCACTAGAATGCAATACATAAAAATCTTTAAGGGATATATGAATAAAGTATGAAACAATATCAACACAATTAATAAAAATATTTCAAAAACATGTCGCGGTATCCTGGCTCTCTTTATCCTCAAAGGAGCGCTGCCCGAACCTGCAATGATTCCGATATTCGACAAAAACAAAAAAAAAATATATTTGTAAACGATATTACTAAATATTTTGTAATTGAAACAACACGCACGTTTTTGTTTAAAGAAAAGAAAAAAAAAAATTAAGTTAAACACAAGTTTTTACGAAACAAAAAAAAAACCTGATTTTATTGCTTAAAAAAAAAAAACGATTATCCAATTTCTTTTTCAACAATTATTTTAATTTTTTTCACACAATGTTAAACTTTGAATTACTTGATCAAATTACTTGTACAAATTCCAACTTATACTTTGATCTGGATTGAACAACAATTATATACTTTGATACTAGCGGACAATAGTCGATATTAAACTGATCAGACACGATTTAAAACTGATTTGAATCGACACTGGTCACGGTTTATATACCCGCTATGGGTCGTTCTAGAATATTATTGTTTTTTTGAATAAATATTTTGTTTTTGACAATATATTTTCGCATGGAGGCTTCTAGAATATTTTAGTATATCAACACCCATGGACGTAGTCGGAGTGTTCAGACTATTTATAAAATTAATTAAAAATTATACCTCTACTTGGGTTTGACCCATAGTCATACCCCACTTGGTTGATATTTAAGCAGAGACTTAATGGACACGGCCAGTGTCAACTCAAAATCTATATACAAATTTTATGATACATTCATAACTGTAAGCTAGCTTACTTCTGTTTATTTGTTTTACAAAAATTATCTTGTTTTTACAAAATTATTTATTTGTGATCTGTTATTTTGAAAAACATTCAATTTGTATGACTTTTGATTAAAATTAAATGTAATAATTTTATTTAAATTTTTGATTTTTTTAAAAATAGAAAAAACTTTAAATCAAAAGCAACAATTAATCTTATTATCATTTTTCGACTTAAAAAAAAACTTAGTTTAAGAAAAAAAATAAATCGAGCTACATTATTTTCTTTTTGTACTTTTTATACTAAAAAACTCCTTCTTTTTGCAAGGAGAAAAATATTATTTTGTTAAATATTTTTCGTAATATTTTACTTTCATAATTAAAATGTGTGTTGGATCAAAAAAAAATTATTTAATAATTTTCATTACAACAAAATCTCCCCCTCTAGATTCCAACACACATTTTCTAATTTGCTTATTATATTTGGTCGACCAATTTTTGACTCTTAAGAACATTTGAATTGTACTAGTACATTTAACTTGCTAGCATAACTTAAAGTGTACGTACACATTAGTTCTTCACTCTTGATCAACGGCGCCTGTTGTTGATTGCCGGTCGTCTGGGCCGCAAGTTGTACCCTGGCTCTAATGCTCTGGCCTCTGGCTCGTCCACACTTGGTACATCCCGTCGTCTTCCATCACCTCCATGCCTTTGACCCCCCAATCGATCTGGAAGTAGTTGGCCGAACACCTCGTTCCCCACACTCAATCTTCCCAGATTCCCATTGGCGGCGGTCCTTGCACTGGCCGGCTTCAAGAGACCTCCATGTATCTTCGTGGGAGGCACTGTATCCACAACATATATTCCAGCTGGTAAACTCCTCAGCACTCTGTAAGGCCCTTTCCACTTCGGTGCCAAACCACTATGGACACCCTCCACCTTACTGCTGAGCACTTGATTGCGCATCCAGACGGACTCTCCTGGTTGATAAACGAGTCCCGTTTCCACTTGGTCGTTCTCTTCGGCATTGGCCAATATTGTATGCCGAGCTCTCTCTTCAGTTTCTTTACGTTCCTGGCCACTTCTCATTGGCCCATTCTTCAATATATTGAGACTCTTCTTCGAATATTATTTGCCAATCCCCAGGCTTCTTCATTTCAGCCCCCAGTAACAATTTGGCGGGCGAAAAACCAGTTGTTCGGTTTGCTCTATTTCTTATTGCGAATAAGCACTTGTGTAGTTGTTGGTCCCAGTTTTTATGTGCTTGGTCCAATAAATTTAAACGCAACAACTTCTTTAACTCTTGGTTCTGACGTTCCGTGAGGTTGGCTCATGGATGGTATATTGGTGTAGTCCATATCTCTGTGTTCCAATCTCTGTTCACTGCTTTCCATTCTTTTGATCTGAACTGGGGACCATTATCACTAAGTACTGCTCTCGGATAACCATATCGACTGAATACTTCGTCTTTGAGTACTTGTGCTATCTTCGAGGTCGACGTGGCCCCCAATGAAAATGCTTCGATCCATCTAGTGAAAATATCAGTCACAACCAATATATTTGTTTTTCCACGTGATGTGCGTGGGTATGGACCCATCAAGTCGATGCTGACTACCTCCCATGGTGAAGTAGGTCTTCGACTTCTCATTGCTGAACTTGGTTTCTTATTCAGTGGCTTCACTCTAGCACACGTATCACACCCTTTTACATATCTGCGTATGTCATCTTGCATTCCATACCAGTAGACGCGGTTACGGATTTGACGATACGTTTCTCTCCATCCAGGGTGTGCTGCTTCATCACTATCGTGATATCTTCTCAGAAAACCAAGTCGGCGTTCTTCGGGAACCACTGGCACTTCTTGTACCATCTGTTGACTATGGTACCAGAGGATCCCGCCAGCTACGGTGTAGTTAGCTCTTGTTCTGTCCACTCGTCGACGTAGATTGCTTCTCAGTGGACTATTACTATCTACGATGTATCTTCTGATGGCAGTCACATCACGATCTTCATCCTGCCATCGTCAAATATCATCAAGCATGGGTGTTTCCAATTCAATTACGTTGAGGGTTATCGGTGTTTTTGCCCTCTTTTCAATCACGCACTCTGGAATGTCCTCCACTTCTTCGTCTTCAGCCTTGCCCTGTGGTTGTCTGGACAAGGAGTCGGCGGCTTGATTATCTTTTCCGGGGACGTGAATTATTTCGTAATCATAGGCTCCCAATGCTAATGCCCATCTTGTCAATTTGGCTCGACTATCCTTGGTTTTGTTCAGCCATTGGAGCGCTGCATGATCCGTGTATAATTTAAAATGCCTTCCTTCAAGATATCCTCGAAACTTCCTCAATGCCCAGATTATCGAGAGACATTCCTTTTCTGTCGTGGCGTACTTTCTTTCTGTGGGTCCAAGTTTCTTGCTGGCGTAGTTTATTATTCGTCTTGTCTTGCCATCATCTTCCATTTGAAATAATATTGCACCCAGTCCGACGTCGCTAGCATCCGTATTTAAACAAAACGTCTTCTTAAAATCTGGATGTGCTAGTTTCGGTGCATTTACTATTGATGACTTGAGATTTTCGAACGCCTTCTGATGCAATGTTAGCCAGCGCCACTTTATGTTCTTCTTGAGCATTTCGCTTAGAGGTGCAGCTTTATCTTCGTAGTTCTTCACGAAGCTCCTGTTCCAACCACATAATCCCAAAAATTGTCGTAGTTGTCTTCGTGTTCTTGGTACAGGGTGATTACTGATAGCTTCATTCTTCTCTTCCTCTCTGTCAATGCCGTCTTCGCTCAAAATATGTCCTAGGTATTTGACTTTGTTGCTGCCAATGACACATTTGCTTGGTTTACAAGTTAATCCATGTTGTTCTAGTCTTTCAAGTACAAGATCCAGGTGGTGTAAATGTTCCTTGACTGATCGACTGTAGATTAATATGTCATCCAGGTAAACTTGGCAGAAATGTTCGATGTATCCAGATAAAACTTCGTTCATTAGACTCTGGAACGTAGCTAGAGCATTGTTCAGTCCAAACGGCATGACGCGAAATTAATAGAGACCTCTTGGGGTGGTAAATGCTGTGTACTCATTCGATTGTGGCTCCATCTCAATTTGCCAATAACCAGTCTGAAGATCCAATGTAGAAAATATTTTGGCTCCATTGACTTTTTTCAACATCTCTTGCAGATCTGGAATCGGAAACGCATTGCTCTTTGTGATATCATTCAATTTTCTGTAATCGACGCACAATCGAAAAGTACCATCTTTCTTCTTCGGCAATACGACGGGTGCGGCCCAAGGCGATGTGGATGGTTCTATAATGCCATCGCCTTCCATCTCTTCAATCATCTCTTCTAATACCCGTTGCTTCTCATTGTTGTACGGGTATGGTAGTAATTTAATGGGGGAATTCTTCGTAATCTCGATCTTGTGTGTGATCGTTTTTGTCCTTCCAACTTTGCCGAAAACGCTGGGATGTTGCCGAATGACATCTTTTAACTGCTCTTGGTTCTCAAGCAGTTTTATTTGTAACTCGCCCAATGCGTTGTTAATTGTTGCCACTTCTCTATGGGCTCCATCTGGTTTTCTCCATGCAATGCGGACTCTCTTATCACACCCCAAGTAAATTATACCACTTCGGTAATCAATGCTCAAACCATTTTTTGTTAAAAATTCGTGACCAAGTATCAAATGGTTCCGTAGGCCAGGTACAACCATTACTTCAACATTGAACTTCATTCTTGATATCATCACATCCATGCACATTTTCCCAAGAATTCTGAAAGTATTATTGCATGTGGCTCCACTCCCAATACTATCTCTGACAGGGTGCCATTTACCAATACTTCTTGCCAATTCTTCGCTGATAAAATTGTGTGATGCTTGACTATCGACCAGTGCCAATATTGATCTTCCACGCACATCAACTTCCACAATTGGCCCATTCTGGTGTGAGTTCTTGGTCTCCATTGTTGTTAAATGAACCGGTAATTGTTTGTGTTCACGCCGATGTTGTGCGTCTTTGTGGAGGTTAATGTGTACCCCAGAACCAATTTCCTCTCTCATTGATCCTGGAATTAGTTTCCCGACGGCCCAGGTCTATTTTGTTGTCCCCTTCTGGGACAGTTTCGACTAATGTGCCCCACCTGGTGGCATGCGAAGCACGTTTCTGGACTGCTTGGACGTGGTGGTGGTGGTGCTCTTGCTGGTGGTTCTTGCCGATTCCTCGCTGGCTCTTCATCCAGTGTTCTGACGGTTATACGTAGCTTATCTAATGATTTTGGATTCGAAATCTTCACCAGCGGTCGTACATTGTCGCGTAGTAAATTCAATATTATGGGCACCACGTCATCAATGTTCCTATCGGCGTGCACTCTTTTGAACAGCTGCACCTTCATATTTTCGAACGCTTCTGTCTTCAATCCTGTGGGTTGGGAAACGGTCATCAGTTCCAGTTCGGCTTTGGCTTTTCTTCCGACACTGTTAAAGAAGCTTTCCAACTGCCACTTCCATTCGTCGAAGGTGTAGCCCAACCCACGATTCATCAATGCCCAATCTCTGGCTGGTCCTGTTAATTTTTTTGTGACCATATCAATCCAACAGTCTACGGGCAGATGCGTTTGTCGTAGTAATGCCGTTGCTCTGTTCAAAAAAACTACTGGGTCTTCGGCCGGTCTACCACTGAACTCCGGCATGATCGACAGAAGCGTCGTTGTGTCCAATGCTGCGGAGCGAATGACTGTATTCACTTCTTGCGGATCAATACGCATGTCTCGAAGTTGCTGTGTTTGACGCTCTTCGATCCGTATGATGTCATCCACGACTTTATTGTATTGTTCATTCATTTTCGTTTCCATGCCATCAAGTCGTGTGGTTACGTTGCTTTCTATGCCTACGATTTGTGTGCGGTTTACAGCGACATCGGTTTTGATTTTCGTGATGTCAGCTTTCACAGCCTCGACGTCAGTGCTTATTTGGCTGATACGTCGTACGCACACTTCTCTTAGGTTCTCCATTCGCTCTGACAAGTCCTCTTTCAGCTCTTGTTGGACTTGTTGCATTATACTTAATGTCTGTTCGCCCACTCTTTCTTCAGATTCCTGAAGTCGATTTGTCATCCTCTCTTCGGACTCTTGAAGTCGATTTCCAAGTCGCTCATCCATCCTTGTTACAGATCCTTGAAGTTGGTCGACCATCGTCTTGCCCATGTTATTGAGCTTTGTCATCAATGCTGCGAGCATCTTCTCCATGCTTGCTGCAGCTGGCTCCTCTGGATCGGAAACCACACTTCTACGTAGTTCTGATGTGGGGTTGGCTGTTGCTTGAGTCCTTGAAGTTGGTGTTCCTTGTTGCCTAGATTGGTGCTCCTCCCATCTTGCCTGTAAGACCTCTCTAGTGCCAGTGCTGCCCAGCCCTTCGGCCTCCATCATCTCACGCAGACGTGGCATGGGAATGCTGCGGCTTGCCATTGTAATTCCTTTCTTCTTCCGTGCGTCTCCTGGTCCTGTCACGGTCGCCACTTGTCGCGGTATCCTGGCTCTCTTTATCCTCAAAGGAGCGCTACCCGAACCTGCAATGATTCCGATACTCGACAAAAACAAAAAAAAATATATTAGTAAACGATATTACTAAATATTTTGTAATTGAAACAACACGCACGTTTTTGTTTAAAGAAAAGAAAAAAAAAAAATTAAATTAAACACAAGTTTTTACGAAACAAAAAAAAAAACCTGATTTTATTGCTTAAAAAAAAAACGATTATCCAATTTCTTTTTCAACAATTATTTTAATTTTTTTCACACAATGTTAAACTTTGAATTACTTGATCAAATTACTTGTACAAATTCCAACTTATACTTTGATCTGGATTGAACAACAATTATATACTTTGATACTAGCGGACAATAGTCGATATTAAACTGATCAGACACGATTTAAAACTGATTTGAATCGACACTGGTCACGGTTTATATACCCGCTATGGGTCGTTCTAGAATATGATTGTTTTTTTGAATAAATATTTTGTTTTTGACAATATATTTTCGCATGGAGGCTTCTAGAATATTTTAGTATATCAACACCCATGGACGTAGTCGGAGTGTTCAGACTATTTATAAAATTAATTAAAAATTATACCTCTACTTGGGTTTGACCCATAGTCATACCCCGCTTGGTTGATATTTAAGCAGAGACTTAATGGACACGGCCAGTGTCAACCCAAAATCTATGTACAAATTTTATGATACATTCATAACTGTAAGGTAGCTTACTTCTGTTTATTTGTTTTACAAAAACTATCTTGTTTTTACAAAATTATTTATTTGTGATCTGTTATTTTGAAAAACATTCAATTTGTATGACTTTTGATTAAAATTAAATGTAATAATTTTATTTAAATTTTTGATTTTTTTTAAAATAGAAAAAACTTTAAATCAAAAGCAACAATTAATCTTATTATCATTTTTCGACTTAAAAAAAAACTTAGTTTAAGAAAAAAAATAAATCGAGCTACATTATTTTCTTTTTGTACTTTTAGCGAATTTCCTGAAAGGAAATAGAGCTATTGGTCCCGTACCGAAGTCAAAATTTCGCAAAAATATCTTCAAATGTCCATCGATCCTACCTTGTAGATGTCAAAAATCACCATCTGTAAAATTTATATATATATATCTATGGACATATATATATATATATATATATATATATATATATATATATATATATATATATATATATATACATATATATATATATATATATGTGTCTGTAATCACTCTAGCGGTCACAGTTTTTATTCTATCGGAATGAGATTTGGTATTTGAAGCGCTTTTGGTATTCAAAAGATCAAGTTCGTTAATGGGTAAAATCGGACCAGGGGAAAGGGGGGTTTAAAGGGAGGAGGAAACAGAAAATTTGACATATCTCCCTTAATATTCGAAAAATCGAAAATTTTATAAGAAGTAAAGTTGTAGGTATTAAGTTTTACTGTAATTTTGTTTCTTATCATTTTTTCTGTAACCCTAATATTTACAAAAATATTGACGGTTTAAGATTGAAAATTAAATTCCTCAATATCTCTGTACGCATTAGAGTTTGAGCAAAAAAGATAAGGTGATGAATTGTAGCAAACATGATTTTCTACAACTTTGTTTCTTACGCATTTTTCGATTTTTCTAATATTAAGAGAGATATTTTATATTTTGTGTTTTCTTCTATCTTTATGCCCCCCTTTCCCCTTGACGTGTTATTTATTAATAAAATTGGCCATGCAAATACTAAAATCAGATACGACATTTCATTTTGATCAGACTAACATTGTGACCGCTAGAGAGTAATTTATTTATTCCAAGGAAATTCGCTAAGTTGAAGCAGCTCCTGCGTAACGAAATTTTTTATACTAAAAAACTCTTTCTTTTTGCAAGGAGAAAAATATTATTTTGTTAAATATTTTTCGTAATATTTTACTTTCATAATTAAAATGTGTGTTGGATCAAAAAAAAATTATTTAATAATTTTCATTACAACAAACATTAAATAATAATCACGTAAAAGTATTGAATGATAAAATTAAAAATTATCAAGATCATTCTGGCAACTAATAGAACTATTGTTATTTTTGGTTTTAGAAAAACTTGACAACTATAAATGATTTATAAAATTAAAACAATTGGTAGTTTCTTATTTCGTCTATGATCATTGATTGAACGTTCGTTAGTCATTATTTGTAAAATACAAACTATTCGTTAAATTTATAAAAGAAAAACAAGATGTTACAAAATTGAATATATAAGAAGAAAATTAAGAATTATCTAATATGCGACATTGAAAGGATTTGATAATATATACTTGCTGAATTCCCCGGCGTTGTGTTCAACCGTGACATTTCAGCCAAGGTCAGTTCAACCAAACGACAGTTCATCCGGATAACATTCAAATGACGACAGTTGGTCAATAACGATATCGCTATTCGGACACACGCGGGCCACTTGCGTGTCTTCAACGTGAAGCGTTTAAAGCCATTATAATATATTTTTCATCGGTCATACCCCAAGTTGGTCGGGTATGCGTGCTTTTGGGCTCCGCACTAAAAGGCGTTCTATATATAGGAGATATGGTGTCAAAAATTATTGAAAATAAAAAGGTAACGATTACAACCGAGTACTACAATGTTCCGATTGTAGTACTTTTACGATTTAACGATTGGGTTGGGTTGGTTTTGGATGGGTTGAATTGTTCTCCGGTTGAAGTTCGCGGTTTACTTGTTACAGATCATTGCAAAAGGAAAGCCACCCTTGGAATCGATAGTGTCAACTAAATTCTAATACTTTTTTAATAGTTTTCCGGCGTTTCCGATAATGTTATTTTCCCAGACCTCTAGCAAATTACATAATTTGTTAATAACTTGACTACTTCACCACCTAACGGATCCTTGCAATTAACCATCGTATCGACACAACACATATATTCTGTCAATATGACCTTAATCGATCAAGTCGATCAAAAGTTACACGCTTTCAAACAAACTTACCAGCGATTATGTATATAAAGAGTATTTCAGATAAATTTAGATTATAATCAAATATCATAAGATAATAATGGTTTTGTAGTACATAATGTAAGATTTATTTGGGCCAACATGTTTAGGAGTTGATTCAAAGAATACAACAGTCTTTGTAAAACGTTTCTAAGTGAACCTACCGACTCATGACGGTTAACGTAACACATAAACAACGTATGTAAACCAAGGCGTCGAGTTTATTATTTGAGTATACTTTAAAGTCACTTAAAAGTAATATAACACAAACGTAATATAAATTACATCACAAATTATATAAATACTTAAGTAAAAAGAAGGAAGTTAATTTAGTTTGTTTTCTACTATGTTTTTTTTTCTTCTCCATATTTAAATTCACTCAATCTCTCTCTCACTACCACTTTGATTTCCCCCCACTCATGCATTCACATTCATTCTCTATAACAATTTCATCAGAGTGGATTTATACCATACGTACACACACCAACACAATACAAGTATGTAAGTATATATACATATTCTCTGTGTGATGTGTCGCCATACCGTTATTTATAAGGTTCTGAGCTGATGATATCTTAAGTAATTATAAACTTTGGTGATAAAGGAAACGAATGTTCTCTAAACTTCAAACGACAACTTACTTCTTTACTCTTCTCTACATTATGTCTCTTTCACTCTAAATATTATGTATGTAGACAGAGTGGTACTAACAAAACTGTACTAGAAAATTAAATCGAAATATCTTTTACTAAGGGTGTATTCGTCTTGGACGTTCACACGCTTTCAGCGCACTCAATCGTCGTTTTCAGCGTTCGACTTGGCGCTGTGAGTGTCAAAAAATCACGCTTGCGGCTGAGTTCATGAGGTAGATCTCGCGCTCACAGACGCTTACTCCACAGAGGTATTCAAAAGCGTGAGCGCCAAATCTTACTATTTATCAAAACGAATGCTATGTGAGCGTAAGCTAACCAAGCTTTTGTCATATTTATTAAAGTCCTTAAAATTAAAATCGATGACAAATCATTAAAAATGGCTAACTATTTACCCAGATTATTTTCGATCGATTTAAATGATTCAGCATCGGGTAAAACCTATATTATTTCTGTTACTTCCGACGAAATAAAACGTCGCCATGTATTTTCTGATCGATTCTAAGCATTCGTAGGCCAACATGTGCAAAATTATTTCTGTAGATTTCAAGCTATATAATATGAAAATTTGGGACGCTTCGTAGATTGATGATAATTGAAATGAATTTATTGAGTGAACAAATCTTCATAAGAACACATGTAAAATTACAATTACTTTTACATAGCTTATTAAATGGTTTTGACATTTTCACAGTATCTTTAGCATTAAGTGACGAACATTATACTAAAGAATATTCTAGTTTTTTCGTAGCATTTTAGCATACCCCCGTAGCATTATTAAGCTATATAAAGATGGTTATGCTTTACACATTAACCATCCGGTATATGTTACTGACAAGATATTTTTCCATTGCTACTATAAACGTAGATTTGCTAGCTAGTTTTAGCCATTTTCTTTCATATTACAATTTTATAATACTAGGTGCGTGAAAAGTATCAAAAGCATAATTAACTGATGTTTATAATTAAGAAATTAATGGTAATTTCAAGAAGTAATCGTGTGGTGAACACACAAATAAGTTTTAGATTAAATTTGAAAGTTTTTTACACATATACAATTGGCGGTACTAAGGTCCTATCTTATGTACGTAATAAATTTGCAACACAAAATAATACACGTTATAAAATTTTTTGATTAAAATCAGATACAGTTAACAATTTCATATGCATAAAGTTTTGGAAATGGAAAACAAATCATGAATTCAATATGAGGCGAGAATTAATTCGTTTTAATACATTCATACAAAGTTTAGTTTTTGAGTTTGCGTGTTCGCAGGAAAGGATATTTTGAGAAAATAACTAAAAGCACACAATGTGTTCGTAGAATGAAATAGAAGTTTTTTAATAAGTAAATTACTTATTTTTCATAATTGCATAGAATCGTTCTGAAATTTTCGCTGGAGTCTATCATTTCGAAATTTGGTAATTGATTTGTGCCTTATTTATTCGGTTGGTTTTCGAAAAAAATGCTTCGGATAAAAGCTGTTCGTTATAACTATACTAACCACTTTTATTAGAAGCATTTCTCCGAATGCCAAATTAATAAAGCACATGACACGAAAGCACATATCAATTATACAATTTTGAAATGAAAGTTTATATAATCATTTCCCTTAAATTCTGACGAAGATGGGTGCCAGAATTATCATTATCAAGATCATAAAATGATATCTCTGATCATAATGATGATCAGAGAGAACTAAACTTATTATTATTAAGGGGTGGTCATATTTCCAATAATCAATCATACTTACTGTATCTGACTGGATTATGGCTTCTCTGTGCTCATAAAATCCTCATTTGACTACTATTTTAAGTTTGAATTTAAAACCAAGTCTTTAATGATTTAGACACCAAAAATTCTGGCCGCTATCTTCGTCAGGATTTCAAGGAAATAGTTGTTCCTACAAAAACTGATTTTTATTTTCTAAACCGTCCACAAATGCTTTTGTGTTTCGTATTTTATAATTAACATTATATTCGAATGTTTTAAATTTTTTTAAAATATATTATTGATATTCTGTACAGCGACCAGTTTTATTCTACTTTATTCAGTATACCTTAGTAAGTGTATAGGTATCTTTTTCTTTTTACATATATCTACAATACTTCGTTTATAAAGAGCATTCATTGACTAACAGAAAGATGTTATAATTTTATTCATATAATTTGAAATAACGAGCAAGAAAGAACACAGACAAACTGGTAAACGCCAAACTCAGTTACCTTTGTTTAAATAAAATTATATTATTTTATACAATATTAAAAGGTCCGCCAACCTGGAACCCTATAACGGGTCCATTGTGTGCAGATTGTGTGGCGAGGAGGAGGAAACGTCCAGCCACATTATCTTTGACTGCGAATCTCTGGATTACAGCAGATACAGGATATTCGGAGCATCTCACCCCGAATATATGAACCTTCAGGAAGACCTGATAAGCAAGCTCCTGGCTGTTACCAACACATGGGAGAAGCGAATTTCGTGTGACTGAAGTAGAAAGGGGAGCACAATGGACCATAAGGTTGAAGTTCAATACTTTTTAGACCCTAAGATGTATCTATCTATCTGTTTAACCTAAAACGCGACTTCAACGGAATAACACTAATTTTGAACTGAATAATCTACAAACCCTACAATTGATTGTAGTATGGTTCATTTGTTTCTAGTAACAAGAATCATCAAAATAAAAAAATCTACGACTTCACTCCTTATACATTTTTAGATTCTTCTAATATTAAGAGAGATACTTTGTGTTTGATTTTTTTCTCTATACCCCCCCCCCCCTTTCCCCTTCACTTATGGTATTTATTAATAAAATCGGCCTTTCAAATACAAAATCATATTGTTACGACATTTTAATTTTAATATTGTTAAGACCGACATTTTAATATTGTTAAAACCGCTAGATAGTAATTTATGTATTCTAAGGAAATTACTAATAACGTCTTCTACAATTCTTTCTACGGTTTGTAGTTTCTTAATAAAATTTTTTTTTTCCCCTAATTACACGTATGTTTTCGTTCTCAGATGTTTTCTGGGTACAACTAGATACAGTTTTAGAAATTCTCCAGTAGTTTTTTTTCCACGATACTATCATTATCTTTTAACTTTAAACACAATTATTTTATTTTGATGAATCTTGTTACTACAAACAAATTAACCTTACTACAATCGATTGTAGGGTTTGTAGATTATTTATTCAGTTCAAAATTGGTGTTATTCCGTTGAAGTTGGGTGCCAGGTTGACGGACCTAATATTAAAAGTAGCTGTACTTTTTGATCATTACAGCTCACAATTTAAGTAGAAATTCCACATTTATTTGTGCTATCTTATTTTCCAGCAATGTAAATAGCAGGTTATGTTTAGATACATCCCACATGAAAATGTTCATTTGGATAGATTCCACATAAAAATTAATATATGCTTGGATAGATCCCATATAAAATCATTAAAAATGAAATTTCACTTTTCAAATGATTTACCTTTCGCTTCAAAACCGTCAGTATATAGTTGTCATATACTCACTCATATACTGAATATATAAATACAGAGTGTTCTAAAATTCATTCAGGAAAACTCTACCACGGTGTAGAGCTGCAAAAATCAAACTAGAATGTTTTATAAAATTTTTCGATTTGACGCTTAGTTTTTGAGATATAATCAATTAAACATTAATAAATTCAACCAATCACAGAGCGCATAGTGTCATAGTGTAAGGACGCGTGGCCCAGTAGAGCGGGATGCTTTACCTTTTAAATGCTCGCAGACGGTAAGAGAGAGTTAAGCAAGCTAGACTAGCAACTGTCGAAAGTCACCGTCAATTCGAAAAACTTTATTAAACATTTTTGTTTGTTTTTTGCAGCTCTTTACACCGTGGTATAGTTTTCTTGAATGAATAACCAAACACTATATATATATATATATATATATATATATATATATATATATATATATATATATATATATATATATATATATATATATATATATATATAATTAATATTGATTTATACCGAATCTATTCGTGTTTTTTCGAAATGTTTGGAATAAAAGTATGTTAATAATGAAATAATGAACAACTTTTATTCGGAACATTTCTTTCAAAAACCAAATTAATCTAGCCCTAATAAACGGCAAAATTTGAATGAGGAACGTGTCTTTTGGCATCGGAAGTACAATATTTACAGTAACATTGTAAAAATTATTTTGGGATCCCACTTGATATGCATATCATATGGTTAGTAAACATCATAACCATATGGTCAGTAAACATAAAAGTCAGTTGTGGGTAGTGAAAAGTCAAATGTCAGTTTCATGTATGTACTATGGACCAGAAAAGTTGATGTCAGTTTTTAGAATTGATTTGTGCCTTATTGATTCGTATTTCGAAAAAATGCTTCGAATAAAAGTTGTTCATTAGAAATATATTAACAAATTTTATTGGAAATTTTTTTCCGAAAAGCGAATAAATAAGACACAAATCAACCATAAAATTTAAAAAAATTATATCATCTTTTGTGGCTAAGTATCAGAATAATGAACGTATCAGATACGGTCTAACAGAAATAATTTTATTAAAATTTGGAATTAATGGACAAAATCAGTCCAAGAAAACATAAAATTTGAGTTTTCTCCTTAATTCGTAAAAAAACAGTTGTAAAACATAAATTTTATGGTAATTTATCGAAATTTTTCTGTAATAACACCTTCTGTCGTTTAAATGAAATATATATAATTACACTTCTGTAAATGCTATATTTATCCATGTTTATTAATTAAGCATTTGCTGTATCATCATCAACATGAATGAATATTTATATAACAACAAATTTATAACCCACACCTGCAATATTCTAGTCTATGAGACTTCATAAACAAACAACATACATCCAATTATATTCTAACGTATTTTATACGTTTATAACAATTTCTTGTTATATAACCATTTCTTAGTAGATTGGTTATTTTAAGAATCATGCAATAATGTGACTTTCCTTTAAATATTATTTATTTTTTGTTTATTTAATGTTTGTTTTTTAAAAGTATTATTCAACAAAGAGCGAAGTGTACCATAAGCATTATTTGCACGAAAAGCAAATTAATTTAATTATATTACTATACCGTATATAGGTCCTCAATCCTCAAAAACAAAACGAGAATGTTACATAGCGATAAGTACAATATAACTAGGCAAAATCTCCTGCCCATCAGCAAAGAAAATCTCAACATACATCATACTACTATTTCAAAGGTTTTCTTTTTCTCTTCGTTATGGTAGTGTTTAATGTCCACTTCTTGTAGGGTTTATTTCTGACTACAATTTTATTTTTGACAATGTCAGTAGTTTACCATTTGTGGGACCATTCATAAAATACGTCCCGCAAATAGTCCATATTCTACCTAAAATTACGTCAAAAAACTTGACCAACTCCCGCTCCCTAGATCAGTGATTCTCAACCACTGTGTCGCGGCACATTTGTGTGCCGCCCAATTTTAGAAATGTATATAGTAAAGTATTAACCAACATAGAAACGTAAGCATTGCCATGTTTACGACCAAATATAAATGCTATTATCAAAAAACATCAAGCTTAAATTTCTCATTAAAAGTATTCTTATTATTAACTTGTAATTAATCCCTTAATAAACGTACTGTTGTTTTTGTAGTACATATTACTTTATTTTAAATTCAAAATTATTCTCATTAACTATTTTACACTATTTTTCTTTCTGTGCCGTCCAATTTTGAAATTTTTAAAAGCTTGTCACGACAAAAAAAAGGTAGAGAATCACTGCGCTAGATGAATGCTTATTAGAAACTTACATAAAGCTATACCCATATAAATAATTATCAGACAATTTTTGTTAATACAAAATTGTTTTATTCTTTGGCTATTATTAGTACTTCATTTTCACGTCGAGTTGTAGCTATTGTGACCGCTAAAATATTTGATGATTATTAATTGAATAATTATAAAAATATCTTTCTCCTGCATATCTGGAAAGAAAAATAACACCAATAGTAAAAAGTCGCGTCGCGTCACGTCATGTTTGATTAAACCCTGCCGTTCTCCTGGTCATGTAGCCTCAATTGCCCTTATAACATCTTCCCTCCCTTGTTGCGTACGTGTTTCATAGACGATCCCCAATTTATTATTCGTTTTTTGCCTAATATTCACAGATATATATCCAATTGTGTTAGGCCTTATCATAGAATTTATAATAATTGAAATTACAGTAATGAATACACATTAAAGATTCTTTTTAATGCATTCAATAAAAATAAGCAATTGATTAATTATCCAAAAGTGTAAAATTATATGAGAATATCGGAAAACAAAAACACTCATTATTTTATTTTATATCGTGCTAAAGATAGAAATGAAAAATCTGATTATTCTGTTAAAGATCAGAAATCCAGTTTAAAAATGCATCGTTTTACCTTGATGTTCTTCAAAACTGCATTATATTTTACGTAAGATATACGATCGTGATGTCCGATAGCAGTTGATAAAATGGAAACATGTACAATCGAGACTTATAGTTTGTTTTTCTCTTTTGCTTACTTAAAGCACAACATTATTATTTTTTACAATATTACACAAATTCTGATTTAAAAAGTCAATATGTCGTTATATTACATCAAAAGTTCCTCATTATCTTTGAAGCATCATGTACACCTAAATAGATGCTGTAGTTAGATGGAGATTCGTTGTTCAATGATGACGATGATGTTGTTGATGATGATGGTGTGTACATGGGTATAAATTTGTAGTCGACCTTTTGTTTGAACAACAACAAACTTTCACAAAACTTATTTACTTCAGTCGATAAATTTATATAATGAGAAAATGATCAGTGAGTGGTTGATGGTATAATAGGTTAGTTTTCTATGTACATTTATTTGGAATGAGTTTTCTAGACATTTATTATACCAAACTGACTATAGCATATCATAAATACCTACCTACCTACATAGTACACTTGTACCTACAAAAATTGAGCCTTCATGATTGAACGAAACTCTGTAATGAATTACAAGGAGGTTTTTTAGTTACAATTTTTATTTTAACACAAATAAATTCAGTACTCAAATATGTGCGGACATTTTGTGAAAGTGAAATTTTGTCATTTCTGTTAACTAAAATAAAACTTCTGATTTCAAGCTTTTATGTGCCTTCAATCTTGTAAGTTAATTTTGGACTACTTTCCGTGCAGTCCATTAATTTGAAATTTGGTACGTCTGTGTATCTCGCTTTTCATTTCGCTTTACATTAAATATACCGGATTGGTCACGTAGGACTGACAGAAAAACACACACACATTAACAACCACGTTTTTTTTAAATGTTGTACTAGTATACGTTTTACCAGACTGAAATACAAATAATTTCAATTAAGAAATTATTAATTCGTAATTGAGTACATTTGAATGCAATTAGTACGGTACAAACATTGTGCAGCAACATTGAACTCCGTTTTCCAAATATTTTGCGTACAGACGTGCAACCAAAATAGGGAGCATTACTTTATAACTCTATCTTAAAAATTCAATCACTCTATCTATGCCATTTATTTGTAGTTTATTTATCTACTAGTTTTTTCAAATTTGTTGTGTGACATTTTTTGACAATTTATGTAATAAAACATAAAAAAGTATTAGGAAAACATAAAATTTTAGATAATATGTTGCAAATATCGCTACTACGAGAACTTGTACAGCAATTAAACTCCTCCCACAAAATATCAAATAATTTTGATTTTTACTGCAACCAGATCATGGACATGTGATTTTATTCTGCTACAGCTATATAGACTAGCAACCTACTACCGAACATTCATTTGTCCTTAAAATGTTCCTGCACACGTTGCACGTTTGTAGTCCCTATTTAGATGGACAATTATTTACAATTATTCTATCTGATTGCGAGACATTCATAAAATGGAACGATCGTATCCAAACGTATACCCTAAGAAATTATTTTCTAGTGGCCTATGATACGATAACATGATCAAAGAACTGTGTAATCTTTGTGAATTTAATCATAATCTGAATACTTGAAAGGCGTTACACTTTCTTACCAGAAATCATTTTGAATTGTATCAAGCTTTTCAATTTCAAGTGTACAACACATTCATACATACATAGTTGTGTAGGTAGAACTCGCAAATAGTTAAAAGTTATTTATTTATGTTTTCTTATTAAAGTATCATTAGCTTTCTTGTTATTTTAATAATTAGAATGTTTTTATATTTCATGTTTCACGATGATGATATTGGAATAAAATCAATGTTTTCGTTTTTTTGTTTTATTAATAAAAAAGTTTATTTCAAAAACAGGATTAATTTGTTGGTTTTTATTGTATTTAGTTTGTACTTTTAAGATACGTTATCAAAAACTGTTATTAAATCATTAGTGTAGGGTTGTTTAGTCAATTTTAAAATTTGTCATATGTGTGTGTTATTGGCCTCTGATACATAAATATGTTATGTTTCTCTATCGTTAAAATTTTTAAATATGTATATATATATATGTATATATATATGTATATATATATGTATATATATATGTATATATATATGTATATATATATATATATATATATATATATATATATATATATATATATATATATAAATATATATATATATATATATATTTGAGTTGGTATTCAAAAGATCAATTTCGTTAATGGGTAAAATTGGACGAGGGGAAAGGGGGGTTTAAAGGGAGGGGAAAACACAAAATTTGACATATCTCCCTTAATATTTGAAAAATCGAAAAATTTATCAGGAGTTAAGTTGTTGGTACTTAATTTTACTCTAATTTTGTTTCTTATCATTTTTCTGTTACATTAATATTTATTGAGATATTTACAATTAAAGATTAAAAGTTAAAATTCTAAATATCTCTGTTCACATTCGAGTTTGAGAAAATTGATAAGGTGATGAATTGTACCAAACTTGATTTTCTACAACTTTACGCCTTATACATTTTTCGATTTTTCTAATATTAACAGAGATATTTTATATATTGTGGTTTCTTTTATCTTTATGCCCTCCTTTCTCCTTGACGTATGCCATTTATTAATAAAATTGGTCTTGAAAATACTAAAATGATATCAGATACGACATTTCAATTTGATCAGACTTAAGTTGTGAGTGATGTATTCTAAGGAAATTTGTTAGTTGACACAGCTCCAGCGTAACGCCTTTTTAACCCGACTTCAAAAAAGGAGGATGGTTCTCAATTCGTCTGTATTTTTTTTTTTTTTTTTTTTTTTTTTTTTTTTTTATGTGTGTCACCTCAGAACTCCAACATTTATGAACCGATTTTGAATTTTTTTTTTTTGTTTTAAAGGGTTTGGTTTCCCATTGGTTCCATTGGCACCAAATCGCATTCTGATGAGGGGATCCCCGGAAAATCGAGGAAAATCCTCATTTTATATGTGATAACCGATTTTTGCGAAATTTTTTTTTTTTTTTGAAAGGGTATACTCATTCATAATGGGAAAATAAGAAAATTTTTTTAAAAACCGACTTCAAAAAATTTTTTGCAAAAAAAAACCGACCCCAAAAAAAAAAATTTTTACAAAAAAAAAACAAAATGCATGTAAATAAAATTGAAAATCTGTTATAAAAAAATGCTCTTAAAATTAAAAAAAAAAAAAAAAAACGGGTAAAAAAAAAAAGTTTTACAAAAAAAAAACCGACCCCAAAAAAAAAAATTTTTACAAAAAAAAAACAAAATGCATGTAAATAAAATTGAAAATCTGTTATAAAAAAATGCTCTTAAAATTAAAAAAAAAAAAAAAAACCGGGTAAAAAAAAAATGTGTTATAAAAAAATTCACTAAAAATTAGTCGTTTAAGTAGGTCTACCCATATTTAGATAAATAAAACTAGTTATAGAACTTTAGAGTCACTAAAAAGCGAGAAATAAACTATATTTTGACAAAATGGAAACCCGACTTCAAAAATAAAATATTCTATAACAAAAAATGCACTAAAAAGTAAAAAAATAATTGCATATTCTTGTGCCAATTTTAGTTCACCTAAGCAAAAATTTTTAAATATATATGTACAATTATTGTTATTTTTGGAGGCGGTGTCCAAAAATTATGTAAATTTCTCTATGCTGACACCGCCTCCAAAAATAACAATAATTGTACATATATATTTAAAAATTTTTGCTTAGGTGAACTAAAATTGGCACAAGAATATGCAATTATTTTTTTACTTTTTAGTGCATTTTTTGTTATAGAATATTTTATTTTTGAAGTCGGGTTTCCATTTTGTCAAAATATAGTTTATATTTAAATTTATACATGCCCACAGATGTCATGAATAGTCTAGCCTTGGGAACTTCATTTTCAGCTGGATTTTATTCGTGTATACTTGCTCTCATAAGAGAATTTTGGAGGCTTAGTATAGTCGGTTTGTACATATTATTTGACGTCAATTCCTCATTGAGTCTAAAGATTTAGAAATGGAACCGAAACAGAAACATACTATTTTGGACAAAGTCTAACTTATTGAAAAAAGTGAGATAAGTAGTATAATTTAATACAAACTAATTTTATTGAAAATTAGATAACTCTTTCTAAAACTAAACATTCAACATAACTATTTTCAACAATTATTTGATTTATTTTTAATATCTACTATTGAGATGCACTGCTTTTTTTGACAAATGGCTTATTGACACGCTTTTATTAACATGGTATGTATCTTTGTATTTAACGGAATCTTTGAAGTCAATTTTAACCTACTTCTAATTGTCGTATCGAAATGAAACTTTGTATGTATATGTAGTTTAGATAACAATGTATTTTGATGGTAAGCATGACCGGAATCGGAAAAGGGAAATAGGGATTTAAAGGGAGGGGGTAACACAAAATTTGGGATATCTCTCTTAATATTGAAAAAAATCGAAAAACACATATAAAGTTAAGTTGTAAAAAATTAGTTGTACTATAATTAAGTTTTTTATCATTTTTTCTATATCTCTAATATTTACAGAGATATGGTTTAAGATTGAAAATTTAAATCCTAAAGTTTGTTTCAAAACTAAAAAAGCAAAAGTAAATTATAGTTTAAATAAAGTACAAAAAACACGCTTTTATAGCTAGCCGAACTAAAAAGTAGAAAATAATTTTTATCAACAAAATAATTAATTTGATTGTAAAAAAGCGTTGGGTACTTTTTACTATAATTTGATATTTAATGATGTTTATTTAATATTATAATTTGATGTTAAGCACCCCACGCTTTTTTACAATCAAATAAATTATTTCGTTGATGAAAATTATTTTAAAAGCTGTTTACGACCTTGTTTAAATAACTGATACAAATCCTATTTTGTCAATCTTGGAAATTTTTATTTTTTCTGTTTTATGTACACTCCCGTTCAAAAAATTGAACCATGTGACTTACTGGTTCAATTATTATGAACGGGAGTGTATGTTATTATAATGTCATTATTTTCACCCCCTCTAAATTTAAAAATCTGCGCATAAGAGGAAAGCAGTTCCATTTTAAACTCCATTGACTCTACTGCAAGTTTTTCAATCGAAGATTCATTTCGAAGTACTTCGAAGAATAAATGATAATTATATATTGAGACACTTTCACTTGGTCTGTATTTGGTCAGTACTTGGTTGTGATCCAATTAAAATAAAATTTTCAAACAAACCAGTATAAAATATGTGTTATAACAAGTCCATCATTTTGAATGTCAATCATTTTATAAATTAAATAGACAACCCAAATGTTATTTGGTAAACATTAAATAAATTTAATAATAAATTACATTTAATTATTAATGTTATGTTATAATTCACATTTTTACTTGGTTTAGACGTTAAACGATATATGGTTTTAAAAATTGATACACGGTATAAGTTATATATACAAAAGTATTATAAATTTCGTCTGAACTTTGTAAAGGTTAAAAATATTTAGCGCAGAAAACAAATTTTGGTATAAATGTTCATAAAATGAGCTGATAAGTTCATTTCCGTAAATCAGTCTGTCTGTCAATCAGTTAGTCTGTTCGTAGGCTCAATAACTCACAAACAAAATGAGATACCCAGTTAAAGTTATGTGTGTTCTAAAGGTAAAAAGTAAGGTCAAGTTCGTGAAAAGGCAAAATCGGATCGGGCTTCCCCCCGTCAGAGGATGTAATTTCCATCTTTGAATTGGTAAGAGAAAAAAAAAATTTTAACACAAAAAATGTTTCTTTTTTAAAATATATAAACAACTTTTGTTATATATATATATATATATATATATATATATATATATGTGTCTTTAATCACTCTAGCGGTCACAATTTTCATCAGATTTTAATGTGGGTATGTGAGGAGCTTTTGGTATTTTAACGGTTGAGTTTGTTAATTGGCAAAATAGGAGGAGAAAAAAAAAGGGGGGGGGGTTAGAAGGAGGGGCAAACACAAAACGTGGTATATCTATCTTAATGTTGGAATAATCGAAAAATGTCTTAAAAATAAAGTTACAGATAATTAATTTTACTATATGTTTGTTTCTCAGCATTTTTTCTGTTACCCTCATATTCACAGGGATATTTACGAATTAAAATTGAAAGTTAGAATCCTAATTATCCAATGTGTTTCGGAGGATGGAGAGAATCAATATAATCGGCACCCTAATGCTGGGACAGCTTCCACTTACAGAAACTATGCATATAGGAGTATTACATATATGGATTTTCTACAACTTTGGTTTTTATAAATTTTTCGATTTGTCTAATATTAAGAGCGATATTTAATATTTTGTGTTTTCGTCTTTCTCTACGTCCCCCTTTCCCCTAGACCTATGCCACGTCTTAACAAACTTGGCTTTGCAAATACGAAAAGCTCCTGCTTAACGAATTTCTTTAACAATACCAACGATCATGAAACCATTTAATTTCACTGTTTTTAGCAGTCATAGTTCAATTTCATAATTAATGTGCGAATAACCAGATATTCCGTATCTACTACATGTTAAATTCCAATATTTGGAAACGAATTTCTAAGAAACTGGTTGTCAGATCTCTCTCAAAAAATTAATTAATGTGTATTTATTATTGATTAATAACATTAAAAATTCAGTTCTTTATCTTTACTTTCCCTTAAAGCTCGTATACCCTTAAAATATCATACGACATCAATAGCAGTAAAGACAATAAATTAATTGTAAATAATTGTTCTACACCGCGTTTTATTTGAGTTTTCTGTGGGTTCCAAATACTATCAGGGTAGTTCCAACATGCACCATTATACACTGATTTATTAACACACCTAGCCTTTAGGAACAGTTAAAAATTTGGATTTTTTAAATAATTTACTTGTCGTTAAAAATGTATAAATAAAAATTAAAAGTTAAAATACATGAAAAATAAAAAATAAAAAGTAAAAATATTTCTCATTATAAATTTCTACATAAAATAAAAAGAGTAGATGAAAAATTTGTTCACCTCATTTGCTGTGGGTGGAGAGAAAAATTTATATACAAAATAAGTATAAAAAAAAAAGTAACACGACAGACAAGGATTGAATATAAAATATTCTGTCTCTTACAATGTTGAATAATGTACACGTACAGTAGCTACTCGACTCCTTCTCATACACATTTCGATTTCACCTTAAAAATATGAAAGTTTTCAATCATTTTATAATTAAATTTAAAACTAATTTAAGAACCATGAAATACTTTTCAAGCGTATAAATAAAATCGACATTTTTTTCTGTTAGCATTCACTTTTTATTAATTTATTACTACATTACTGTTATTAATTTTCTATCTTTTTAAAGACGAAAAAAAAATTACTAAATTTCATTATCCTTCTGTTATCATAATTTGGGTAAAATATTTCTCTCCATTATGTTTTGTAGATACATTTTTTGATTGAGTGTTTTCAAAATCGTGTTCTAAAAAAGGTTTTTTGTTTTGTCTAATGGTTTTTTTTTTATGAAATTTTATTGCGACGAATTTTCAAAATAAAACATAAAAGTATTTTAGACAAAATTTATTATTTATTGAGTGGATCTGCGTCTGGTTTCAAGATAGATATATATATCTTGGGGTCTAAAAAGTATTGCACTTCGATCTTATGGTCCATTGTGCTCCTCCTTCTACTTCAGTCTGACGAGATTCGCTTCTTCCATATGTTGGCAATGGCCAGGAGCTTGCTTATTAGGTCTTCCTGAAGGTTCATACATTCGGGGTGAGATGCACCGAATATCTTGTATCTGCTGTAACCTAGAGGTTCACAGTCAAAGATAATGTGGCTGGATGTTTCTTTCTCCTCGCCACACAATCTGCACATAATGGTGGGGCGATCCCACCACATCTACCGAACTACCCATATGTAAATAAAATAACAGAAATAAAAAAAATAAGTGAAAAGTGATAACACTTATGGACAGCGATTATTAATAAACAGACTACTACAATGGACCCGTTATGGAGTCCCATTGTGTATATATGCTTCCGCAGGGGATAATGCCCAGTAATGAATCCGGTAATGTTCCGCAGTTGAATTCTGTCAGGTTTCAAACAAATGTCTTGAATTTATCAAAATAGCGAATATGCTTTCAGGTTTCAGTGACATGTAACTACAACAGAAATTTACAGTTTTTTAGTATATATTAAGGGAGAAATTCATTTCTCGGGATATGGTTAGCCTCTCTTGTACCACTGAGAGGAAGAATATAGAAAAAATTTGTGCCAAATATTTTGAAAATGTATATACATACACTCCCGTTCAAAAAATTGAACCAGTTGGAACTGTCTAAGTGTTACTGTAGGTAATATTATACAAATATTCAGTAATATATACTCTTAGAATGTGACTTACTAGTTCAAATATATTAAATGGAAGTGTACGTACGTTCGTCTCCTATGCGTTCCTATTCATCCGATTATGATAGTTGTTGTGAGCGCACCCGCAAAAGGTTTTTGCAAAACAAAAAATTCAAAATTACAAACCGTTTCAAAGTTATAGCTGTTTTCTGAACCTTCCTATATTATGTAACAGAAATCTAATTTAGTGTCGCATTAACAAAATCTTAGAAATTATTACTAAAATTTAAAGACTTGCTATAATATCAACGCGAAGCGTTGCATAACGGCAAGCATTACGTAACGCTAAGTGTTTCAAAACGCGTAGCATTACATAACGCGCAGCGTTATTTAAGATTCACTTAGACTTCGACACTATACACGGTACACTGTGGTGTACAGTGTGTACACCGAGTGTCTATGTGTGCACAGGAGTGTCTCTAGTTGTGACATTTATTGCGACACTATAATTAACGGAATTGAATCAGCGGATGTGTAAACACCTTGTGTCCAAGTGTCCAATTGTCTGTTCAGGTTATCAAACAGATTCGCCATTTTTTCATACACTTCATTCCTTCTATATACATAGTATATAGTAACAAATATAATGTTTACGTCGCTGTTTAATTACAATATAAGCAGCAATATTTTGTGTGTGAACCGCTCAGACACTAGTTCATTTGTGTCTAGCTAGTATCCAGGCACCAAAAATCTGTTTAAGTGTGAACAGTAAAGAAATTTATGTCTGACATTTGTGTCGCAACTTATGTCGTAGCCTAAGCAAAGAATTACGTGAAGCGGTTTGCTTAAAAAGAAAGTATCTGCTTAAAAAGAAAAAAGTGTATCGCAACGCATATAGCTAGTATTCCACATAAAATAGATGTTGCATTTAAAATTTGCATGCATTCCATCACTTCGACCTTCGTATGTGGCTTTAAATTTAGAAAAACTATACATAATATAAAATTTCAAATTCGTCCCCTTTACCTGGATCAGTTTTTTGTGTTATAAATACGTATTTCGACTACAAAGTAGTCATCATCAATATAAATCAGCTAGACGTAATTTACTCTTTGACAATTAGAAATAGATAGAAAGTCGAGATCAATAGACAAAAATAAAAATAAATAGAAAATTAACTAGATAGTAGTGGCGGCCTTGGACGGGCTACACTTCGCCCATAAGGTCCATTGTGGTGCCTAAGGATGTGAGGATGTGAGTGTAGTGGAAGGAATTTTTGTGTATAGACTAGGAATTGGCAGGATATGCGGCTGCAGCCGACTATAATAGATACTATGCCAATATGCATCTGGAGTTCGTGAAGAAAACTGTAGAAAATCTTCTGAAGCATAGCCAGTTACTTCGTTCTTGTCCATACGCCGAAAGTTTAGTCAATTAACCACCCCTTTTTTTTCCTAATAATGAACGGATGTCGGGATTCGAAACCATAACCTACCAGTTTTCAAGTAGGCATACTGTGCAGACATAACGTGTTAGACCGCTTGGCCACTTTACATATATATATATACATATATATGTATATATATATATATATATATATATATATATATATATATATATATATATATAATATACATATATATGTATGTACACATGTGTGTGTGTCTAAAACCTATATCAGTCATTACAGGACTAAAAGGATATGTTTATTTAATGACATTGACATAACATATCTATACGTACATATTTGTAATTTAAATATTCCGTTTATTGGTATCATCAACGATAACAAACGCTTTTGTTCTGTAAATCAATATTTGAAACATCCTGTACTAGTATGCAAATATATGTTTATATTCACTTCCACTATTGCTTTCAATTAAAAATACAACAATAAAATGTAAATGAAATAAAGTGAGATAGAATTATTTTTACATATACCATATAAAAATACAATTGGTAACATAATACACTAGGATTGCCCTACGTGACTTCCTTGTTTCTTAGTTCCCATTATCAATTGACATACCAAACACACTCCAAAATACTCTACATACTGAAGTCCACAAAAAATAGTTTTTGTTATATTCCCCGTGTGAATATTTGTTCTAAAATTACGATTCCAAGGAAAATTTGCCTAGATTTTATTTCTTGTCAGTGATTTGACAGTGATCATTTTAAGGTAATTTTATTTAAAAAAATACAGACATTTCGGAGATGTGAAGTGGTTTATTACAGAAAAAGGTTACAGGAAAACTCGTAAATGAATATTACAGCTCAATGCGATTCTGGAGAGTTACCTGAACGTAAATCAAGATATGAACTTATTTTTTGTCGGCCTCTCTCAAATTTTTGATAATGTCACAATAACACAATATATAATTTTCAATATTAAAACACCTAAATATTGATGGAAAAGATATTCTATTTACAGAAGTTACACAGAGAACAGACTGCAGAGATGAGAGAATACAGGAAAACGTCGAGTACAATCCCAATTAGCCAAGGGGTGTGATAAGAGTGCATACTTTCACCAGAATTATATTATATCTATTCTGAAAAGTTACTTTGAGAATTAAACACTGGGAAACTGAATCTGACGTAAAGACATCAATAATTTGAGATTTGTGCAGAAGAAAATATACAATTTCTGTTAAGATAAATATCTGAGAAGGGAAAACAATAGGGATTGGATAGAAATGAAACCAACGAAACCAACGAAACCAAAACAAAGTGCTATTAATTTTTGGGGTTATAAGGTGCAAATTATCTAGGAGTGGTAATTAGTGACGATGATTAAACTGAACAAGAAATTAATAAGAGTGGCAGTTTCGAAAATCACGGTTCTTAAAAATAAACCATGGACAATAACAAAAAAGGGAATTGAGGATTTTTCGTCAATCCCAGAGAGCATCGTGGATAAAACACATTACCAATGAGACAATATTAAGGCCTACAGGGGTGCGAACCCACGAAGTGTAACTATGATAAACAATTATCGTTAGCAACAAGATCACAGTTACACTGCGTGTGTCATAATATTAGACACCATAGTTTTGAGGATTATTTTTAAGCAAAAAAGTTGCTGGTAAAGCTTTTTAAAAAGTAGGAAATCAATTATGTATTTTCATTGTCTTCGCACGGGCACATCCAATCTAAACACTGTAAGAGAAGCTAGTGATAGAGACACTGGGAAACTATAATTGAAACATCATTGCAACATTGTTGTGTGACTATAATTGCTTTTTTTATCTTTATTTTATTTCCGTTTTAATTATATTAATAAAAACACTGAAAATGACTTTATTACACAAGATTTTATTTTATACATCAAACTAAAAACTTCAAGACGGATGGATTCCTTTTCATTTAATCTGAGTACCAAATATTTTGACATTTTCACTAATTACGCAGTAAGCTGAATAAATTCACTAAGAATGTTAAAACTAAATAACTATGAGAGAAATACTAACCATAAATCATTGAAACCCTGGGTGTAATTGTTTTTCAACACGTCGTCGAATCCTTCAGTTATTAGATCCTTGGGCTTTTTACATAACGATAAAAGAAGTATAAATATTGCACGAACTGATTTTGTTCACATAAAATATGATGTGAGATCTGCATACATATATTTAAAGTTTGGTATAATCGAGCATAAATACACATCCAATTATCTAGAATAACTGCTTTCCATCTCTTGCTCTTGTGTTAATCGTATTTCTCAAACGACCTCTGAAATAAACTTCTGTATCTTCTTCTGCCTCAGTAGGGGAGTTTTATAATTTTTCCATATTAGTGATATTCCAGCAGTCAAGCCATAAAGTTTCAAACTGTAGTCCAAATAAATGTTTCAAACTGTATTAGTAATGTGGCAAAAGTTGTTCAACAAAGTTCTTTATTATTCCACAACAGCATGGTTTACATCCAGGCCAATCTATAGAAACTAAACGTTACAATATTTTTGCACTTTACAGTTTTACTCTATCGTTTACCGATGACAATATAAAAATTTTATCAATTTTAAGTTTTATTTTTTCAGACAATAGACTTGGACAAACTACACCTTCAAATCTGATATTCTAATGTACTATAAAGCTGAAAGTGAAGCTGACTGACTGACACATTCATCTATATAAAAGTTCTAGACATGCTAGAAAGATACAGTTTTTTTCCATTCGACCCGAAATTGCTTCAAACCGACGAGAAAAATCGGAAAACTTCAATTTTTTTAATGCAACCCCCCGGAAAATCGGAAAAACATCCTCCAAAATTACGTTTTTCTGTTCTATACATGCTAGAAAGATGGAATTTTCACTATTCGACCAGAAATAAAGTCAAATTAACAGAATACCTCGAAAATTTCATAACCTACATCGCAATCTTCAAAACGAGGAAAAACACCTCTAAAACTGCCCTTTTCACTTCATTTCATGTTAGATAGACCGGGGTTTTTTTTTATTCAAGGTGAAACAGTAATAGTAATAATAGTAAATTTTCCCATCGCAACTATTGATAAATTGAAAAAACACCCCTAAAACCACCCTTTTTCTTCTATACATGCTAGAAAGATGCGGTTTTTTCCATTTGACGCTTAATAGCTACAAATTAAGATGATAATTAGAAAAACTTAAAATTTTTCTTCACCACTCCCCAACTTTTTTTACAATTAATGTAATGTTATTTTCTGTGAGGCGAAGCCAACGGGTCAAGGGGGGAATCCCCTTGCGAGCAGAGCGAGTGTGACAGTAATAAAATTAATATTGATTTCGTTAAAATATGTTTTAATTAACCACTCCCATACCTTCAAAACCAACGACTTTGCCGCCCTTTCAACCCCTCCCCCAATTGATGCTATATTATTTAAAATAAACAGAATCTGTTAGCTCTTGTATCAGGGAGATTTATAAGAGATTATTTTTTAATATATAAATCTATTCGGAATACAATTGGTTGCAATGAACTGTTGGCAAATATAAATTTCTAAATTCCTGCCAATTTGTTCGTTCTTTACAAATAATGCTCAGCTACGAATGTTCTAAACTATTGTAAAAACTGTTTTCTTAACTGTTTTTGTTATAAATATACTACCGTACTATTAAGATTGGATAAAATAAATAAATAACATCATCGACAACCCTGGTATTAAACATAAATATATTTACTATGGCACCTCTAATTATATGCAATGAAAAAAAGAGGAAAAATAAAATAAATTCACATAAAATAAAAAAGAACAAAAACATTTTATGTATTCACTGCAATAAAACTTTAAAATCCGGTATACTGTTTCACTATAAACAAAGATAAATTAATTACAATTATATCTTAAATCTTATAGTTTCCCCTTATACTTACTTACCTACAAAACATAGTTAAATATAAAGAACACATACACTGTCACAGAAAGTTCGTCAAATATTGAAAGGACAATTACTTACGTACTCCAGAAGAGTTGTGCCACACTTAATATTTTATACTAACAATCCCAAATATTAAATTTGTGTGTGCAAAGTATTTAAAAATATTACGTGAATGAAAAAATGTTTCCAACATAAGTTGTTTATATTCCTGGTATAAACATTTCTTTGTATCTAAGCATTTTCTTTATCACCGTCTAATAGATGGGAAATAGTTTACCAGGGTCACGTAAAAATTGCATCAAAATTTATTCAGCCATTTTGATGGAATGTGGTAACAAAAAAATAGTAATTTTTAAATTTGCATTGTTGCATATAAATTATGTTTACCATATCGAGAAAGGTACAGTCAGATATTGTATGTTCTTTACAAGCGTTTTGGTTCAGTTCACGCATTCCGCCAATCGACGCCAAGTTAGTTAATTCCCATCTTTAAATTCAAATATCCTCCAAAATTCAGATATGTATGTTCTTCAGGTACAGTCAGATACTTATGTTCTTTACAAGCGTTTTGGTTCAGTTCACGCATTCCGTCAACCGACGTCAAGATAGTTAATTCCCACCTTAAATTCAAATATCCTCTTTGTCATGTTGACATTTATGTCAACATGGCAAAGGCTCATGGAAACAGTGAGAGACGCTAACCAAATCAGAGAATGGGCAATGGGGATACCCAATTGCGCCTCAACCATTACGCCCCAGAGACACGATTTGGATTAGGAGAGTATGTTCACTCGAAAAAGACACGTAAACAAAAATTTAACTACACCAAACTAAAGAAAATTTAATGTACTTCAAGCATGTTCTAACTGTAGTTATAGTGTTAACAAGTATGTGTACCTTACCTTGGTTATAAGATCATCAAAAGTTATGGTACAGGAGCAAAAATCACACTAAAACTTCACGCACCAACAACCAAGAAAACTAGAATAACATAAATGTCGTAGTAAAACAGAAACAGATTGGCCTAGTTCTACGTATTGCCGCACGCTAGTAGCACCCCTGGACACCGAAAATCGTCCAACTTCATTTTCCCCGGTACCCCGTTGTGCTACGGATTCTCCCATATTTTTTTTTACAAGTAAACTTATGATAAATTAGTAAACTCGCTGTAGTAGTTAACGAACCCTCATACAAGGTATACATTCAAGAATTTTCCACATTTTCACTATATTGTTGAAATATAGAATATCATGTGTCATAATGATTTTTCTTGCATTACTTTTAGTATATATATAAATATATATATATATATATATATATATATATATATATATAAATATATATATATATAAATATATATATATATATATATATATATATAAATAAATATATATATATATATATATATATATATATATATATATATATATATATATATATATATATATATAATATATATATATATATATATATATATATATATATATATATATATATATATATATAAAACCATCATTTATACTATTGACTATTTTCAAGACATAACGAAAATTTTATATAAACACACACATACACACCCATATATATACCTACCGTTTAGTTTGCATCTTCGCATAGTAGATCTCTCACGAGTATAAGAGAGTACATGTGTATACATTAAGCAATGTGTATGAGAAGGAGGAGTATGTGTTTTGTTGTGCTGTATGAGACAATCACTAACCAATCGAACAGTTATGAATATTATTCACTGTTTTGAAAAATATGTTTGTTTATCAAACCTATAAGACCTCTTTCTCATACACATTGCTTAATGTATACACATGTACTCTCTCATACTCGTGGGAGATCTACTATGCCAAGATGTAAACTAAACGGTAGGTATAAATATATATATATAAATATATAAATATAAATAAATTTATTATAATATATATATATATATATATATATATATATATAAATTTATAAATATATAAATAAATTTATTATAATATATATATATATATATATATATATATATATATATATATATATATATATATATATATTAGATGCTTAGCGAGCGGACTATAAATAAGTCTGTCACAAGAGTGACCCCACTTCTCAGTGAACAATATCTTTCAAACTCTAATTGTAATGGAAGAAGTGATGCTGTTTCTGTTCTACGGTGATACAAAATAACGGTAAATACAAAATCATTAGTTTAAGATACAATATATTTATCTATTATGGTTGTTCACTACTGTATCATTTTATTAAACTGTTGTTTCTTAACAGTAGTGTTGATCTTATTTAATATTATTTTAATAAATTATTTAAAAAGAAGTATAACTCCTAACGTGCGTACATAATCACACACCCACTTTCAATTTGTTTTAGCTGTCTATCATTTGGCATCATTATGTTATCATTATTTTACAATGTCTTAATTATGTCATGTCATTGATATCAACCATTTCCCATTTTGTTGTTGTTTATTTCCACACTCAAAATGATTTCGCATCATTTTAGCGAATTTCCTGAAAGGAAATAGAGCTATTGGTCTCTTACCGACTTCAAAATTTTGCTAAATTTTTGCAAATGTCCATCGATCCTACCTAGTAGATGTCGAAAATGTCGCCTGTAAAATTTATATATATATATCTATGGACATATATATATATATATTTATACATATATATGTATATATGTATATATATATATACATATATATATATATATGTGTCTATAATCACTATCACTATATATGTATATATATATATATATATATATATATGTGTCTATAATCACTCTAGCGATTTTGTTCTGATTGGAATGAAATTTGGTATTTGAGACGCTTTTGGTATTCAAAAAGGTCAAGTTCGTTAATGGGTAAAATCGAACAAAGGGAAAGGGGCGTTTAAAGGGAGAGGGAAACACACACAAAATTTGTCATATCTCCCTTAATATTTGAAAAATCGAAAAACTTGTAAGAAGTAAAGTTTTAGGTACTAAGTTTTTCTGTAATTTTGTTTCTTATCATTTTTTCTGTTACATAATATTTACAGAAATATTGACGGTTTAAGGCTGAAAATTAAATTCCTTAATATCTCTGTACACATTAGAGTTTGAGCAAAAATGATAAGGCGATGAATTGTAGCAAATATAAATTTCTACAACTTTATATCATACGCTTTTTTCGATTGTTCTAATATTAAGAGAGATATTTTACATTTTGTCTTTTCTTCTTTCTTTATAACCCCCCCCCCCCATTCCCCTCGACGTATGTCATTTATTAATAAAATTGACCTTGCAAATACTAAAATCATATACGACATTTCTTTTTTATCAGACTTAAGTTGTGACCGCTAGAGAGTCATTTATGTATTCTAAGGAAATTCGCTAAGTTGCTTGTCCATACGGGAACGAAGTAACCTGATGTTCATATAATAAATTTTAATTTTTATGATATCGAACCATAAACACATAGGTACAGTCTGATAAGAACAAATGTATTTCGTTTATAAATTGGTGTGAAAAATAAATAAAAAACAAAAAATAATAATAAATCGAAAACTCATGAATTTTGTGTGTTTAATTTTTATTATATGTCATGTAAAGCCAACAAACATATTTTATTGTCAACCAAATTCAATTCAATTTATTGGAATCACCAACAACACTCAAAATGCATATTAATTTATTTCGATAATAAATACTCAATAAAATAACTAATAAAATTTGTATGTGAAATTCTGTTTGAGGAGAAATTTGTTGTTTGATGTGTTCACAGTAATAACAAAGACAACAACACATCGCAAAAAAAAAACTACAAAATTTTTAATGGTTTTTCAAATATTTTATGAACCATTAAATTAAAAAAAAAAAAAAAAACTAATACTTTTAAAACGTTATAAATATTTAAAAATCGAATGGGAAATAAAGTTTTATTACAAATTGATTATGCTAATAATTCTTATGTGAGAAATTTTGTTCGTTTTTCTTTGTAGGTATGTATAATTAACTATTGATTAGTTCAGTAGATTGTGAAAATTTTCAGGTAACATGTTCTGTAAAACTTTGTTAACGTTTTATATAACACAAATTTTTATAAAAAATAGTAGTTAATTGATCTTTCACCAATTTTGAAGTGTCTTTTTCAATCAGTAAAAGTAACTAATTAAAATAATTTACACCTACTTAGTAATATAAAATATTTATACGAAGCTAGAAGTGAGAATAATCTGCATCCGTTTTCGTTATGGGGAACGTTCCGGAACACTTGATCCATCTTTAGATGTATCTGGGTTTAGACTATAAATCACTTGTACTTCTATACTACTACTACTACTCCTTGGCTCTACAGTCCCTGAAAAACCTTAACCTAACTTAAAAGGGTCTTCCACGCTTTTTACTCCTTGGCTTCGGCTTCCTAGTTCTCGACTTCAATTCGGCGTAGATCTTGTGAAGCATCGTTCATCCATCGAACCCTTTTCGTCCTACTTGCCTTGAGCTTTCTCTGTTACCACCGTATACCATTTTCGCCCCTCTTTCACTTGACCTTCTTCCGAAGTGCCCCAGCCAACATAGCCTTCCTTTTTTAATATATGTGCCAATGCCTTGGTCTTTGAACCGATTTTGAAGTTCAACGTTAGTTCTTATCCTGCATTCATTATTGACATATAAAGGTCCACCAGTCCAAGTGGCCGAGCGGTCTAAGGCGTTATGCCTGCGCAGTATATCTACTTGGAAACTGGGAGAATATGGGTTCGAATCCCGACGTTGGCAATTTGTCAATAATTAAGAAATAAAAAAGGGGCGGTTATTTGACTAAACTGTCGGTGTATGGACAAGAATGAAGTAACCTTGAGAAGGTTTTCAAGGTTACGAACTCAAGATGAATATCGGCATAGTTCCTATCGTAGTCGGCTGCAGCCGCATATCCTACCATGGTCTATACACAAAGTCTATACACAAAAATTTCTTCCACTCCACCCACATCCTCACATCCTTAGGCATCACAATGGACCTTATGGTCGCTGTGTAGCCCGTCCAGGGCAGCCTCTACAGTATATTCATCTATCTATCTATCATAAAGGTCTATGAATCCCCTTCCTCCCAGATTTCCAGGATCCCTCTTATCACCATTTACCGTTTTGTATTACCGGCCTTATTACCATTTTGTATGTTTCTTCTTGGTTGTTCTTGAGATGATCGACGACTTGAGCATATTTAAGAGTCAGTAAAAGCATATGTTGCAGCTGTTATTCTTGCTTTTATTTCTAAAGAGTTGTTGCTGATTGACATGTCTGAATCTACTTTCGTAACCTAGTATGAATATACTTTAGTAGTTATACTGCTGAACCTTTTTACTCATCTTTTCAAAGACAGTTCTTTATCCTAATCAGCTACTGAGAAAAATTGTTTCCTTTGTTTTTTTAAATTTTTCGCATAGATTACGATTTTCTAAAGCAGAAAGTGATAGATTGGGTATGGTTTTTATAAAATAAACTTTAACGTTACATTTTATGATTTTTTTTCATCATAAGTTTCTGTTAATTTTTTATCTAATATGAAAAATTTGCGCCGACTTTAAAAAATAAATAAATTTCTATAAATAAATTGTTGGTAGACGTTTTATCATAACTTCTGTTTTGTTGACATGTTTTAATAAGTTACTTTGCACTTAGAAATTATAATATGTTCTTCGGTTTCTTATGTATGAGAAAAAAGCATTTGACAAGGTTTGGCCTTTTGTAGAGCCATTACCGTTAACATAATGTAAAAAAGCAACAGGAACTTTTTTTGTAGATACCAATAAAGTTTTTGGTTTTGTTTTTAATTTTGTATTTATTTATTTATTCCAATTTATTGATAGGATTATAAAAATTTAAAAAATTGGTTTCGTAATTTTTATATGGTAACTTAAATGTACCAATTATAATAAGGAGGCAGTGATTCTCAACCTTTTTTTTTTGTCGCGGCACACTTTTAGCGATTTCAAAATTTGACGGCACACAAAGTAAAGATGAGTTTAAAAGTTGTTTACTTACCAATACACTGTGTAAAATAGTTTATGATCATAATTTTGAATGAAAATAAAATAATATGTACTACAAAAACAACAGTACGGGATTAATTATTAATTAATCCCTAAGTTTAATAATTATTAAACTATACATTAGTTTATTAGACACCTTTGCATATTCAATTACATGCACCCTTTACCTTGGTAACTAATAACAAATACATTCTGACATTCATTCTATATTTTCAATAGAGATAATTTATATCTTTCAACTTGTCTTCTAATTTATTAAATGTATTATAATTATTAACGATTCAAATATAATCATTACAGTATAATCATTGCATATACCCATCACAGTGGGCCATGTCACTAGCGAGAGTTTAACACATAAATTTATTTGTTTTGGTAACTCGTAATAATTATAACATAGAATCATAAGCATATCGCGTAGTTAGTTCAACAAAAATACTTTCATTATTTCAATTTTTGCTGTTCGACTACCTGATATTGTTGGGTCCACTAGTTTATTCTACGAATGTGCTCTACGAAAAAGTCTTTAATAAGCGTGTTAGATTTTTGGAATACTTTGTGTATAAAATATATACTTCAATGTAAGTAGCTTATTAAAGAAACGAAATAAAATTAGTTGAAGAAATGTCGCACAATCAAGGATGGAATGAAATTTAATTATATTCATAAAAGATTCTGTGTATTTAATTTGTAAAATTAACAATGCTGTAATGAAATGTAAGCATACATACTCGTATATGTATAGTTGTTATATTGCAAACAATATTCTTGCATGTATATGTAAATGTAAGTATATATTTTGTAATAGATATATATTTTGATTAAAGTAGATAAAACAATCTATTTACATTTTATTTTTTCAATTACATGTAAAATTATTCAACTACCATCGTTTATCTCATTTTTTTTCTTTTTGAGAAATTTAACAAAAGAAAAAGCATCACGTAGGAGTAGTAGTGGTAGTAGAAGGTCGAATCCTGACAATCAGGCCTCCTTAGGCCTCCTTTACCAAGCCCTGACAAACAAGGAATTTGTATGTAGACTAGAATTTGGTAGGTTGTGTGACTGCAACCGATTTTGATAGGAATTATAATTAGAGTTTATGGAAGTAAACTGCAGAAAACTTTCACAAGCAAGGCCGGTGTCCATACGCCGACAGTTTAGGTAATTAACCGTCCAATTGTTTTATTTTTTATTTCTTTTAAATAAATTTAATTGACAAGCTGCAACCGTTGGGAATGCATCTCCGTTGAGATTTGAAATATATAAGCATTAAAATTGTAAATATTTCTGTAGTAACAGTGTATTTCTGTAGTAAATGTATTTTCGACAAGCTTACTTATTATAAATTTTTGCATTATACTAATAATAGAAGTTATTATTTGCGTCTTGTTGTTTTCGCCCCTCTTTGCCCCCTTTCCCCATCAGTGATTTTTTCCTGTTAACGAAATTGACCTATCAAATACCAAAAGCACTTCGCATACATTTCTCCCAACTTTCATAAAATGTACTTATACGCCAGTCAGTAGAGGATCAGAACATGGTGGTGTGATGCAAACGGTGGTGTAGTATTTTTTAACTTGTGTATATAGGTATAAACATGTCAAAAACAAAAATGAGAACACGACCGACCTCGGGACAACTTTTGGAAGCCAAAAAACCTCGGAATTTTTTACTTTTTGTTTGGTTTGCACCTTTAACTCTTAGATGATGCATTTTAGCATATAACCAATTAACGAACATTAAATTCTGAGTCGAATAAATCCCACAACTTAATAGTTCGGTCAAGAAGTATGGTCGAAAATGACGATAAAAAAACGACGATTTCATTCCACTTGATACGAGTTTGCAGCTTGGAAATGAGAACTCTAAGAGAAATATTGAAGTGGTAACTTTTCAAATGATCACACTAAAATAAATAAATTTTTGTTCCATGCATCCTTGTTATAGACAATATTTTAAACGGTGCGAGACAGTCTATATTTTTACATAAATAAATATTTATATCATAAAAACAAACAATTTTTGATTGAAACTTTTTTTCACACATCCCATAGTCTTGGTGTAAAAATCAGGCGCAAATGTGGCGTAAATTTGGTAATAACTCCTCACTGAAATATTGAATGCATAAAAAAAAAGTTTCAAACAAATGGTGTTTGTTTTTTAGAGACAAATATTTTGTTTGGTTACAAATTTTCCCTATTTTGCACCGTTCAAAAGATAGATTATACGTCTGTAGGCACGGATACATCGAACTAAAACATTTTTTAGCATTTGTTACTCTTAAGCTAAATTCTAAACCTTTTGGTAAACATCGCGACAAAACCAGTTTAGCCGTTTTAACTTTATTAACGAACCAATGCTCAGATATCACCTAGTTTTTACTACTAACATGTACAGTGTATTACACCAAAGAAATGTTTTAATTTAATGGTTTTCGTTTTTATATAATAACTTGTATTATATTTGCTTATTATATTCTCACAAAAAATTTTATGAGAAAGTAGGGAAAGTAAATTTTATGAGGGTACCAATTCAGCGATTGCAAAATTACCATCAACAAATATGGAAAACAAGTCTATAGTATAAATTGTGTCATTTTAAAAAGAAAACCATTATTGTGTTGTGTGTATAATGTTAAAAGGATTCTATTTTACACAAGAAAGTACTGCCTAAAGAGAACTGTAAAAATAACCGAGTTAATTATTGAGTACGATGTATATACTGAGTTCTTTATTTCTGCAAGTACTGTAGATGTATCAATATAAAACTTGTATCAATATATGTGTTTTATATACAGAATTTATCTGCATACTTTACAAGTAATTACACACGTTTTAAGAAATTCATCATTGTGTTGAGTGTATAATGTCAAAAGGATTCTATTTTACACAAGAAAGAACTGTCTAAAGAGAACTGTCAAAAATAACTGAGTTAATTGTTGAGTACGATGTATATACTGAGTTCTTTAATTGTGCAAGTACTGTAGATGTATCAATATATGACTTGTATCAATATGTGTTTTATATACTGAATTTATCTACATACTTCTGAAATTTACAAGTAATTACACACGTTTTAACTAAAACAATTATGGTAAAACAAAGGAAAATAAGATCCAGAAAACTCCTGTTGTGTCTATTTTGTTTTATTTTTATGTTGTTAAACCAGTTGTGTCTATATTTCGTTCTCTATTGGCTTTGCACCAACAAACTAATTTCCAAAAATTTTTCTACAATTGATCTAATGTTTATGTCAACATTAGATCAATTGCTTGACGACAATAATGAAATTCGCTAAAAATGCTTTTAAAAACTATGTTGTGATATTTGTTCTGATTTTTTTCCAAATAATGTTTGTGGCAAAAATTTTATTATGTTACGCATAATATTTAAACGTTCTACATTGGGCAACAACAACAAAAGTATTTCCAAAATAGCATTACGCGTGAAAAACGCAAGATGTTTGTTTTCACAATATATTCATAAATATTTTTTGTATTAAACTCTCATCATTCGACATTGTCATTTTGAATTTTGAATTACAATATGCGAGATGAAAAAAAGCAGAAGATTTTTTACAATTATAACAAAAAACAATTTTTTGTTGAATACAGAAACAGCAAAAAAAAAATTATGAATTTTATTTACGATCGTATTATTGTGTGTATTCATGTTTTAAAAAAATTTACGATTGTCATACAATTGCAATAAAAATATGTTGTACGCTTAACAAACAAAATATGGAAATTATTACAACACAAACGTATAGATAAGACTTTCTTTTTTATTCCATATAGATGAATTTTTTCATTTTTACTACATTGCCGATGATGAATAAGAAAAGGACTGTTTTTCGTTCCTTTCAACACATACATATTATTATTATTTCGTTTTAAATATGTCGATAATACGTAGTGGAGCGCAAGCGACTGTTTTGGAAGAGTAAAAAAATATTTTTTCGAGAAACAATATTTTCTGTTTGGTACAAACAAGTACCCTTCTAGAATGATCTAGTATCATACACAAACGGACAAATTTACCGACTTCAATCAGTTTTTAAATTGGCATAGTTCGATTATGATCAAAATTTAAAACAAGCTATTGTTCGAGTATATCCAGTTTAAAGTATTGTTGGATTAACAGTTAGTTTAAAAGTGATTTGTCAAGTAAAGTCAGTGTACATTGTTGTATTAAACAGAGATAAAACACTCAATTATAATTGTGGAAATAAACAAGAATTTTTGAAATCAAAAAAACTTTAGGCTTGAATTTCATAAAGTTTTTGTTTTATTTTTTTCTAAAGTGCGTGTTGTCCAATTGATTTAAATTTAGCAAACTTTTACTAATGTTTGTGTTTCCTTTTTTTGTCGAGTATCGTTGTAGGTTCTACAACGCTCATTTTGAAGGCTAAAGAGACCCAAGATACCGCGACACGCTTAACAAGGCCCGCCTGCCAATAAAGCTCAATCACGAAAAATCGTTATTTAGTTCTTGAATTATTTCGAAATATCCAACATATAAATCAGTGCAGAAACATCAATAGGCAAAAATGCAATAACACATTTAGTCGAATGTGTTTTCAGTTAGACAGCATATCCGTGTTTATTAGTGATGTGTCAATAAGACACTCATTTATAAGATTGAATAATCACTTTTTTGAAATTTTTGGTGAATATAATAGTATTTTGTTTTGATGCTATTGATTCTTAATATCTAAGCTTTTCATCATTTGAAGTAAAGGGAATTCTGTTGATTTCTTTCTCCATTTGTTTTTTAATGAAATTTTTTCCATCGCTTGTTACTGCTCGTAATAAGACCCACTTGATTGTATCCTAAGAAGGCCCCGGCCTTAGTAAGAGTATTCTGTTTAACACTTTTTGTTAATTAATTTCAATAAACTTTCGCTTTAATAGCATGTTTTAAAAATTAAAGATTAGATAAATTAAAGTAAGTTTTTTAGATATTCCATGCAAACAAAAACAGTTTTTAGTTTATTTAGCCAATATAGTTCCTTCTGTTGGCGCAAAGCTCGAGATTTTTTCCATTGTCTCCAAATAAGGCCCAGGGTGGTTTGTGATTAAAAATATAATACTGATTTCGATATTTTACAGAAAAATGAGGATATTTTAAAATATAATAATCGTTTTTTGTTTTAATACAGTTTGTATTTTTAAAAGATCTAAGAAAGGCCCCCCCCCCCCTTTCCGGGTGAATTGTTGTGAGAAGTACATAAATATTATAGAAGAAAATATTTATTTTAATGATTATTTAGTGAATTATATTGATAACTTGATTTGACAAAAATTTTTAATGGGCCTCATTCAGAGACCAGGTTCCTAATAATGCCCACACCGAGGTTTTATATATTATCATTTTTCATGGAAACATAATAAATTGTTATATTTTTCTCCAAAATCGGCATAAATAATCAATATTTACTAAATTTGTATTAATTTTTGTTTATTACTCAATTTCATTTTTTATAGTTATTCTGTATAAAGTGACTATACGTTCAGAGTGACCTGATATAATTTGTGTGTTGTATAATTTGTATAATTTGCAGTGTTCTTGTGATTTAAAATTCGTTAAGGGCAAAAAAAGAAAGTAATAAAAATGCGAAAATAATATCTGTTTTTAAAATCGTAAGAGATCGAACATAAGGATAAACACAAACTTTTCATAAATTATATTTCTAAAGTACCTTTGTCATATTGTTATACATCTGTGATTTGACTGATAAATTACTCCATACATATATTGTATTTAAAACATGAATTCTGGTCATTTCATGTTAATGGTCTTATTATTGAAAAAGTTCAGTCTTTATCTATCTAATGGCGTACCACAAATTAGAGAAAACGGATTTTGAGTCTTTGCTACCAAAATACCAAAGACACCCTTAGATAGATAGATTGTAGCGGCTACCCTGGACGGGATACACTTCGACCATAAGGTCCATTGTGAAGCCTAAGGATGTGAATTTTTGTGTGTAGCCTAGGATATGGTAGGATATGCGGCTGCAGTCGACTCTGATAGTTCCTATGCCGATATTCATCTGGAGAAAACCTTCACAAGCATAACCGGTTGCTTCGTTATTGTCACTATGCCGACAGTTTAGTTAATTAACCGCCTCTGTTTTTTTCTTAATAATTGACAGCCTTAACTGCGTTAAATTGTTAGCTTTATGTTAAATCGAATATAATTTACTGAGTTCGATACATAATAAAAAATTAAAACAGACCTTTCATATTTAGAATAATGTTTTGAAAGAAATGTGAAAATAAACTGTGACTCTATTTAATACAGTTTAATATATTTTCTTCGTACAATAATAACACAACACGCACACAATCTTATGCATACGATAATAAGAACACTCGTATTTCTATCTTTCTTTCATTTAGTTTGCTAGAAGAGTCAATCTATACTAGCATAATAGCACATACATATCATACATTCACACAAAATCAACGAATACTCACATATACACATATATTCATAGAATGGAAATTTTCTTTCCCCTTGTTGCTTCTAAAATTGGCCAAGTTTTGTCATTTGAACTTTGAAGCACAGAGAAGTGACATTATGTATACAACACAACAATATAAAAGAAGCACAAAAAGCTATTCGCAATTTTATTATATAAAAGCAAATATGTTATTTGTTATATATTTTATATGTAGTGAGTATACATGAGCGTTTGTTATATTTAAACGAGATACTCAGTGATTTATGTATTTTAATAAATCTCAGCAAGAGAGTACGGAAGTTTTGGTTCTATCGGGTCAGTATTCCAAGTGTATTTATAAGAACCCGTAAGACCCTTTTATAGCCCCTTATAGACCCTTTTATATCGTTAGTAGTAGTAGTAGTGGAGGAGAGGCTGAAGCGTGTCAAGGAAGCCTTTCTAGATTTTGTTTACCGACCCCTAAGAAACCCATCCCTTCAACTTCTTCTATACTCTACCACATCCGATTCAGTTCCTCTAGCCCTGTGTTTGTTGAACCTACCCGTCTTCTTTGCAAATGACAGGACAGAGCACCACTTTAGTTGTCTTCCCTTAGCTTCCCCCATTTTGATCGACTCGAAGTTACCTATCATTTGTTTGGCTTTTCTGACTTATCTTCCATTTGTTAAGAGCAGAGGTAGTCTGCCTCCTTGCTATTCCTAGATATGTTTCTGGTCTCTCACATGGGAGTACTCTCAATTTTTTTTCAAATAGATTAGTTATTCATAAAGATGATAATTTTCTTTTGTAACAAAATATGTACAAAAAGTATCATTTTTAATTACAATTATCTCATGTTTGCTGTAAGGTCAATTAATTCAACTTTTTATATTGTATGTTTAGGGCGTTTATTAATTATATTTAGTCCACATTTTAAGAAAGTGTTAGTATTTTAAAATGTTAAGAAAAACTACCCTTATAAAAGAACAAAAAAACGTGGTTAAACTTGTTTTTTACCAACAATTTTTCACGTTTGGAATTCCTAATTTTTATTTTGACTTAACATTTAACTATAATAATAGGTGAAATAGTAGATAAAATGGACAACGGATATTGTTCTGGCCCTGTGAATGATTATGGTATAGCCTTGGTAGTGTACTCGTACTAGATTTTGTACTTCAATATCTACCCATCCTAGTGCAAAGCATATGTCACCAGGTACTACGTAGTAGCCACTATCACACATTGTATCATTATTAAATATACATGTAAGATATGTCCGAGTGGTAGTGCTGTCAAAGACACTCTACTTGGAAGTGGGAGGTCGTGCGTTCAATCTCAATGATAGCAGTTTGTCAATTAAATAAAATTTAAAAAGGGGGCGGTTAATTGACTGAACTGTCGGCGTATGGAAAAGAACGAAAGTAACCGGCTATACTTGTGAAGGTTTTCTGCAGTTTTCTTGCACGTACTTCAGATTGATATCGGCATAGTTCCGATCAAAATCGGCTGCATTTTCACAACACACCAAATTCCTAGTCTGCATACAAATAACTTTACAAGTCCTTTAGGGGTCGGTAAAAAAGTTCTAGAATGGCCTACTTGCCTTCTAGAAGTAGACTTCGACGTCCACTCTACTAAATATACAGCCAAATAAAAGTATGGTTTCAGTCCACAAATTATCGTTTTATTTAACTTTTATTAGCATAGATTTTATGTTAAATATACCAGGATATGTTGGTATATTCCCACACCTACATTATATTACATGAATCATTCACAGATCTTTGAAATTGGCTAACTGGTTTTCAAAAAACCAAGAGAACAATTACATTCACAAATAACCATATACCCTCCATTTTGAAGCTAAGAAGATGAAATAAAATAGCTCATTCTTTACTAATAATGTTTTATGTGTATGAGCAAATTCAAGGAACATTTAAATAAATGAAGCATCAAACATAACAATAATAATAATAATACAAAACGAAATTATACAGAATGTGTTCTATTTAATTTTAAATGACAAAATATTCTACCTTATACACCACCATTCAGTGAATGTGTTGAACTTTTTGAAAGACTGATTGCACACCTATCGCGAACTTTACACATATGTAAACAATAACTATATTGAATTGTATTCGGAGATCCATAGTATGTGGACCTATGTTTTTAACGTTAAAATATCATGATTAGTAACAAAAATTGTATAGTTTTTATCGTATTGAAGGAGTTAGCATGTTCTGTTCGCTGGGTTGACTGTAATTCTATGAAAAAAGTCGTTACGCAGAAGCTGCGTCCACTTAGCGAATTTCTTTAGAATACATAAATCACTCTCTAGCGAGTAATAAATCACTCATAAATCACTCACTTGATCAGACTCTCACAATTTGCGCCTGATCAAAATGAGATCATATCGTATCTGATATGGATTTAGTGTTTGCAAAGCCTATTTTATTAATAAATGGCAAAAGTGTAGAAGAAAGGGGACATACAGAAAGAATAAAACACAAAATATAAAATATAGTCCACTTAATAAGCTGGAAAATCTGAAAAAGTGGTCGAACAGCACCATTTAAAAATTATTTTTTCCCTGGATTCCTTAGACCCCTTCAGGAACATTCATCAACATTAATCCCTGCATTACCTAGAAAAATGAGAAAATTAGGGTAGTTACCCTCGGGGTTTTTCGGGGTCGCTGATTACGAATCATAGGAACTATGTTCGAACCACCCTCACTAGCTTTTGGACCTCAGATTCGTAACCAGCGACGCAGAAAACCCCTGAGAGACGATTTCCGAGGTGAAATTTTCAAATTTAAAAAATTTTTTTATCATTGTTGTAATTCTGGGTGCTTTGGGGGGGGGGGGTTACCATAATTTTCTCATTATTCCTTGAATTAAACCTTAGAATTAGACCTTCATTGTTCCTGAAGGTCTAAGGAATCCACGAAAATTTTTAAAACCGGTGCTGTTCACCACTTTTCCGGATTGAACAGTATTTTCCGACTTATTTACTGGACTAATATCTCTCTTAGTAGTAGTTTGCTACAATTCATTACTCATCACTTATTCCAAACTCATATTTAGGATTTTAGCTTTTAATCTTATATTGTAAATATTTCTGTATATATTAGTGCAACAAAAAAAATAATGAGAAACAAAATTATAGTAAGACAAATTTTCTACAACTCTACTACGCTTTAAATTTTCTACCTAGGGCATCCTGTGGGTTAGAAAATTATGTGTAGGGGATTCATCCAGAATATCGGCGATATCCTAAAATCTACAACGTGACGCTAATAAGACTATTCCCCATTTTTATATAAGCTTTGTTGTAATATGTATAAACAAAAGCGTGACCTACTAGAAATGAGTTGTTTTGAGATTTTTATTCGTTAACGGTTTTTTAAATCATATATCAATTTCTGCCTTGCATATATTAACATATCATATCATAAACAGTATATGGGACTGACAGGATTGACATGTCAAGTTTCTTTAAAATCCTGCTCTACCTAACACTACTTACTATAAAACTATTCCACATAGAAGTATATTAATTTGTAAAGAAGCCTCGAATATCGTCACAGTTTGAGTGGATCAGTCTATTTTCAAAATGAATGGGAAGAAACATATATTTAATACTAAGTATTAAACATATGATTAAAATATGGTTTAAATGAGTTGCCCTTCTACTTTTAAATAAGTTCCCCTTACGCGCATATAATAGTCAAAACAAAAAAATTCTGCTCTACTTTTAAATACAGCAAACATTGTATAACTGTATAACTGTATCATTGTAATATACTGGATTCTATTGTCGATCAATACAGTATTGTAAAGCAATTCATATTTACCTGAGTGCCCTTGTAACTATCAACAAACATATTATCATGATTGAATTTTGAGGCTAAAATAAATATTAATTTATAGTCTATAAATTCTCATTTATAAACGTTATCTCAGATTAAGTTTCAGTTTTTGTGATCAATATCTCCACCTGGAGACCCAGTCTCGATTCCCCGCTGGAGAGCCAAAAATATTGGAATATACCATCCTGGTTTATTTGACTTGAAACTTTATCTGAGATAAATATTAGGAAAATCAGAATTTATAGAATTTAAATCAATATTTATTTTAGCCTCGAAGTTCAATAATAATATGTTTGTTGGTAGTAACAAGGTAACTCAGGGAAATATGTAATGCACTATGCTGTCTAGATTACAATATAAATATGTGTTAGCTCTGCAATGTTAAGATCATAAACTAATATAAAATAAAAGGTGTATAATTGTGACAGTCTATTTAAAAAAATATATATTTTTAAAAAGTAATTCACTAAAACATTGTTCAAACTGTTGTCTTTATTATGAAAATTTACATAGAATTGTTGGTACACATTATACCACAAATTATATTTTTCTATTTTTTCTCATCTTATTGTGTTCATACAAGTATTTATATGTGTTATATATAGCCTGTATTGTAAGTATAGACAAATTATAATCTAGCTACCTATATTTTATACTTCAATTCTTTATTTTTGAAATGTCACCCAACATGATGGCTGAAATAGCCCAGTAAAAATTACAACAAATATGGACAAAATATTACATGAAAAATATCCGCAAGACTACAGATCCATAAAAATTTACCTTTCAAAATATACTGTCTTCTGTAACCATATTTAACATTCAAGCCGAAGATAAAATCAAATAATCGCTTATGAATAATATTTATTATTTTTAAATTACAGACTACCGATATAATTATTTTTATTTACAAACTATAGATATAGTTACCATAAACTAAAGCTTGTTGAAAATAACATAGTCAGTGTTGGTTGTGTCGCTATATTTACTGAAGAATATCTAATACTAAGGGTGTATTCATTCTGTGCGCTTACACGCTTTCAGCGCCATCAAGCGTTGTATGTAGTGTTCAACATGACGCTGTGCATACAGACAAAGCGCGAAACAATGGTTGAGTTCAACGAAAGACACCTAGCTCACAGACGTTTTATCTTTCGAGATAGGATAGCAAAAGTGTGGGCGCTCTTAAATCTTACTAACTCCTAAATAGGATACTGAATAAGTATTTATTAATTTATCAATCATGTGCAACGGATTTTTTTTCGTGTATTCCATTGTTTATTTTAGTTTTTTGAATGTTTTAAATTATTTTTTTTCTCAATAAACAAAAAAAACCTATATCAATCTAAATCTATGTCAATTTGGACAACACGCACTTAAAAAAAAAAAAAATTTAATAAAAAAAATTAAATCCAAACCTGACTTTATTTGATTTCAAAAAAAAAGAATTTTAATTTAATTTTTTTCTACAATTTTTAATTTGTAACTTTGATTATTTTAATCCACCAATCGCTTTTGTACAACTTTAATTATTTTAATCCACCAATCGCTTTTGTACAACTTTAATTACTTTAATCCAACAATGGTAATTTTAACCCGTATATTGGATTGGTAAAATAGTACTTTTATATACTGCCAAGATCAGAGCGTGTTCAAACGAAAAAAATAACCATTGATTTTTCAAAACATACAAATAATTGTTACAGCTTACCAATCCAACATTTGTATATAAAAATTCATAGTACAACATGATATTCTGTTTGTAACGTACCTGTGTGAATTTTTAGTTTATCTAAAAATTATTTACTTATTTACAATATTTTAAATGTTTATGTAATTCAGTAATCTTACAGAAAAAAAAAATTTTGTTAGTGTAAACATATATAAAATAAATTATATACATTTTTTTAAACAAAAAAAAATTAAAATCAATATGCAATTTTTAGCTGATGTCTTTGATTTGTAATTCTGATTTTATAATCATTCCTTTTCAACTTTTGACTTAAAAAAAACTTCTAAAGAAAAAACAAATCAAAACTACATATTAGTTTCTTTTGCAATTATTGAAAAACGCCTTTTTTTCCAAGGAGAAAAATAATTTCTCTAAAATATTTTTCGTAATCTTTTTCTATTTTACTTTCTTAGAAATATGTTTTGGATCCAGAAAAATTATTCTTAATTTTCAATACAAAAAGCTATATTATAATCTGACTGCGTTTACCTTAAAGCGACGACAATACATGTATGTAACATATTATTTTTGAACAAAAATATTCCTCATCATGATTTTATGTATATATGTACGGTATACGAGTATGTATATTTGTATACAAATTTTCTGTTAAAAAAAATTTTGTTTATATTGTCAATTGTTCTGTAGTATTAAAATCTACATACAACAAGTCAACAAGTCCAAAACACTCGTTTTTTCCTCAGTTTTTTCAATTGAACAATAATACAAAATGTATTTTTTTTCCTTCTCATGTTGTTATAATGTTTGTATCAAAATAATAACAATTTTTTACTGAGTTTTCTTTATTACATTGTGTTTGTCAAAATAAAAAGCTATGCAACCAGAATTCAAACAATGTATTTTGGAGTATCACACTTTTAAACGATAGGTAAATTAAAAATGTGAAAAAAATAATGTAACCACCAGGACTAGAATCTAGGTCTCCGTCTTACCAGGATGGTGTGCTTACCAATACACCATAAAAATGGTCACTCTCTTGGTGTAAGCACTAAGTAACTATGGTGTACGTTACACTAAGTAACTATGGTGTAGTTAAGACAGGGCCTGGAAAGCTTTTGTTTGTGGAGTTTAATGAACCCTAATAAAAAAATTTGAATATCAATAGAAATGTGTCTAATTTATTTAATAAAGATACAAAATAATCAAAACAAAACTTTGATATTTGAGACGCTTTTGGTATTCAAAAGTTCAAGTTCGTTAATGGGTAAAATCGGACAAGGGGAAAGAGGGGGTTTAAAGGGAGGGAGAAACACAAAATTTGGCATATCTTCCTTAATATTTGAAAAATTGAAAAATTTATAAGAATAAAGCTGTAAGTACTTAATTTTACTATATTTTTGTCTCTTATTATTTTTTCTGTTACACTAATATTTACAGAAATATTTACAATTAAAGATTGAAAGTTAAAATTCTAAATATCTCTGTACACATTAGAGCTATAGGAATAATATATAATTTGTATAAAGGGAAAGGAGAAAAAACCAACGTAAACAATTAGAGAGGTTTAACAAATATAGGAAAGATTTATACAAAAATGTTATCTCTAAGAATCCAAAATTGGGCATATATAAATAATATAATATCGGAATTCCAAGCAGGGTTCAGTACAACGTACGAAACCATGGATAATATATTAGTTATAGATTCACTTATAAAAAAAAGCACTATCAAAAAAGCGACAAAAGTTGTATTGCTGTTTTATAGATTGAACTAAAGCTTTCGACTCAGTAGATAGAAATGCTCTATGGTACAAACTGAAAAAATAGGAATGTCCAAGAACATGATACAAATACTAAAATCCATATACACAGGAGCCACTTGCTGTAGCAAAATTGATAACTGTCCAGTATCTGATACGATAGCAACTTCAAAAGGACATAGACAGGGTGTCAACTTTCTGCAATTCTATTTTTGCTATACATTAATGACTTACCAGACGCATTAGATAGAATAGACACAATCGCACCGTGTATCACAAATCACGAGATAAATATATTAATGTATGCGGATGATATTGCAGTTTTGATGACTGGAAGTTGGAAATAAACATCAGCAAAACTAAAAATGTTATATTCAGTAAAGGAAACAGGATCAGCAGAAAGGAGCAATGGTTATTAGAAGGGAAAAAAATCGAAATAGTCAAACAGTTTAAATACTTAGGGATATACTTAACACACAATAGTAGTAGGAAACATCACCAACAGCAACTGATAATGAAAGTGAAACAAGCATTTATATCGGTACGCAAGTACATATATAACTTTACGAATTTACAAAGTATTATTAATGCTGTTTAACAGTTTGATTATACTAATTTTAGCGTACGGATGTCGAGTTTGGAGGTTTCAGCACATAGAATTTGGAAACGATGTAGTGTGTAATAACTTTTAAAAAGAAATTCTTGGCATAGCGAAATCAGCTTCCAATAGTGGCGTACTGTTGAAAGTGAGAAGAAAAGCAATATCAGCAATACCAGTAATATCATTTTCTCAAATTGGCATTTTCCTACTACAACAGGATGCAAGGCAGCAATAAGAGCCTTCAAAAGCTATGTATGAAAGAATACTTTAAAAACATCGTTAATACACACGCAGTAACTATGAGTCTAACACAAGAAGAAGACCAGGGATTTTCAACGCCAAGAATTAGAAAAGAAATAGATGAGTACTTTTTAAGAAAAAAGATTGTGGATATGAAATCAAAAACTACTCTTCAAATGTTTTCACAAATAGAACACTATGAGAAAGGCGCACCATATATCCATTTTCTTAATAAAGATGGCAGGAGAACCATGGCAACGTTCAGATTAAATACATATAGTTGGGATAATAAAAATATTCTGTGGGTGAAAAAATGTGCTACTTGTTTGGGGGAATAGAAAATGGAAGACACTTATTATTGGATTGCCAAGGGACAAACAGTGAGGAGAGAAAGCAATTAATGGAAAATGGCCTGTGCAATGTGAATAAAATTATAAGTGTGGAAGATTTTAAAAGGAGCAACTGGTGGTCCAATATATAATCTACATATTAATAAAACTGAAAAGTTTGAATGTTTGATAGCCTCGTGTACACTGGGCAATAAAGAAAATTTAGAACATTTTGTTTAACCGAATAATTTTTTCTTTGTTTCTGGATTATTTATTTTTTGATTTGTTATATTTTATTTATTATTAGCTTTGTTACTGTTAATGATATTGTTTCGTTGCAAATAATGTAAGGAATATTTGTATATTGATTTGCTAAATGTATGTCAATAAATCATATCACATTAGAATTTGAAAAAGGATATGGTAATGAATTGAAGCAAACTTGATTTCCTACAACTTTACTACTTATACATTTTTCGATTGTTCTAATATTAAGAGATATATGTTATATTTTATGTTTTCTTCTTTCTTTATATCCCACTTTCCCCTTGATCTATGCTATTTTATTAATAAAATTGAGCTCGTAAATACCAAAATCATATCAGGCAAGACATTTCATTTTGATTTAACTTTAACTGTGGCCGCTAGAGAGTTATTTATGTATTCTAAGGAAATTCGCTAATTTGACACGGCTATACGAATTTTTTATTTTTTTATTTTATGCATATGTTAAGAATTGTTTTTTTCAGCAATTCGTGCTTTGTATGGAAAGTACTTTTATATATATATATATATATATATATATATATATATATAATAAATATATATATATATATATATATATATATATATATATATATATATATATATATATATATTAATAAATATATATATATATATATATATATATATTTATTATATATATATATATATATATATATATATATATATATATATATATATATATATAAAAGTACTTTCCATACAAAGCACGAATTGCTGAAAAAAACAATTCTTAACATATGCATAAAATAAAAAAATAAAAAATTCGTATAGCCGTGTCATATTAGCGATTATAGAATATAATTATAGAATATTGACAGAATACTTTTGACTTTGTTTACTAAATAGAAATATAAATAAAGAATATTCATTTATATTTAATTGCTAAATGATTAATTTTTAACAAACTCTCCATGGGTCAGAAAATCATGTGACTTGTTTTTGCATTTTTATGTTAAACTTCGTAATAAAACTTTGTAAAATAAAAAATATATGAATAATTAATTAATTTTACACTAACAAATGTTGAGAAAACAATCTGCAATATTATCAAATAAAAAATTAATTAAACAAATTTATTTTCGCGTAACGTGGATGGCGACCGTGTAATTAAAACGAACTTTAACAATTATGTTATTTATTATGAACAACTCGATGTTTTAAAAATTCAATCTAGCCCAGTCAAGATGTACATCCGTGCTTGCAATAGGTCCGGTCGTTCTGAATTTTTTATATGTTGTTAGGACATAAACCAATATTAAAAAATCAAATTTGCAATTTCCAAAGTGCTGTGCGAGCGGCGCTGTACCCAAAAAAACCATGAAATTTTCGGAATTTTTCAAGGAATAAAGTTGTAGAAAATAATATTTGCTACAATTCACTACCTTATCATTTTTTCTCAAACTCTAATGTGTACAGAGATATTAAGGAATTTAATTTTCAATCTTAAACCGTCAATATTTCTATAAATATTAGTGAAACAGAGAAAATGATTAGAAACAAAATTATAGTAAGACTTAATACCTACAACTTTAGTTCTTATAATTTTTTCGAATTTTCGAATATTAAGGGAACTATGTCAAATTTTGTTTTTCCCCCTCACTCTAAACCCCCCTTTCCTCTTGTCTGATTTTACCCATTAACGAACTTGACCTTTTGAAAACCAAAAGCATTTCAAACACCCAATTTCCTTCCAATCAGATTAAAATTGTGACCGCTAGAGCAATTACAGACACATATATATGTATATATATATATATATATATATGTCCATACATATATATGTATATATATATATATATATATATATATATATATATATATATATATATATATATATATATATATATATATATATATAAATTTTACAGACGGTAATTTTAGGCATCTGTTAGGTAGGATCAATGGACAAGTGAAGAAATTTTTGATATTCAGGAAATTCGCTTAAAAGTTAAATTATATATAGTAGAAAATATCTTTCAATATTGCATAGATAAATTTCGAGTAAATAACTCTAAACTGCAAATTTAAATTTGTATAACTGATGGTAGCATTGTTAGGTGAGATATAAGTAACTGTTTATAGAATATTTCTTGCATATTTTTAGCAGGTTTATTGTTGTTTATTTATTACAATTAGTTGTGCTTAAATTATCTGTATTATATTATTAATTGTTTTTATCTTTTAAATTTCAGGTAAAATTTGAATTATACAACAATCAATATTAATATACCTTATGTGGTAAGTTTTTGGACATTACTTTCTGTGAAACTGTGTAGCTTACAAATTCTTAGTTATAGATGCAAGTGCCGTTCATTTTATATACTAAAAAATTAGCAATAGCTTTTTTTGCCAGTCAAACTCACTGGAAATGACAAATTTATAAACAGTGAAATTTTGGTATTTTTATTCAAGAGCTAATTAACATCCCAAACTCAGAGGAGCTTTTCAGTTTACTGAAAATATTGAAAAATAGGTCTTACACATTAATACATTGTACCAAAATTGGTGTTTTTTTTTCAAATTGGCTTCTTATTTAAATCATGCAAAAATTCGGGTTTAAAAACATATCAATTCGTGACATATCATTCTGTGACTTTTAAAAACTTTATGAAAATGTTTAATTTGAAAACAAAGGAAGATGTTTATGTTGATAACCAAACTTTATGGGCGTTGTTGGGTTCACAAGTAAATATTCGATCTAAGTATTCACTCCTAAATTTCGTTTATAAAGCGGTAAGAAAAATTAGATAGACCTAATAAATTATTTTGGGAATCCTACTTGACTCGGGAGAAAACGATATATTAACAAAATAAAAAATTTGATTAATGTAAAACGTATTTTCATAACAAAAAAAACATTTTAGCTCCTATTAATAACTTCCAATTTCGTAACGACGTCTGAAGTAAAAAAAGAAACCAAGTTTAGTGTACAGAAATTCCAAGCCAACCGTTTTAAAGTTATAGCTGTTTTCTAACCGTTCCAAAGTTATGGCTGACCCAGATCTCTAATATAGATCATAGTGTCTATAGAAATACCTGCATTAATCAAATTTCGGAAATAACTTAATAATCAATAAATCTAAAATACAAAACATTGACGTTTACAATTGTCTAAATTTAGAAAACAATTGTCATTTCAAATATATTAATTCAAATAAATATAATTACTGAATGTAAACAAATGGATTACGCTTTCGTTGCCCTCAATAGATATCTATGATTATGAGCTCCGCTCCCAGGTCAGTGCTCTTGCTGTTGAACATGAAACTTTCCTTTCCAATTTCCGAATTCAACTGTAAACCGATCCGTAGATCAATACTGATGGCTAATTTCTCGAACGACAATTTTAGATTACACATAATTTCTCTAGAAAGAGTATAAAGTAAAAATGTCGTTTAGGAAAACTTGAGAATTTCAAAACATAGGTAAAGGTATTATCTTTACCTATGTTTTGAAGTTCTGAAATGTCATACACTAAAAAGTCTCAGACAATCTCTTGCCCGAGGTTCGAAGTATTAAAGGTCCAGATATTAGATTTTACGAAAATTCTCTACAAATTTGATACCATTTGGTCGTATGATCAACAGTTCTAGGGGAGTAGGTTGCGGAGAGTGCGTCTACCCTGTTCAGTGTATAAATTATAAAAGAAAATGCTATATCAACTGCAGAGATATTCATGAAAATACGATTAGTATTTTTGTTATTCCTACTTTACAAACAAACTTGAAAAGTTTGTTAATTGACAAAAAGTATTTATAGGTATTATTTATAATTAAGAAATTTATATGATAATATTAGGTAAAATTATAAATATTGAAATTAATGGTTTTTTTATTTGTTACTTTAAGTGTTTTCGTCAAGAAGATTCAACAAATAATACATTTGGTTTCAAGTCATTTTTGAGGAAAAATATTTCTTAGACAGGGTGCTACTCTAAAAAATACTATTACCAGCTATTATTCTGGCCTCTCGAATAAATTATAGCGTGTCCCAATCTCCACGATCATGCTAATCATGCGGTAAGATGTGATTAAATTTTTAAAAGTGTTTTATAGCGACATCACTTGATATATTACGAATAGGATATATTACGATAGGACGATATACTTGGAAATGACGAATAAAATGTACACAAACTTCGCGTATACAACTTCGGATATTTGTATCTATATATACACTCCTGTTCATAAAAATTAAACCAATAAGTCATATTCTAAACATATATATATTACTAAAATTTCAAATTAGCCCCAATACTTAGATCAGTTTTTGTATATAAATACGTATTTCGACTACAAAGTAGTCATCATCAGTATAAGGTCGTAATTTACTCTTTGACAATTTGAAATAGATAGAAAATAGAGATCAATAGACAAAAATAAAATTACCTTTGTGAAAGTGTCACCAAATTAGCAACGAATAACATATCCTGAGACAATATAAGAGTAATTTTAATAGGAGTGATGTTAACAAGAGTAAATCGAATGAAAGCAATTTTAACAAGATTAATTTCAATAAAATTTATTATATTTTACTATATTTTGTTTAATTTTTTTATATTTTAATTTTGTCTATAATATTTTAATATTGATCTCAATTATCTATTTCCAATTGTCAGAGAGTAAATTACGACTAGCTATTTTATACTGATGATGATTACTTTGTAGTCGAAATACGTATTTATAATAAAAAAACTGATCCAGGTATTGGAAATTTGAAATTTTTTTTCAAAAATCTAGAGTTCTCATTAATTATCATTGGATAATCTAATATATATATTACTAATTATATCTTATTTATACACTGACCCCTATTTAACTGGACACCTTATGGGTGATTACGGGTATGCTTATGGGTTTAAACGTAAAATAACGGCTACAACTTAATGTTAGTCAGCGACACCTCAACTTGCCAAGTTTCTAAGACTAAAAGTGTTTTGTGGAAATATATGTGACAGCCACGCGAACACTAACACACATTCTTAGGATAAATACTGGCCGCGCAGCACGCTGTAGCAAAACTTCTTTGGCTTGTTGTGGAGAGCTTCAATTAGAGTTAATGGCGTAACTGTCAAGATAATCTGTCCAGTTATTTAAAGATCAGTGATAATATCACATATAATACTTAGAATATTTAAACTGGTTCCATTTTTATGAACGGGCGTGTACATACAGTATATACAACACTTAATTTTTAATATTATAAATATTCTAATACTTATTTGGGTATCCACAGAGGTACTCATTGCCAATTTAACGTTTATGTTACACTTAATACAGGTTGAAGACAACCAATATATATACCAAAAAGGATTGAATCCTTAATGAGTTTATAAGAAATATTATTATCATTTATATTTTATCATTTGGTTTCAAATACTTTGTTAACAAAGTTTTAATAAAATTGTTAACTATAAATGTTTTCTTATTAAAAAACTTTTAAGGTATTCCACATTTTACTCGTTCCGATATACCGTATACGATATTATATATAGCAGGGGTGACCAACTCTTGTATGCATAAAATGTACTTTTTATTTTAAAAATGTGTCGCAATCGACTTGTATTATCTTTCGTCCATCTGAAAAAATTCGTTACGCAGGAGCTGCTTCAATTTAGCGAAGTTCCTCAGAATACATACCTCACTCTCTAGCGGTCATCATTTTAGTGTGGTCAAAAGGAAATATCATATCTGATATGATTTTAGTATTTGATTGACCAATTTTATTACTAAAGTCAAGGGGAAAAGGGGCATTGAGAAAGAAGAATACATAAAATATAAAATATCTCTCTAAATATTAGAACAGTCGAAAAATGTATAAGGCGTAAAGTTGTAGTAAATCAAGTTTGCTACAATTCATTACCTTTTCATGTTTTCCAAACTATAATGTGTACAGAGATATTTAGAATTTTAACTTTCAATCTTTAATTGTAAATATTTCTGTAAATATTAGTTTAACAGAAAATTACAAGAGACAAAGTTATAGCAAAACTAAGTACCTACAACTTTACGCCTTATAAATTTTTAGATTTAAACAAAAATTAAGGGAGATATGCCAAATTATGTGTTTCCCCTTCCCTTTAAGCCCCCTTTTCCCCTTGCCTGATGTTACCCACTATCGAACTTGAACTTTTGAATACAAAAATTTCATTCCAATCGGAATAAAACTGTGACTAGAGAGTCCATAGACACATAAACTCATAAATATATTTTATATATAAACATATATAAAAATTTTAACGTTACTGATTTTTAATATCTAGTGGGTAGGATCGATGGACATTTGAAGAAATTTTTACGAAATTGGTACAAAAACAATAGCTGCATTTTTTTTGAAGGAAATTCGCTAAAAACTTGATATATAAAAATGCAGAGTATGGCTGATAATTTGGTTTTTAAGAATTCACTTTCGCGATTTTTTTGAGGGCCTGTAAAATTTATCATAAAAAAATGATATAAGATTTTTAAACTAATTTTTTGCTAATTTATCAATAGCTCGCGGGAGTGCAGCTCGTACTGAATCACCCTGTCAATCTACCTACGTATAAAACAACATAATTATTTAAAATTAGCTACAGATAATGACAGATTTAGAATTTACTGAATTGCCTGTACATTCATGAGAAGATTAAGATTGCATGACTCAAACCAAGGAAGAATAATTAGAATAATTATAACCTGACAAAGATAATAATAATCTTCTTCAGTATGGGAATTAGTCAGAACAGAACGTTGTTTAGTCTTCGTTAACTTTAAATGTGAAAATGCAGATCCACACAGGCATGTAGATCCGAAACAAGAATAAATATATTAGCTATATTCGCTCAGTTGATGTATTCCAAAATATTTCTTCAAATTTTCAGTCTTTTAAGATTAAATCAGTTTGTAAAATTATAATTTTATTTTTCGTGTCTTATGCTCCGTATGAAATATGTTTGCTATTTTTAGCCTAATACGTTACACACGTAATTTGTTTTTAAAGGAAAAGCAATAAAATCCACAATATCTTTATTTTTTCTAAATAATGAATTCTAAATAATGAATGCTTCTTCTATTTCGTTTTGTCAAGACATCGCGAGCTATCGACCAAAATTGGCTTCGTGATCGACCGGTTGAGTGCGACAATCGCACTCGATTTGTTGGTCACCCCTGATGTATAGGTATGTGTTTATAAAACTGAACTAAATTTTATATTTCGATTTTATTTTTTAATAAATTTTTTAGTATACATATATTTTAGTGTTTTTATAATATTAAATAAACAATTTTACTTTCAAATGTTCTCGTATTCTTTTCAATAAATAAATTCGATTTTGATTAGCCTTAGGTAATATATTGGTAAAATGCATTCATACACAAAGTATTTTGTATTATACAATAATTTTATTTATAACAATATATCTAAACGATATAACGATAACTGAGACGTGAATGTCTAACGCAAAATAACAGTTATACAAATTCTTGTTTGTAAACTTTGATTGATAAATATTTAATGTTACAATTTTGAATTGAAAAGCTTTGGTTAGCTGTACACGCATCGATCGTGCTTTATATTCTGCATTTTCAAATAAGGCGTAGTTTTTCTTGAAAATAAGTATACAGGATGTTTCGTGAGTAGCTAGACAAATTTTACAGCGTATTTTACAGTTGCCAAAATTAATAATAATTGAAATATTTAGAGTCATTATGACTCAACCGTTAAAAGTTTTGCTGGCTACTTATAAGTAGTACCAAAAACACACGCAAATTTTTCAACCAAATTTCTACAAACCAGTAAAATATAAACATACCTCTTTAACATATAATTAATAAACTAAACAACTCAAGGTATCAAGTATCAACTCTAATTTTGATTAATTATTTTGATTTATTGTTTATTTAGACTTTGCACGACAATAAAATTGGTAGTTGAAGAAAAGCGGATGACATACATGCAAGCACAAATCTACCGTTGTGAGCACGATGGGCATACCCACAATCCTAATAGACTTGTGACGTCACACTTTCACGGTCTATTGAGGTTGATAGGCTGATGATATTATTTCCAATGCCTTAATAAAATTTAAAAAAACAATGAATCATTGGTGATTCGGAACGCAACGAAGTACTTAGTCATCATAGACGATATGCTGACACGTTTTGTCACATTTTTGACAATATTATCTGTTTCTTTTTGGCATATGAATACTTGTATTGAAAAAAAGAAATAGGAAAAAACTATTCGCTGGGTGCACATAGTCATCTACTAATTTAAAAGTACATAGACGTCTAATAATTTAAAAGTGAGCGTGTGTTGTATACACATATACAATGGCATAGGAAAGATTATCCGGGGTAGCTCTCCTAAATATACACAGAGATATCGATAAAATTATCAACGTTTTCGTGAAAAACAAACGTAAGCTTGAATTTGTAATCTAAATAAAATTATTTAATGTAAAATGTATACCAGCGTATACCTTTGCAGTTCAGTAGTTTGGGGGTCTAAATGTGACACTGTGATGTGCAAACAAACACATTTACTTTTGTAATTTTCGTGAGCGAACAAACTAACATTTTACAGGTTTATTAATTTACTAATGCTCGTCCCACGGCTTTGCCCACGTGGAACTATACACTGTACAAAATTTTGGTCAGGGCGTCGTATATTTTGTCAACATCTCCTTTGTAGGAATGCACTATATCGATCATGAGAGTTCATAGTCCGACTCGCACTTGGCCGATTTTCGGGTAGCTGTGACCACAACCTTTTTGAGGGCTAGATCTGCATACATGTCCTAAATATCCAAATGACGAAGCTGAAATTTAATTAATGACACACATATTTTTATTTCGGTTTGGTCATGTAGTTTTAAATTCAAATTGTTTGCCCCTAGCCAACAACAGCATTTCCCGGGCAAACACGGATGACAAACCCATGTGTTACGGAAAAAGTTACATTTTTTGAATTCCTTCATGTTTCATCCAAATTTTTTTGTTGGTATTGTCATTTAGTTTTAAGGTTTTAGTCGTTCACCTCTTTTTAACAGCATACCCCGCTTCTTTTTTACAGCATACCCTGAAAATCCTCTGATAATCTCAGCGATACGAAGAAGATATATAATAATTTATAGAATTATAAATTTAATCCTATTTCATATAAATTTGTAATTAATCATGGTACATATATAACCAATTTTTAGTACATAAATTTCCTCTAGTTTTCCTTGGTTTTCCGTGAAAAAATATGTAAAAGGATATTGTTAGCTACATATTCTTCCATTTTTATAATCGGTATATAGAATATATAAAAGGATATATTAAGTAGTTAGTCTCGACTTCGTACCTAAAATATTTTTTAGTGAAAAAAATGAATAAGAAATTAAAAACTCCGGGAAAATAGCTGGAAAATGAAATTAATAGTTAACATATTCCTTCACTTTTTTATTGTAAATATGAGCCTTACCATAATTGTTATTTACAATTGTGTTAATATTCATATTTACAATAAAATAAGTAATGTAATAACTAACTGAGTTAATTGCTTGAATACCCAGTATTTACTGAGTTTATGGAAATATTTTCCAAACAAAAGTTATTTATTTTAAAGAGAAGAAGATTTTTTGTTTTTAAACTTTTGTTATATCTCTTACGGTTCCAAAGATAGACAGTTTTTCTCATTTTGCCCAAACATGGTCCGATTTTGCCAATTAATTGCATGTTCACGGACAGGCAGACAGACGGGCGAACATGCGGAAATTCCCTAATTAGGCAATTTTATTAAAACATATGCCAAAAATGCATGCCTAACATCAATCAAGCGTTACAAAGTCGGGACTAAACTTAATATACCTTGTATATTTACATATACTGGGTATAAAAATGGAAGAATATGTAACTAATAATTCCATTGGTTCTAACACGTTTTGTGATATTAATCATAACAAAACGAAACGATGTATGGGTACAATAAACAAAATTTATCAAGTTAGTTGAGTTATTTAAGTTTAGTAAATCGAACAAAAATGATCAAATTTATATACAATATAATATAATTTATATAATATAATTTATATAATATAATTTATATAATATAATTTATATAATATAATTTATATAATATAATTTATATACAATAGACAATATTATATAATATAATATAATATTCATCTTCACACATTTTAAATAAAATCCAAGGTTGGAACCAACTTTTGCTATTTAAGTTCACTTACATTTGGTTTACCTTATTATCTAAGTCCTGATCGCAACATCGCTTCAATGCTGGACAAGTTTGAATCCATAGTGGCTTTTTAATATACAGCCCTTGTCCACACACTTTTCATTTTCGAGCTTTTTGTCAAGTTTTTGAACTTTATTATTTTGTATTCTATAAAAAAACGCTGTAATTTTTATTCGTATAGACAAACAGATATATTTTATAGTCATAGCTCATTCAAGATCAATACCTCTATTTCTACGATTGGAACCAGCTTTTGCTGTTTAAGTTCACTTACATTTGGTTGACCTTATTATCTAAGTCCTGATCTTAACATCGCTTCAATGCTCGATCAGCTTGAATCAATGTTGGCTATTATTATTCAATATCAAGTAACTTTATCAACGATGTCTCCTCTTCTCTGTCACTATCCAGCTTTTGCCATGAGGAGATGGACTCATATGAATCTGCCTTTCTTTGACGACCTCTCCGATCTTAAGTCCGTTCACGTCAAAGCACTCCTGCTGTTCTTAAACAGCTCCAAATGGTTCATGGAGTAGTGGCCGGGGATGGGCCAACCAACTATTTCGGTTTCACAACGGAGCTTATGGTTCTAGTGTGTCTCACCCCAGGACAGCCACTCTAACCTAATCTAGCCTAACGTAACTTTATCAACGAACCAGCCTTTGTCCACACACTTTTCATTTTCAAGCTTTTTGTCAAGTTTTTGAGCATAATAATTTTGTATTATATAAAAAAAAACGCTGAAATTTTTTTACGGATAGAAAAACAGTTATGTCTTATAGTCATAGCTCATTCAAGGTGGATTTTTGTTGTAATTTAATATGGTATACCTCTATTCCTACGAAAGGGATCATCTTAAAAGTATACCCTGCATATCTTTCAAAGAAAAATATACCTTCTAGCATGAGGGCTGTGCTATAAGAAAATTGGATCCCCGTAAAATTGGTTGATATTGTGATATAGTTCCCATCCATTTGCAACTTATACATTGTATTATGGACTACAAAAGTTGATGTCATGTTTTTAAATTTTATAATCGATTTGTGCTTTATTGATTCGGTTTTCGAAAAGATACTTCGGATAAAAGTTGTTCATTAGAAGTATAGTAACAACTTTTCGTAGAAATTTTGTTTCGAAAATCGAATGAATCAGGCACAAATAAACTAAAAAAAATATAAAAAATGACTTCAACTTTTATGGCCAAGTGTACATATTATCTTATATACAATGTATGATAATGCTATATATTTCACAATCCAGAAATGTATGATGTTTTAGTAGATATAATATAGACAAGCTGAAACAGACATAAGCAATTCTCTTTGTACAAAATTTTTCTTATAACAACCTCTTGGAAAATGTATATAAATCATATGCATGTTGTAATAGAGAAAAACTCAATTCATATTATTTTTCAATCATTCGTTTAAATAATTTTTGATTTAGAAAGAAAACAGTATTTTTCCTTTTTAATTTTAAAAAGTAATCTGCCAACGGCAAATATCAAGTAAAAAAAAAAAACGTTATACGTATAAACATTTTCTAGAATTCATATCAAAAGTTTTCTGAGAGTCAAATATTAAAACAATTTTTTTTTTTTTTTTGAAGAATATGATTTTTTTTTATCATCATAAAAATACAAACGCCCACGTTTTTCACAGAAATTATATATCCCTACCATTTACGTTGTTTTAGATATCAAACCAATTTTATAAACAGCAAAATTATTATACATGAGAGTTGTGTTAAATTAGGTTTTTATTATCAACCGAATGTACTTAGCATTATACCCGGGAAGCCAGTTTTATAGAACGAATTTGGATAATTCTTTTTTTACCCGGTATATTATATATAGATTAGATTGTAGCGGCTACCCTGGACGGGCTACACTTCGACCATAAGGTCCATTGTAATGCCTAAGGATGTGAGGATGTGAGTGGAGTGGAAGGAATTTTTGTGTATAGACTAGGAATTGGCAGGATATGCGGCTGCAGCCGACTATGATAGATACTATGCCAATATGCATCTGGAGTTCGTGAAGGAAACTGCAGAAAACCTTCACAAGCATAGGCTGTTACTTCGTTCTTGTCCATACGCCGACAGGTTAGTCAGTTAACCGCCCCTTATTTTTTCTTAATGACAAACTGTCAATGTTGGGATTTGAACCCAAAACCTTCCAGTTCCAAGACATAACGCCTCAGATATAACGCCTTAGACCGTTAGCCTACTTGGGCGGTTGTATATAATATATACCAGATTTTAGTTCCGACTTTGTAACGATTGAAAATATTGATCGTAGAAAAATATTTTTGTTATAGTTCTATTTCCGCATGTCCTTCCGTCCGTCCGTCCCTGGACACGATAACTGAAAAATAATAAGATATAACGAACTGAAATTTTGTGTTCTAGAGCTAAAAAGTAAGACTCAAGTTAAATGGGCATAATCGGACCATGTTTGGACAAAACTGCCTATCCTTGAAACTGTAAGAGATATAATAAAAATTTAAAGACAAAAAATGTTCCTTTTTTAAAAACAAACAACTTTTGTTAGAATGTTTATATCTTTTATTCAGTATATACCTGGTATTTAAGCAAGCTAACTCATTTGTTATTTTCACTTGCTTGTATTAAAATATTTAAATTTAATTTGTTACGAAAATCTCAAATACTACTTTTATTTAAATATTAACATGTTAACTTCGCCACTCTGGCCCAACGTGGAAATGGAAAGGATCTTACAGTAAACTAAATTTTGTACGAAAATGGTCTAGAACATTTTTTTATTAAAATCAATTGTTGTTAACACAACACGATACTGGTAACACAAATTTCAAAGTCAATATTTGGTTTAAATTTTTGTGAGTATTGTTAGGCTTAAATATAAATTCAAATTGGTTAATAATCTTATACACGGCACCTTAATACAAAGTAAGATCAAATTAATAGGCAAAATCGTACAGGATTTCCTACAGTTATGGGGTAAATATCCATTTTTAAAATAGTAAGAGGTAGAACAAAAATTTAAAGACAAAAAATTCCTCATTTTCTTTCCTTTTTTAAAATCAATAACTATTATATTTCCATAAACTAATAAATAATAATAAATAATCTAATAGATAAAACCAACTGATCAAGAACCAGTTTGTTGCACCGTGTGTGCTGAGCCTAGGTCTATCTCCTACCGTTTGCGAAATAGAATTTAGGCATATGAATAAGGGTTATTGTATATCGGGTTTCTAAGCAATTTGAGTCTAAATTTAAAAAAATTTCCTAATAACTAAAAGAGCTGGTGCAGAATATTTTTGGGTTGAAAATTATTAAGAATAATTTTTGGAACCTCATAATTCTAAGCACAAAGAAAAGTATTAAAAAGTATTTCACAATTGATTTAGTGTTTCAAGATTTTGTGGGCTGGTTGTTTTTTCAATGCCTTACTTTTCAATGCCTTAATTTTGTTTTGAACGTCAATAGTTTAACATTTATCGACCAATATTTTTATTTATTATCTATTGTTTACATATTAGAATATATATACATATTTATTTATTTACACATATATAGCAACATATAACAAACTTATGTAATTGTGAAAAGACGTAGAATCCCCTCCTTCTAAGCCTCTCTTTTATCAATGACTGATTTAGATAAAAGCACTTATTATCATTAATTTGAATACGCATCGATTGGCGTAATCCTTTCTTATCCGCGAGATTTTATGCCGAAAAAAATTTTTACAATCTACAAACATGCATACACAATCACGCACACAAGTATATAAACTCAAAAATAGTATTGTTAGACTTTGGTGATCTCGAAAAATGTAAATTTGGTTTCGATTATCGAAACAATGACATTAACTTCCCTAAGGGGATCTCTGGCAGAGGCAGCGCTTAATATTTCAACCTACTAGCAGAAGTTTCAGATTTTCCCGAGTGCATGTACGAAACTTGTTGGCCAAAAAGTATGCCACATAGGTTGGAACGGGAAACACAAATTTACTAGGACCAGTTTCTTCTAGTTTATCCACACTTGTACAGCCAAGTGCTATAATTTCCAATTTCAAAAAAATTATTTTTTAAGGTTAAATTTGGTTTTCAAAAATCTATTGGTATCTGTAATTTTCGATCAGAAAATATTATCGGACCATCTCGTATATTTATTTATTTATTTTTATTATACTCTCGATAAACAATCCAAACAAAAATAAACGCAAACATAAAAGTATACACAAACAAAACAATATTATTAACAACAACAACAAAAAATCATTTAATTTTTTTATTGCTTTCCAAGCAAATAAAAATGCAAAGAGAAAAACATTATTTGTTATGCATAAATGAATGTGAAGGTATGCCAGAACAATTCTAGAGGTTTTTCATATGAAAACAAAACTATGTGTACCTATTGCTCGCTGGTGTAGCTGATTGCTTCTATTAATAACAACACAAACATATGCTGTGTCTGTGTTCTTTTTTTTTTCAAATTATATCAGAATATATCATCTGTTTGTCATTCTATCTATAACAAACAATAACTTAACCTCAAAACTAACTGTCACATTGATAGAACCGGCAAAAAAACAATTCATTTGTTAATAATAAAAGAAGAAAAAAATTGATAACAATCGTAAAATACATTGTTTACAACAGTGCAAATATTTTTACCGAATGATAGAAATTAAAGTAATTTGGGAGCAAAAAATGAGTCTTTACAACACATCGTGGGGGTTCGAGCAAAATCATTCAATTTCAGTGTAATGTATGTTATTTATTTAAAAGAATTCTCAAGTGAATTGGAAAGATATAAAGTCTTGCTATTGCTTAAGAATTTAAAATCAAATTAATTTCAATTATCTAAATTTACTATTTTTTGAAAAGGATATATTTTGTTTAAAGTAGTTTTAGAAGAAATAAACCAATTGAAACGATAACAGTTTGAATACCTTTTGAAAACTATCACAAATATAGATTTTTAGTGGAGCATTTGTTTTATGAATTTAAATTTCGTACATTGACTTGGTAGGACACAGTGATCATTTTTGAAACGAAACAATTAAAATCTTTATACATATAGTTACGCAAGTATCCACTAAAGTTATTTTTGTTTTAAATCTTTGTTACAATTAATCGGAATTAAAAGCTTTTTTTATAAAGGAGATCGAAGTTTTGTCCCCATATAACATAATGCTTGTAATTATGTTTTTGAGAAAAAATTTCTGTAAATATTAGAGATTCAAAAAAGAGAAAGTTGAAATTTTGAAACCCAAAATTTCAACTTGTCTTCTCTTTTTGAGTTAGCGCGTTGAAAAACAGGCAGCCCTTACAGAGTGGGAAATAAATATACTCTTGTATATTCGTATATACCGGTTTAAAATGGGTATGAGAAGTTTGGTTTTTATTGTATTTCATTTTGGCCTTACTGTAGACCAAAACTGAAACACATAAAGCAGTAGACGATAAAATTTTAAGCTCTTTTTTTTAAATGCGCTTGGCACATAAAAGAATCGTGATCCGTTGTTGAAAAGAACATTTTCTAAAAATAAACGCTTTAAACCCTATCTACACGGTAGTATGAAAGAAGATTACCTCATATCATTAATAAATTGTGGTCTGCAAAATCTTTACCGCTTGAACTTTGTCTCGTTTCTGGTCACAAAGAATTCGTATAAAAATGTGAAAAAATGTTGACCAACTACTTACTAGAATTTTTTTATTTCAAAATTCATCAAAAACATACGTTTCGCTAGTGTTTACAACTTTGTCCGTTAGATAACCTTTACAAATTTGGTTGCAAATATAACATATGTAGTTTTGACGCGATCTAAGGCACAAGCAATTGTGAGCTTGTAAGATTGAAAATTTAAAGTAAATCTATACCAATATAATAAAGCTGAAGAGTTATTTTGCTTGTTTGTTTGTTTAAACGCGTTGATGTCTGAAACTGATCTGAAAAATATTTGCGTTAGATAACCCGTTTATTGATGAAGGTTATAGGCTATATAGAAATTTAATGCGGGTGAAACGGCGGGGGAAAGTTAGTTTAAATATAGATATCAAGTTTCTATTTCAATATATGCAAGTTTTTAATGAAAATTAGCTCTTCCATCATTCATTTCTTTGTATGTAACACGCGTGTAAAAAAAGAAAATTTCTGCAATGTTTCAGTACTTAAAAGGTTGTAAATTTTATCCTCTAAAATTAAGTATCCTTGGGTATTGCAAACGTGATTTATTTGATACACAAAATCTTTTACTCACATTTCAAACATGACTTTAATTAAACTGGATCATTCAGTATAAATCCAAAATAATTTTCATCAAAACGTTTTTCATCAACATCATGTCATCATCTGACTGTTGTGAATGACCATTACTCATTTTTAACACAAAAGTGTCGTGTAGTTGAATGTTTATGGTTGGTGGTATCTATACTAGCTACACCTTTATTTGATGTGATACATGAATTGCTCTCGCTAACACCCCAGACCAGCAGCAACACACATGGAGATCACTGAACAACTAGATCAGTAGTCGTCAGTTTCATGTCTGTACATATGTAAAAGTGATTCGGATACCAAATGTATGGTCGAAAACAAGACCTTGTACGGTACTTGGGGTCATTTTTTTGTTGAATTATCGTACACCGCCTAGAATCATGACTTATAAATGATTTACTATTAAATAACAATTACCATTTTTGTCTTTATTATTGGATCATAGTTTCAAAATATAGCACACAAGTTGCCATCGGAATGTTGTGGAATGGTTCAGACTGCTGCCTGTAATTCCAAATACTACCAAACAATATCAGTTCACGAGAGCCACACTGTGGTCCATTTTTCTATACAACCTGGACTGTACTCTGCGGAACTGCGGTACCATTATACAGAACGTTGATTATTGATTAATATTATCCTTGCATTCTGAAACTATGCTTACTGAAAATCTCCGCATTTGAGTGGCATAAATAACGACAACGCTATAAACAATAAACACGACGACCTTCAAACTGGTTTTGAGGATTATCAAAAATAATCTACGGTTTATAATTAATTTATGACAAAAGGTTCAATAAACCTATTTCTGTTTGCAAATCAAATTAATTTTTGGCCAAAAAAGAACAAGTATCGTTATCACAAAATGTTTTTTCTGATAACCACAGATGTTAGATGGAGTTTGAAACAGGATTTTTCTCTCAGTACGGCCAGTACGGCCGAGTAGTAAGAGCACCCAATTATTTTACTCATATCAAAATTCACACCGAGAGAAACGGATTTTGAAAACTAGAAAATAAATGTGATAACAAATGTTGTCGGTAAATGGCGATTAATGGATACTACGGCACTGCATTTACAGAATAGATATTTGTAAGCACAATTATTTATACCATACCAAATAACAGAGACATAACTTTCAATTTCAGACATACCTGAGATTTATCAGAAACGGAACTGTACGAAATGTAGCGAATGTTATTTGTGGACTAGTATTTGACAGTCTATTTGATAATGCAATGCCCAATGGTCCATTACACACTAGGTCAATACACAATATACAGCTATAGGTTTGTATATCTAGGAAGTATAGACTCAAAAAGTGGCAACCCTTTTTCACAACAATTTATTTGAATTTCGAAATTAATTTGAATTTAAAAAAAAAATGCTTGGAATAAATGTTGTTAGTATTTGCATAACAAACCGATTTATCGGAACATTTTTTCCAAAAACAACTGGATTTGGCAAAAATCGACTGCAAAAATTTGGAAAAAAAACGTCACTTTTGGAGGCGATAGTATACATACATACACTCATCATATTATATGTTTTTACGAAGTATATACAAACCATTGAAATGAAGTTTTGTATTTGGTAAAAATATCGTCATCATCATCAGATAAAAAAAAAGCAATAGCATCAATAATGACTACCTACAACCATGCCGGAGACATTTGTAAATACAAATTTGCAACCTCAATAATATATAAAGTACATTTGTATAGATAGAATGGTCGTTTTCTATTGCCTTCTACTATATCTAAAGTTCCGAAATTTATGATGTTTAAATAAAATTGTAATACCGGCTGATACAGGATAATTTTTCTTGTAAAACCTTTTTACCCACGTACGTAATTTCGCTGAACAGTGAACGAGTTTAATCTATCACATGGTTGGCTTCCTATGATTTTCCATAGGGGTACTAATGTAACTTAAAGTAATTACTATGACGTCTTCTGTACAATGTATATAGCCTCCAAAGACTAAATTTTGTCCGTTTTGTACTGAAGATTCTTATATAAAAATCTTCACTACAAAACGGACAAAATTCAGTCTTTGGAGGCTATATAAGCATTGAAGATACTTATTCAAGTAAACCAATTCTTGAATGAAAACGATGGTTTCTTTCTCAGAGTATATTAGTTTGAAGAAAACATATTTACTTGGTTCAAGAAATTCCTTCTATCAATGTATATATAGCCTCCTTAGACTGAATTCTGTCCGTTTTGTAGTAAAGATTCTTATATATATAAGAATCTTCAAAGACTTATATATATATATAAGAATCTTCACTTCAAAACGGACAAAATTCAGTCTTTGGAGGCTATATATTCATTGATAGAAGGAATTTCTTGAACCAAGTAAATATGTTTTCTCCAAAATAATATACTCTGAGAAAGAAAGCCTCGTTTTCATTCAAGAATTGATTTACTTGAATAAGTATCATCAAGTAAACAAATTCTTGAATGAAAACAAGGATTTCTTTCTCAGAGTATGTTATTTTGAAGAAAACATATTTACTTGGTTCAAGAAATTCCTTCTATCCGTGTACATTTATTATTTTATGACCGCTGTGTGTGTATGTACAAACTATCAACCGGTGTATACTGAATTTATGAAAAAAAGTTTCAAGAAATTTTGTTTATGTTTAGAACTGGAACTTTTTTGTCCTTAAATTTCTGTTCTATCTGTTACGGTTTCAAGAATAAACAGTTTTGAACATTTTTCTCACCATGCTCCGATTTTGGACATTCACGAACTTGACCTTAGTTCTAACTCTAGAACAAGCACCCAATCAACTAGTTTTCTCTTTTCGTTTTTGGTAAGCGTTGATAGATAGGCAGCCCTTACGGAATCGAAACTAAACTCATTATACTCTTATATATTCTTGTATATATACCGGGTATGAAAAGTATTATATTAGAAGTTTGGTTTTTGTTGTAATTGGTTTTCTTACTCTACACCAAAACTGAAACAGATAAAGCAGTAGACGATGCAATTTTGAGCTTATTTTTTTAAAAATTCGCTTTACACATGCAAGAATCGTGATCAATTGTTGAAAAATACATTTTCTTAAAATAATTTACGACTCCTACCTACATACTGATTTTACGATTTCTATATACTCTCAATGCTTCTTTAGTATAACACTTCTATGGTAACAAAAAACCATATTTTGCTATTTTACATACAACATATTGTTAGCAGCTCAGAAAATCGTTGATTTTCAATGAATTTCCTGTAATGTATTTTGGCTCTCGTATTATTCAAACCTGATTATTAGTCTCATTTCACTAAACACATTTTATCTCGTTGGGCTACCTTCTAAAGAGTGTGAAACACCTTGTATTCACATGTACAAATATAAAATATACCTACATGATTATATTTTATGTTACATATATCCACCTTTAAAAACTGACATAGCAATTATAACAAACAAAAGGTTGCAAAAATAAATTTGCTTTCAAAAAATAATATTCGTTCTATATTTGAATTGGGAATGAGGACACAATAAACGAACATCTAATATAAAATGCATGTGTATATAGGTACTATATTGTACACTATATGTAGATATCTTCCATATATACACATACATATATATCTATATGTGTATATATATATATATATATATATATATATATATATATATATATATATATATATATGTATATGTATAAATGAAAGATATCTACATATATATATATATATATATATATATATATATATATATATATAAGGATGATATCTCTCAGTTATCATCATTTTCTATGTTTCTACCACCCTCTTTGTATCTCATTGGATGTATCTATATATCTGAAACCTTCCGTTCTGAATATACAACAATATTTTACTGCTGATGTTATAAACTTAGTTTTATGAACTTAATTTGTAAATTAAATGATTATTTTTATTGTATTTTATAATTACTTATGTTTATTATTAGTGCTTTGCTATTGGCGAGGTGCACAGTTGTGGTAACTAGCAGTGAGGCCGCGAGAGACATGATCAGACTCCAGAGTATCGACAAATATAAACCGACAATAATCCCCTCTTTCCAAATAGCAAATCATTTTGGGTGGTTATGATTTAATATTTTCTATAGTCTTTATAGTTTCAATGAAAATAAAAAACATTATTAAATTCTTACCAAAAATATCAACCAACCGGTAATAATTCTTAACATGACTTAAAAGAACAAAAATGATTCTTTTAAAATTGTATTTTTTCAAGATAATCTTCAACTGTAAAAACCAGACGAGACGAGATGATAGAAAATTTTTAAGGCAATACAATACAACATACATGCGTCTTGTCTCGTCGCGCGGCATCATTAGTATTTATCAACAAACCAGTAGAAATGCGTAATATTTGTGGCAGATTTATATATAAGGCAGAAACAATGAATGCGACAGTTGTGATTTGGTGTACTGTTAAAAGATGGATTCTATAATAATATAAGTTATCATATAAAATCCGATTTTTTCTATCATATGACAAATCACCTGTTAGACATAAAAAATTCAAATTTATCTTATGATATATAAATCCACCCCGAATTATTATGTATTATCGTTCGTTGTTATGACTGTACGCCTAGCTAATAATTAACGCCTAGTATATTTAGTTTTCAAATATCTAAATAAAAGTAAAATATCTTCAGTTAAAATAGTACTAAAACTTGTCGATCCGTCCTACAAATATAACAGATTGGACATTAAATTTATTGACATCACAATCCTTAAAGTCATAACAGCGTATCAGATACTGCAATCATAGATATTTATTAAGAAAACATATCCATCGCAACCAAGAGTTCAAGTATGTGATATATATTATAAAATGATGGCCTTATATTTAAGTATGTCGATTGTTTTTGGTAATGATGTAGTAAAATGTTTTGCCTCATTTTAGAACTGTTTAACATTTAGAAATGTTTTCCACAATAGTCAGATGTTAGATGATATCATTTAAATCCATACATTAAATTTTAGGAATATTTTGCCCGAAGATGTTCAATCCGGGGCATGAAACATACATTATATAAACAGGATAGAGGTAAATATATTTTGGAAAAAAACGTCTGAAAAGCGCAACTGCATAACAATTACGTGTCTTTAGTTTTATACAATGTGAGTAATAACTCCGTGAATTATGATTAAATGTTTCATCTCAAAATGTCAGAAGGATTTGAGTTCCACCAGTTTACACAAAAACTGCCGTAACTTGTTAGGATAGATAGATAGATATATCTTGGGGTCTAAAAAGTATTGCACTTGAATCTTATGCTCCCCCTTCTAATTCAGTCCGACGAGATTCGCTTCTCCCATACGTTGGCAATGGCCAGGAGCTTGATTATCAGGTCTTCCTAAAGGTTCATATATTCGGGGTCAGATGCAACGAATATCTTGTATCTGCTGTAACACAGACGTTTGCAGTCAAAGATAATGTGGCTAGACGTTTCCTCCTCTTCGTCACACAATCTGCACACAATGCACCCGTTATGGAGTCCCATTGTGGCAGGTGCTTCAACAGGAGATAATGCCCGGGAATGAATCCGGTAAACTTCCGTAGTTGCATCCTGTTCAGCTTCAGTGCATCGAGAGATAACCTCTTGGTTTCACTCTGAAGCAGTATTTTCCCGAGCTTTTGCTACGGTACATTTTCCCAGTGATCACGGCATGTAGCATTTGACCACTCGTTGATCACCTGTTTACATGCAGTCCTTTTAATTTCTAAAATAGGTTTTGGGCCTATGAAGAGTATTCCGACTTCCTTCTTTCCAAGGCATCTGCTTTTTGTTTCCTTCAAAACCACTGTGACCCAGATCAATATAACATTGTTTCGTTTTGTCAGCTGCAGCAGTTCCTCCAGACAATCCTTGACTACATCTGAGGTGACCTCAGTTCGAGGAAGGCTTTTAGAGCAGCTTGACTGTCCGAGAGAATACATTCGTTCTGGTTTATGTAGCCTCTACGTAGGTTCTCACGTACGCAAGCCAGTATGGCGTAGACTTCTGCTTGAAAGACCGTGGCATATTTCCCTAAGTTGAGGCTTATGTTTGCTGTAGATCTCTCACCGTATCTCTACCCCCGTTTCTTCTTCAGTTTTGGATCCATCTGTATACTAAACAACTCCTTTCTTAAGATATGACGGTTCTGCTTCCGTCCACATGTCCCTATCACAGACTACAGTGAAAGGTTTTGAGAAGGGTGGAATCAGGTGCGGGGTCATTTAGGATTCTACTAGTTCTGTATTCTTTTATATATTTTTATTTATATGTAATTTTAGGATAAGTATTTCTCTGTAATGAATTTATTCATACCCATGCCATAGTTCGTGAATTCTAAATACTCGAGTACTGTGCAACCCATATGGGTTTACAATATTATTTAGAAGATATTTAATTTGCAATAAATTTAATACTATTTACGTTCATGCCTATGATGATTATCAAAATTTAAATATGAAAACAATGGTTTTGTTAATCGAAAAATATTTTAGTGAATAATAAAATTATTGTATTTTAATGAAAAAATAATTTGTTCCATACAACCAAAAACTAATAGAGAGGTTTTTTTTCATGCTAGTTGTTCTGAATTCAACTACCCACATAATTCATACAACATGCATGTAAAATTAATTAAAAAATATTTTTAAATAAAAGTAAAAATGAAACAAATCACCATGAAAATTATTTTTTTATAATGATTAACAATTTTTGTATTAAATATTTATCTTATTATAAAATCCCATTATAATAAATTATATATGATATTTATTTACACTTTATATAGAATTCACAGCATTATTATAATTTCTAATACCTATTATAAAAGAAAAAATTCGTTACGCAGGAGCTGCGTCCACTTAGTGAATTTCCTAAGAATACGTAAATCACTCTCTAGCGGTCATAATGTTAGTGTGATCAAAATGAAATATAATATCTGATATGACTTAAGTATTTGCAAAAATTAAGTTTATTAATAGCCCAAAAAAACGGTATAACGATTATAGTTTATAGTTACTATGGAAACGACAATCAAAATGTTTTACAATAAAATATATTTTATGTATTCGTGTCAAACAAACACAAAATATTAAATATCTCTCTTAGTATTAGAATAATCGAAAAATGTATAAGGAATAAAGTTGTAGAAAATCAAGGTTGCTTCAATTCATTACTTGATCATTTTTCTCAAACTCTAATGTAAACAGAGATATTTAGAATTTTACCTTTCAATCTTTAATTGTAAATGTTTCTGTAAATATTAGTGTAACAGAAAAATGATAAGAAACGAAATTACAGTAAAACTTAGTACCCACAATTTAACTCCTGATAAATTTTCGATTTTTCAAATATTAAGGGAGATATTTAATATTTTGTGTTTGTTTGACACGAATACATAACATATATTTTATTGTAAAAAATTTTGATTGTCGTTTCCATAATAACTATAAACTATAATCGTTGTACCGTTTTTCAAATTTTGTGTTTTCTCCTCCCTCTAAACCCCCTTTCCACTCGTCCGACTTTACCAATTAGCGAACTTGACCTATAGAATACCAAAAGCGACTAAAATACCAAATACCGAATTAAACTGTGACCGCTAGTGAGTCCACAGACATTTAAAAAAAGTACATATGTATACATATATATATATATATATATATATATACATATATACAAATTTTAGTGATAGTGATTTTTAACATCTAATAGGTAGGATCGATGGACATTTGAAGAAATTTTTACGAAATTCCAACATTGGTGCAAAAACAATAGCTGCATTTCCTTTGGAGGAAATTCGCTAATAAAATTCGATGCTTCGATGCATGGAGACTACACAAGGAGATCGAACTCCATGTAAACAAAAATAAGATGTCAGTAGTGTTCCTTCTACACCGGAAACAGTGGAGAGAGTTTAAGGCGCGAGTTTGAATTGAAAAACATGACGTATTTATGTAGTATTTATGTAGTATACTATTTATGTAGTATTTTTTCAATAAAATGCTTTTTTTAATAAATGATAAGTAATTTCAATTTTTCAATAAGGAATTACTTGAAGTTTAAGTGATAGTTAAAAATTCGCAAATTAATTACATAACAATAAACAACAAAATAATTATAAAACATCTAATAATTAAATAGTAACCTGTAAAGTTGGAATTGTAAAAATGCAAATAAATTATTGAATCGGATATTAAATTAACTTTGAATCATTAATAATAAGATAACAAATGACAAATAAACTAATACGACAAATATAATACTGTAATAAATTTTATAATAATTTAGAACTTTTCTTTAAAGTTTTGATCTTTTTTCTTTTCAATTGAGTTTTTCTATTCATAATTTTGCTTAAAAACTGGAGCCTCATCGTACTGTTCATTCTGTACTGTTTCTCATTTAAATTTGTTGACAGATTAATGACCCATTGCTGACGTTTTCTTGGGCTTTACTTAATATAATTTCATACAATTTAATTAATTAAATATTTTGGAAAATTTATACTCACTTTTGGTACTAATATCCTGGGTTTTTTAAATCCAATTGATCCCGTTGCTTATTGTCTCCAGCACTACAACTTTTATAATTGTTTACTGCACACACTCTTCCCATTTTAAATGTTTTTTAGACAGGTTTTTATTTTATCATTTTTTGAAACAAATTGCATCACTTCAAATTAACACTTCGAAATAAAATTGATTACTTGCTTACTTCACTTCTGTTTATTATACTATATTCACTTCGGTACGGATGGACAACTAGTGACGCTAGTGGCACAAAAAGTAAATATAACTTCTACCATTACGTTGCCATATTTTGTCAATTCTACTGTTTGAGTTCGATCTCCTTGTGTAGCCTCCATGAGTGTAGTCTTCAATGAGTGAATTTTCTTAGATCAATTAAAAGAAAGGGTTATAATACATACTAGCACTGCCCGTCGCAGCTTCGCCCACGAAAATTGTAATTTTACTGACCTTATATTACTTTGTATTTAAGTAAATATACTGAATGTTTATGCAAAATTTGAAGTAGATTGGACCAAAGAATCACGTTGTCCCACACACATTTTTCCCCCGTTGTTCACCCCCTCAGGGATTGAATTTCCGAAAATCCAATTCCGATTATCGGATGCCTACGTCACACAAAGAACACACCCTCCAAGTTTCAGGTCTCTACGATCAGCGGTTTAGGCTGTGCGTTGATCCGTCAGTCAGTCATTCAGGACAAAGCATTTTATATGTATAGATGAAATTAACTTCCCTTAGCCACAATTTTAATACTAAATTATTATATTAAAATCGTTAATATTGGATATTAGAGTTGACCAGAAGATTAATTGAGATTAAATTAGTTTCAATTCAATTTTATTCATGTTAATTTTTTCCGTACTACCATTATTAAGATATTCCAAATTTTGTGTTCCCCTCTCTCTATATCCCTCCCAACCCCTGGAGATCCATTAACCAAATTTATACAAATTTTTACAAATTATTGAAATATTTACGTGCATATTTAAACTTACTTTTGTAGACTTAACCACAAAAGTTGGTCATTTTTTTTAAATTTTATATTTGATTTGCGACTTATACATACAGTTTCGAAAAAAATTTCGAATAAAAGTAATAATTATAAATATAGTAAGAACTTTAATTCGAAATTTTGTTCGAAAACCGAAGTTATTAAGCTCAAACTATGAAATTTAAAAAAATCACTTAAAATGACCGTGGTGATGTCTACTTAGTGTTTTTGTACCGGTCTTGACTGCTTGCAGAAAAAACAAAATCACTAATTCCTAAATAAATTGATAAATTGATAAACTGATAAATTTGATTTTTTATTTTTGGATTGGAAATTATATTTCTTCCTTGATAGCGATATAACCTTTCATGTTTTTCGTATGGTGGTAAAAGCCAGCATATATTGTATACATGTATATATATATATATATATATATAATATAAATATATATATATATATATATATATATATATATATATATATATATATATATATATATATATATATATTTTATAGGTTAGTTATACAAATGACAATTATGAAATTATATGAAACAAGTAAAGTAATTATAAAATTGTATCTGTCATATTTTATTGTGCTTAAAATATAATTTAACTTTGTGTAATGTAATTTTGTATTTTATTATTTAATATAATATTTATGTATCAAATTGTATATATATGTGTATACAATGTATATAGATTATAGGGTGCCATAAAAAGAAAGTAAGCTTTATTCTTAGTACCTATGTTAAATATTCTTAATCAATTGTTAATCTATCTTTACCCCATTCGCATTCGAGCCCTGAAAGTAATATTGATATATCTGCCCTTTATGTACTAAATCGGAAATAGTTTTGAAATGGAAACGCGTAATGTGATTTTAAAACTAACAATTTTTTTAACGCATAATCTCCATTAAATTTAAAGAAATATATACTGTTAGAGGAAAACGAATCTTCCACAAAGCTGTGAATATGCTTTATAATGATAAATGGCAGACTTTTAAGCACGAATTATTTTACAATTCATCATCATGTATTTAAAAAATTATTTATTAGTTCAAGAGATACTAGTCGAAAAGATTGGGACTATAGTGAAATATAACTGAGAACTTAAAATCCAATAAATCTGAGAATTTAAAACCATGAACTAATTAATTCTTAAGATTGGTTGTTATTTATTAATCTTCCGTCGAGCGCAATATGTTGACTGCTGAGTCGGAGACAATGTACTTTTTGACCTACTATCAAAAAAGTCGTATAAAGCAAAAAATATTAACGTGCAGTCTAAAAGTAAAAAAATCGTTAGACAAAAAATAAAGGTAAAAAATAGTGAAAATGCACAAATGTTCTTCCAAGATAGGGCCCACTTAAAAAATGTGACGAAATTGGGCGCAATAAACTTAAATGACATGAATAACTTTCTGTAATGAAGGTTAAGGTGAAACTTAATGAAAGGGTTGCATAGAGTAGGCCGAACAAAACAGCTACTGGGGGTCCCAGGTAAAAACACCGCATAGGGTCAAGGCAAAGTGGCAAAAAAGCTGTCGTGTGTCTGTCAGATCAAATCCGCCTGACGGAAACTTAAATAGTTCTTACGCCTTTCTATTGTAAGTAGATCAGTTGGAAAAACTTCTCATTAAGCTATGTGAATTGTTCGCAATTCTCCAAGAAATGTAACGTGACATTTGATAACATCAATTCGACTTAGTAAATGTTGAAAATGATCGTTATTAAAATTCGAGTCCTTTTGAAAAAAATTTATTATGCGACGTTCTTTTGATATTTGAAATGTTAAATTCGTTATTGGGTAAAATCGGCCAAGGTAGGACTGTAAACTAAGGAGGAAACGAGAAATTTGGAACATTTACCTTAATTTTGATAAAATGGTTAGTAATTTATCTTGTCACGGTATCTTGGCTCTCTTTATTCCTCATAGGAACGCTACCCGAACCTACAACAGATTCCAATACTCGACAAAAACAAAAAAACATATTAGTAAAAGGTTTTACTAAATATTTTCTAATTGGAATGACACGCACGTTTTTTTAAAGAAAACAAAATTTTTACGAAACTAAAAAACCTGATTTTGTTGCTTTTAAAAAAAATAAGAAACCAATTTCTTTTTCAACAATTTTTAACAAAATTTTTGAACACAATTTCAAACTTTGAATTAATTTTTAACTTGATCTGAATCGAAAAATAGTCAAATATATACTTTGAACCGAATCAAACAACAGTCGATTTTGAACTGATTTTGATCGGTACTGATCGCGCCTTTTTATACCTGCCACCGATCTCTCTAGAACATGGTTGTTGTTTTGAAGAAATATATATTTTTTTTAAATATATTTTTGTATGGAGGTTTGTCGAATTATTTACTTTATCAACAACCATGGGCGCATACGAATGTTCCGATTATTTATAAAATTAAATAAAAATTATAATACTTCTCCACTTGAACCCGAATAAAATTAAATTATAGATACAGTTCAAGTTATTGGTATCTGATCTCAATATTTACAGAGTAATTTTTTTTGATGAAACAAATCTCCCTGATGTTCCGTTTTTTCCAGTGTCTTTCTTTGTCCAGAAATGAGGTATTGTCAAATTTAAAATTATGGCGTGTCTTCAGATGGTGTATAGACAGGGCCGTACTTTTCAATGGTGGTCGTCTTCAGCCAAAATTTGTTGTTCAATAAAATTAATATTCTTACAATCCCGTTTGTGTTGAGCTATTCTTTTAACTAGATGTTGCTTCGTTTGTCCGATGTAAGATCTCCCGCACTCGCATGGATTCTTTAAATGACACAAAACTGATCTAAAATAGAAACTTTTTCTTTCAACTTTGTGTAAAGCGATTTTACTTGTTTAAGATTGTAATATACAAGTTTAACACTTGCATCCTTAAAACATTTATTAACATTATATGAAATATTCTCAATAAACGGGAATTTATAATATTTTCTTATTGTTTTATTCTCATTAGAATCATCATTGTCAGAATTATTGTTATCATTGCTCAAGCTATCTAGGAAGTCTCTACTACATTTGTTCACAAATTCTTCAGGGTAATTGTTCTTCATTAATAAGTTTTTTACTCTCACGAAACATAATATAATATAGAATATTAATTCATTCGGTTCGGTGTATTTATATCCACCGCTCAGTTGAATCAATTACGGTTTTTCAATTTAACCTCTAATTTTTACTGTGTGTAAAGTACAATTGGCAACTACTTCATGTTTGGAGTTGGTGCCTACTCAAATCAGACCATAAACTTTTTTTTTATGTTATGTTGAATTTAGAAATAACAATACAAAAATACTTCTTCATGTGAATATGGTTTTTTATATGATAAAAAATCGTTACAATTACAAAAGTAATTTATAACATTGTGAATAGAAATAAATTGTTAATGGACTGAAAAATAAATGAATAATATTATAATTAAAATGAAATTAGTAAGATATATTAAGCCCACAATTTCAACTGATGTTCATAAAGAATACACACATACCTATATGCGTTTATACAATGTTGAAATAACAAACGTTTACGTAAATACGTGTGTTTAAAATATAAACAAGAGTACAGGAATATAAAATAATATATGCTTTTCAGAAATAACAACAGCTCAGTTTGGAATGAATCATTTTTATTACAACTAGAACATTAAAACTCCGGTGACAATGCAAAATACTATATCTAATATCGTTCTAAATACAATATGGCTGATACATTGAGATTGGGGCTAACCTTTTCATCACAATCTCATAATATTGGTATCAAATAAAATGGTTTGACGAGTAAAATACGATCAACTGTGTAACGTCATTTTAAACCTGATATGGCAACGGGTAGATGACCCCCAAGATGGAAGACCCCCAAGAAGGGTTTTACGAGAACAGTACAAATCCAAATGTTATATTTTAAAACACTTTTAAAATATAAAACACGTTTAAATGCTTGTAATCACCAAATAAACGCTAAAATGGTATTTAACATAATGTAAACATCTTAAACGTTTAATTTTAAAACATTTGAATTGTTTTAAATAAAAATGAGTGTAAGAAGTTTTTATATAAATACATTTTAAGTGTTAAGCGCAATTTAATATTTATATAAATATTTACAAAATAAAAATAGTTTGATTTGATTTTAATAGTTCCGAAGTCGGCAAGTTTTTGTTAATTTGTTCATCTGCCAGAATTACATTCCCTAGTGAAACATTGGCTTAGCTTGTATTTTAAGGATATCTTACCTAAGTATTCTTTTCATTGGATTTATTCAGAATAATGTTATAAAATTCATACTTTTAAAATTGTTATCAATTATAATCAGAGGCCCAATTATTATCAATTACAATGATAATAGCCTTGATTTACAATTTTTTTTATAAACATTACCTAAATATATAGTATCTATTTAAAGCACAAATGAACATACATTCATACAACTGTCTTCTATTAGTTTGATAGTATAACTAAAACAGAAACTGGTATATACCACAAACCAAAATAGCCGTAGGTGCAATTTAAGTAGTTTCGTAGTAAGGTGCGTTTTTTAGAATTATAGACTTAGGTGATTTAAACTGTTCTTTAAAAAAGTTCTAATGTTTAGAATAATCGGTAAAACATTTAAACCATATTATTTCTAAACACACTTGCGTTAAACACTTGAATTTGTAGTGTAGAATACAATTAGCTATGTGTATTTTATGTATCTATTTATGTTCAATACATACAATCACAAAAACTAAAAACCTTTAAAAATTTTTTTTTCAAAAACAATATAAACGTGAAATCCAGAAACGGAGATATCCGAAGTCCAATTATTATTATTTATAAACGTACTAAAAAAAATAACTTTTTTTTATCTTTAAATTTTTTTATAAACTTAACTGTGAATATTACTTTTATTGATCGAATAAAAATCCACTTAACAGTGAATACCACTTTTATCGATCGAATAAAAATCCTATGGTAATTTTTATCTAGTCATTTTTAGAAATAAAATACGAACGTGATAGCTATTGAAATTGTATCTTTACAGAGATTTGGTATATCAGATGTAGACGAAATTTTTTTCCATTTAATGTAGCATATCAATAAATAAATACTCAAATACCAAGTACAAAAAAATATGGGCTCAGCTTTCTTTGCCAAATATTCAATTAAGGTGTTATGGAAAATGGGGGGACAAACCAGAGATATCTCATTGGATTTAGTACGGAACACTGAAAACATAAAAACATATAAACTGTATAAAAGCTATTATAGATATTTAAAATGAACAAAATATACCTTAGCATCCTTTAAATTTGAATAAATAGTAGTAGACATTGTGAAGATCACTTGACAAATTGAATATTCCGTCCTACTCTTAGAACTAAGACTTGTAGGACAAATACGTAGAATGTCCGCTCACAAACTTAAGTGAAAATACCTTACATACTAAATTGTTTTTTTGAAAATAGTCTAAAACCAAGGTAATAAACATCGACATCAACATTGTGAAAAATTTTGTGCATTCCACCAATATAGCATCTGCTGGTTTAGAACTATAACACTGGTTTGAATGCAAGAGGATGTGGGTTCGACTCCCATCCTAGATGTGCATGATTTTTCATATCAAGCATGATAACGTAGCGTGAGACACACCATCAGACGTTAAGTTCCAAATTTCAACATTGCAGGTTTAATAGTTTCCAAGATATTTAACTCTAAAAAGCGACATTTTGGGAGCTCACTAACTGACATCCTCACTAACTTCCAGTTGTCCAGATCGAATTTTTTGTTTTTAGAAGAAACCAAAAAAAAAAAGAATGGAGGGTTTTGGTAAAATAAAATCAGTATTAGGAATCCAAGAAGATTTTGCCAGATATTGATATTGAGTCTTTGAAACTTTTAATTGTAAAAAAATATATTGATATTTTTGAAAGACGTATAAGTTTAATTGTTTGATAGCTCCCGCTGTAATTAAGTGATGTGGTATAGTTTGTTGTAGCATAACAATTTTTTATTTTAATGGTATTCCCATTAAGTACGAGTACATGTAGTTAATATATATCCACAATTCGCACTGACATATAACTGACATAAGTTTTTATGAATGAATTTTAGGTAAAAATTTATGTAAACAAAAATAGAAGAAGTACATTCTATGTACATTCGTTTTACGCTTGTATATTTTCCTATGACTCGCTTTAAAATTGAATAGCTGCCAGAAGTTTTGTGTCTCATGTATGCCTGGCTATTAGTAGAAGAAAATTGTTCTAATTTAACAAAATTTTCACTTTCTTCCATTATTAAAAGCTGTTTTGGCTACTCAATGTGAGAGGTACTATCGGTCATAAGTGGTAAACATATTCCTTATTCTTTTTCACATGTGAAAACAATACAACAAGGTTCGCCTGCATTATAATTTTTTGATTCATCGAGATGGTCAAAAATCATTTTATAAGGATTGTATTTTAGTATCTAGAGCACGGTAGTGCGACGGGCCGAGTTTAAGGGATTTTTGCCTGTGTACGTTACTGTGTTATTACTTATATTTGTTATTAATATTTTGACAAATTTAAATATTTTTACCAAGGTTGACTATCGTTTTTTATGTCTATTGACATTTTTTGGGGTTTATTTTCTATATGCATAAAATATCGTAACTTTATGTTGTCAAACGAATGAATCTCCTTTTTATTAACTTATATATGTCTTTATAAGGTACTGTTTACATAAAAGTTTACGGTAGTGTTGTAAAATCGATTAATCAGATAATCCATTTTTTTGGTAAAATAACAATTTAATAAAAATTTAATTGAATCAACGGTCATATAATCAAATTTTTTTGTTAACATTATATTAGAAGTTATATCGACATAAACCTGAACGTTTTGGTCAACACATTTTATCTCTTTTAAAACTCAGTTTAACAGTTGATGTATTGGTGCTATAATAAAATCAAACGGGTTTGTTGTACTGATTGCATAACACAGTGCTGGAACGTCCTTAATTGACCTCCGTTAATATAAAATTAATAGTTTTCGACCTTTGATCTTCAAAAACTGTTTTTACAAGCCTGATTTCGTTATGGAATTTTTATGGAGTTCAAAGAGCTAGAACGAAGAAAACCCTTTGGGAAATTTTCGCTTTAATTTTTTTATAGGTAAAAATACTATTTATTCGGTCAATGATATTATTTTAGTAAATTTTCGAAGATGTATTGTGCGTCTGTGATCACATTAGCGGTCACAGATATAATCCGATCTGAATGAAATTTATTCTGAAGAAATTCGCACGTCGGATATCGTGATGTAAATATATCCAAACATTCAGAAAATAGGTATTTTCAAAATTAGGTGTGATTTTCTATTTAAGTACTTTATTCCCTCCATTTAAAATCTCACCATTCTACAAAAAAAAGGCAGAAATATTCCACATTCCAAAGAGGTGAGTTTTTTTTGCAGGGAATAAAGCTCCAAAATTGAAAATCACACATTTCAAACTTTGAAAGTACCTATTTTCTGAATGTTCAGATATATCAGTATGACGATTTTTCGGCGTACCTCGAGTTTTCTATAATGAAATTCCTTCATTTTTATGAGGGGGTGAATTTTGTACTTAGTGGCACTTATTTTCACGATTGCCATAGTGCAATTTGAATCCGAGTATTATATCCTAGATTATATGCTGTCTAAAGGTTCATTTCCATCAAGGATTCCGCTTAGAATTTCAGTTTCAAAAGCACTTGAAACTGAACGTTTCGAAAGCACGTTTCAAAAGTGTACGTTTCAAAAGCACTTGAATTTTATGCAATAAGAATCCATTAAAGGTACGCTCTGCTAGCTTGATATCAAGTTAGGAAAAAACTTTTGAGATTGAATTCTTGGTTAAATCCAAAACGCACTAAAAATGCAAACTCAACACCAAATTAGCACCTAAAAAGCACCTAATTATGATACAACGCAAATCCCTTACGGCCTTTTCTGTGCTAAGTCGATGAGGATTCATTTAATCATGATAATCAATAACGAAATGTCCGAATTTAAGGTTTTCTGTTTGTTTTCGCCCTTGTGAGGTCAAATAATAGCATTAATTGACCATGCAGTATACAATTTCAAAAGTCCTGAAGTTAAATGTGAATTTATTGTAAAACATAAATGTGAACAACTATTTTTTATATACCTTAAAAATGGACTTTGGTCAACTATTATAAGTTTAAAAATATATTTTTATTAACCGATATCTAGGACATATTTATTAAATATGTTTTTAAAACAAATTTAATGTAATATTTTATTAGAAAAGTTTTAAATATATAAAGAGTTCTCAAAAAATAAAACTACATTACTAAACTATATGGTACAGCATGTGACGGTCAATAATAGTTCAACACAAATCCAGGATCATTTTTATATTTTAAGAGCTCATCGATAGTTGTTCGAAAACCTTTCATACTATACACAATAAACAGAAATGAAGAAGAAACGGATGTATTCGTTTTGAGCGCTTACACGCTGTTAACGCTCACGCTTATAAGTGTAATTTATTGGCGTTCATTTTGCCTTATGAACGCTTACTGTACTCTTGAAAAATACTGTTCGTTTTGAAATTATAAGTACGTGTAAGCGTCAGTTAGCATCAATACTCAATATGGCGGATGAAAACATTTCAGCTGTTTTTCAACCAATAGAATGTTTGTTTGAGTGACTTCAAACCTATAATCAAATCAATATATCGGTAATGTAGGTTTTTTTCTAATAAACAACCGCTTATAATATCTTCGTTTTAGAAGGTACGGCTTAGAGCTGACGCTTTCGTTGCCTTGCCTCGTTAGAGAAAGCGTCTGTGAGCGTGGTGTCTATCATGAAACTCAACCATTAGCGCACTCTGTCAGCATACACAGCGCCAAGACGCACTAAAAACAACGGTTGATAGCACTGGCAGTGTGTAAGAGTCCAAGACGAATGCACTCTAAATAGTCAAGGTTGGAATTTAAAGATAGGAGAAAGAAATAAACGATGTATAGTAGCCGAATTAATGGTCATTAAATAAATTTATTTAATCTGTATGGCTACACAAGCCTTTGAATTGAAATAGATAATGTATTTTATCCCAAAATACATGAAAAAAAGTTCTCGAATAATTTTAATAGCTCGAATAAAATAGTTTCCAGTACATGTTTTTTGATCGTAGAAAATTTTTTATTCATTTTGTATTTTATTTTCTAGTTGTTTCTTTTACTTATATTTTTACATATAGATCAAGTTAGTACATAGAGTTGTGCCTTTAGTTTATTGTACTTTATATCAGGGAGCTATCGAATGTGGGTTTTACTAATATCTGCAGATGCGGCTACTTTTTCGAATGGAGAGTTTTTTAACGACCGCAGATGCGCGTGTGTAAAAATAAAGAATACCATTAAATTTCATGGAATTAAGTAATTTATTATTATATTTACTTATTTTTATTGGGAAAAAACGTAATAATTTCTTGGTCATTTACAAAATTTCACTAAAAAATAAAAACGCAACTCGAGCAGAGTGTTTATAAAATCAAGTTATAAACAAACGAGTTATAAACAAACCAAAAAATTATTTCTTGTACTACGCTCGCATCATAAAAGCTCCTTGACGATTGTTGATTGCAGAAGCGAATACGAATGCAGATGATACGAATGCTCGGCATTTGCGATGCAAATGCCTCCAGAACATCTCTGCTATATTATAATCTTTGAAACGAGAATAATTTATAATATATATCTTGCAATCGATTTGGTAGAGCCTCACTCTAGAGAAAATGCATTTTCTCTAGAGTGAGGTCTTTATTAAACTAGCTGTTTCCCGCGAGTTCGTCCGCATTTATATGAAAGCTAAATCTATAGCACGGTAGTGCGACAGGCCGATATATATGTATTGAAAATAATAATAATAATATTCTAGTGTGCTATTATAGTTTATAGTAACATGGAAACGACAATCAAAGTTGACATTGAAAATTTGAAACAAAATTTTAACAAAATAATTTTATAGTTATTTTTTAGAAGTTTAGTTTCTGTGGAAATGATAAAATCAACAAAAATTTTAATCGACTCAAAAAAAAGGAAGAGATTCTATGTTCTACTGTATGTATTTTTTTTTTATATTCATCCCCTTCAAGATTATTTTTTTAGACAAAAGATAGCCTAGGTTCATCCCCAGGATATAATCTATCTCCTTGCCAAATTTTCGTTCATCCCTTTCGTATCGTAATGAGGTAGCAAACAGAGATACTTTCGCATTCATTTAGTAGTATGGATGTATGGTGTGCAAAATATTCAGTGTATGGTAAGGTAAACATTTTTACGTTTACTAGTTCAAATGTATAAAGCACACAATCACACAATCTCATTTACGTGAATCGAGATATTAAAAACCGAATGTAATGAAAATAGTTTTTTTGTTATAAATATCTCATTTTCTGTCTATCATGTGCAAGTAGAGGTTGCTATGGAACTTATCATAAAGTTTTTTACGAATCTGATCTCATTCATGTTTTTCGTATGATCAACCTATCTCGCGCAAAAAGTGGGAACCAACGTGCTCCGCTTTGAGTTAAAAAAAAGTAAATAATAAAAATAATATTAAAATTTTTTATGTAATTATGAGCGTTGTTAATTGAACTATGCATTTGGCTCCGCAGTTTGACATAAAATTATCTTTATACGGATGCGCGCCTCCCAATTTCCCAATGATCTACAAGTTTTGTAGAAATATCATATGACATAATCGTATAACGCAAAGAGAATAAATAGGCAAAATAGTTGTATTCGTGAGCTCTGACTTTTAAAATTTTACTTCGTGGACCGATTTTTACAACAAAGGTGTATATTTAAATGCAGTTTGCTAACTTTCATTACGAGGTTGAACCTTTATTTGATTGGAGTATAGATGTTGTTATACTTGTTAATTAAAAATATTATTGCATTTTGCAATTACTGATATGCACATGTTATTTTGCTTTTACCAGCACATAAATTTTAAAATGATATGGTTGGGCACTGAACACGACAATTTATTCAACGTATATCAACCTCAGAACAATAACGATTCTGTGTTAAATAATTTTCTGTTCCAAGTATTCTAAGGTCCAAAAATATACAGAAGTTATAAACATTTAAAATTGAATAGCAATGAGAACTGATACTACAATTTCTAGTTGATATTAAGTTTGATCACCAACGTTCATTAAATAAACATGGTACTTCACTGATTGATACAAGGTTAATTTCTCGTTAAAGGTTTGACTTATGTACAAAATAACAGTCCAAGTGGCCGAGCGGTCTAAGGCGTTATGTCTGCACAGTATGCCTGCTTGGAAACTGCGAGGTTATGGGTTCGAATCCCGACATCGGCAGTTTCTCAATTATTAACAAAAAAAGGGGCGGTTAATTGACCTATGGACCTGTCGGCCTATGGACAAGAACGAAGTAACTGGCTATGCTTGAGAAGGTTTTCTTCAGTTTCCTTCACGAACTCTACCTGAATATCGGCATAGTTCCTATCATAGTCGGCTGCAGTCGCATATCCTACCGATTTCTAGTCTATACACAAAAATTCCTTCCACTCCACTCACATCCTCACATCCTTAGGCATCACAATGGACCTTATGGTCGAAGTGTAGCTTTTCCAGGGCAGCCTCTACAATTTATATAGCTATCTAACCGGATATATATGCTTGTGAACGTTTTCTATCAGTGTACAAAACGATTTTTTTTGTACGTTTACCGTTTTAAAACAAAAAAATTTTGTTTAAACGTTTTAATCAACTTGACATTTAACTTGTTTTTTAGTAACGGTAAGTGGGTAAATAAAATATTATACTTTTATACCACTTTACGACAACGTATTGAGCTTAAATTTTATATTCACGTATTTTGTTCATGATAATTTAATAATGGTACAATCCAGAAGAATCCATGATATAATTCGAAAATATTTATGAATAAAAATTTGGTCGTAAGAGTCGATACGCCGTTTAACTAAGTTAAATTTTAAGTATTAAAAAAATTATGTTTTAAAAATTCTAAAATATATGCTTTTATTCATCGGAAACACGCTGAAAAGCATATGATAATTAAATGGTTAATATTAAAATTTAGGTTAATTGGATATTTCATCAATATGAAGCGCGTTAACTGCGTTCGTTACTTACTAAAAAAATCTTGTATTCTATTTTTATACCCGGTAATACAAGGTATAATAAGTTTAGTCCCGACTTTGTAACGGTTGAAAATATTGATCGCAGGTATGAATGTTTTGCATAGGTGTTCATAAAATGGCCTAATTCGTCATTTCCGCATGTCCGTCCGTCTGTGAACACGATAGCTCCAAAACTAAAAGAGATAACGAGCTGAAATTTTGTATTTGTGTTCTTGAGGAAAAAAGTAAGATCAAGCTCGTGAATGGGCATAATCGTAACATGTCTGGCCAAAATGGGCAAAACTGCCCATCTTTGAAACCATAAAAGATAACAACAATAAATGTTCCTTTTTTAAAATTTTGTTATAAACATACATTTAAAAACAAACTACATATTTTGTTTTTTACATAAATTAAGAATATACCGGGTATTTTAGCAATTAACTCAGTTAGTTGTTATTTTCACTTGTTTTTCTTCAAATTAATGTTTTTTATTAAAAATAAATAAACATTTTGGAGAGATTCTCATAAAACAGTTTTTAGACAGTTTTCAGACAGTTTTTATTCGGGACAGAAATATAATTGTGTTTAAGTTTGGAATGAGTAACTCTTCGATAATCGATAATTATACGTGATGATTGTTGGAATTTACAATGGATCACATTGTAAATAATATATTTTTAGAATATAACAAGGTAATCTGCCACGCCAATATTATATATAGGCGCATCGTATACTGAAGTAAAAACATACAGCTTATATATATATATATATATATATATATACATATATATATATATATATATATATATATATATATATATATATATATATATATATATATATATATATATATATATATATATATATATATATATATATATATATATATATATATATGAAAAAGTTAAGTAAGTTTTTCAACGACATATAAGACACTTGTTCTTCATCCTATCTCTACCTACTTCCAAATGTATCTATGTTAGAATGTGGAAAGATTTTGTTTTCAAATTTAATATATAGTATAATTTAAAAAAGTTTCTCATCAATTTTAAGCTTATTTATTCAAAATTATGTACCCTTTTTACAATATCAACATTGTGTTTTTAGTAATCGATTTGTGTATGTCGAGGTATATCAATTTGTTTTTGTTCACATTGAAGACATGATTAAAAAAAAACCGGTCGAGTTGGACCGAAGGTTCCGTAATCTGTAGATAAATTTCGCTTGTTATGTTAATTTATTTGAGTAAGAAAACTAAAGCTATGAATTTCAAATATTTCTAACTGATTTATAGTAGCCAATAGTTGTAGATAATTAATATTAGCCATCAGTTTTAAAACATGGCTCTGTTGATATGCGTTAAGCAGCGCTTTTAAAAAGCTTTATAAATTTTGAAATAAAAACCAACAAATTTTAAAAATGTTCCAACAAAGTCCAACAAGTTCTAAGGAACATTTTTAAACAGTTTTGAAATAAGGTCCCACATGTTTAAAAATTTTTCCAACAATGTCCAAAAAGTCCTAACGAACATTTTTGGATACTTTTTTGGTCAGTTTTCAAACATTGCTCTGTTAGCGTGAACTTAGCAGAGCATTTGGATAAACGTTTATAACTTGAAATAAGGTCCAACAAATTTTAAAAATGTTCCAACAATGTCCAATAATCGACGAATAAATTTGTTGGTTGGGTTTGGGAGGGTACAGCTAAAAGTGCTTTGCTATGTTCACGGCGGTGCGTAAGCCCTTTGTACATTTTTTTGCCATAAATCAAAAACTATAAATATTTTGGAATATGAAAACAAAGACATTTCATAAAACAAGCCTATTGGACGTCACAACCCAAAATTTTAGATAAAGACCTCTTCTTTTTCGATCCCAATTCCAATAATTATAAAATTATTTTTCATACTTTTTTTACTATATACGAGCAAGGAAATTCTACAACTGTCGCAAATTTATAGTCGATAACTTTAGAAGTTGCTGAAATAAGCTACTGTGATAGACGGTTAGGTAGACACACGGACGGACAAAATCGAACCATAAGATTTCCTTCTTTACCATTATGGTACAAAACCCTAAAAATTATAATATATAAAGTGATTGCAAACAAAATATGATATTGTATCGGAAATAGTGACAGATTCTTCAATTTTTATTTATTTTTTCATACAACGAAAATAAACGTATAACTGTTTGTTTCAAATTAAGTCTAATAATAATTACCCCAGAGAAAAATATAGTTACCACTAAAACAAAAATATAGTTAAAAATTGTCGCAGTATCTTGGTTCTCTATTTAACCTTCAAAAGGAGGGCTGCCCGAACATGCACAGATTCCAATACTCGACAAAAAAAAAAACAAAATATTAGTAGTTTTACTAAATATTAGCGAATTTCCTGAAAGGAAATAGAGCTATTGGTCCCGTACCGAAGTCAAAATTTCGCAAAAATTTCTGCAAAGGTCCATCGATCCTACCTAGTAGATGTCAAAAATCACCATCTGTAAAATTTGTATATATATATCTATGGACATATATATATATATATATATATATATATATATACATATATATATATATATATATATATATACATATATATATATATATATATATATATATATATATATATATGTGTCTGTAATCACTCTAGCGGTCACAGTTTTCATTTTATCGGAATGAAATTTGCTATTTAAGGCGCTTTTGGTATTCAAAAGGTCAAGTTCGTTAATGGGTAAAATTGGACAAGGGAAAAGGGGGGTTTAGAGGAAGGGGGAAACACAAAATTTGACATATCTCCCTTAATATTCGAAAAACCGAAAAATTTATAAGAAGTAAAGTATTAGGTAGTAAATTTTACTATAGTTTTGTTTCTTATCATTTTTTCTGTTACACTAATATTTACAGAAATATTGACGGTTTAAGATTTAAAACTAAATTCCTTAATATCACTGTGCACATTAGAGTTTGAGCAAAAATGATAAGGTGATTAATTGTAGCAAATTTGATTTTCTACAACTTTATTTCTTATGCATTTTTCGATTGTTCTAATATTAAGAGAGATATTTTATATTTTGTGTTTTCTTCTTTCCTTATGCCCCCATTTCCCCTTGACGTATGTCATTTATTAATAAAATTGGCCATGCAAATACTAAAATCATATTCGACATTTCATTTTGATCAGACTACAATTGTGACCGCTAGAAAGTGATTTATGTATTTTAAGGAAATTCGCTAAGTTGAAGCAGCTCCTGCGTAACGAATTTTTTTCAATTGAAACAACACGCACGTTTTTTTAAGAAAATAATTAAATTAAACAAAATATTTTATGAAATAAAAACCTGATTTTATTTTTATTAAAAGAATTTGAATTCAATTTCTTTTTCTACAGTTTTTTAATTTTACAATGGTACTTTCGACAACGTCAAATTTAAACTCATTTGAATCGAACAAGTTTTTAACTTATCTTGATTACTACAATATCACACGAATGTTAATTTTTAACTTTGAAACTAATCGAACAGAAGTCTATTTTTAACTGATTTTGATTAGCACTGATCGTGGCGTTTTATACCCGCCATGGGTCTTTCTAGAACACGGTTGATGTTTTGAAGAACTATTTAAAAAAAAATATATTTTGGCAAGTAGGTTTCTCGAATAATATAGTTTATCAACAACCATGGGCGCATTCGGAGGTTCTGATTATTTATAAAGGATCGAACCAGAATGACACCCCTCTTGCTTGATATTTCATTGTCCACTTAATGCACACGACCAGTGCGAATTCAAAATTTATATACCAATTTACAATACATAGACTATTGTAGGCTAGCTTATTCTGTTTACTTAATCATGCTTGTTTATACAAAAATTATTTATTTGCGTATGCATTTGCGTTTGAACAAACTCATACTTGACTTTTGATTTAAATTAAATTATATATGATATTTACTTTTCTTTATAATTTTTTGTTTTATAACTTTCGACTTTAAAAAAACTTTGTCCAAAAAAAATAAATAAATCGAAACTATAAGATCATTTTCTTTTTGCAATAAAAAGAAACCCCTTCTTTTTCCAAGGAGAAAAATATTTTCTTTAAAATATTTTTCGTAATATTTTTCTTAATATTTTTCTATTATATAATTAGAAAATGTGTTACATCCAGAAAAACTATTCTCAATAATTTTCAATACAAGAAAATAATTTCTAATGAGGAGATTAGAACAATCCCTTTCTTTTCCTTTCAAATTGTCGTAAACGGTTTTGTGTAATTATCTCAAAACGTACATTGATAAATCTAATTTAACAAATTATAAAAGAAACAATTTTTCCGTTTTCTGTTTTAAATCATCCACTTTATAACAAATGACGAATCTATAAGAGAAAATTTTACCACGGGAAATTGAAAAACAAATATGAGTTTCTATTTGATGAAGACTTTAGAACTTGATTTCTAGCTTCAATATTTAGAAATAACCTACTAAAATCCCTGTTTTCATTTTTGTTTTGAATGTTTGCAATGATTCACGAATAAACTGTGATGAACTGTGAGATTCTTGAGACACTTATTTTTAATTTCCTGTAGTGATTTTCTCTGATTTTTGGTATGCTATTTTGTGTGTCATTCAAAATAAAAAACATTAAAATTGTCTTTGTTACAATTTGTTCAGTGTGTATTTTTAGTATACAGTTGAGAACCTTTGATTACACGAAATAATTACTTATGATTGTACACTATCTATTTTCATCATTTATTCATTGTAAGTTTAGCTGTCTTTCAGTTATATTACACCAACCGAAGTGACTAGCGTTTGAAAAATCACACACATCTTGGATTGGAATCGAACCCACAACCTCTGGAATTCTAGATCAACTGGTAGTTCAGCGGTAGAGCATTAGTGTAGAATGTCCGAGGTCGTGGGTTTGATTCTCATCCAAGATGTGTATGATTCTTCATATCAACCATTTGATGTCAAAAGAATTCAACGATGAAAGAATTGATGAAAGAAACGATGAAAGAATTCAAATTGATGTCATTGTTCAGAGATATTAATTAAATGTCAAATTAAGTAAACCGATTGTATAATATAACCTAAATGCAGCTATACTCACAATAAATACTCATATAAATAGACGTTAAATAGGTTATACTCACGATAAATAGACGTTAGTTTACTATTTAAAAAAAAAAATCGTTACGCAGGAGCTGCTTCAACTTAGCGAATTTCCTTAAAATACATAAATCACTCTCTAGTGGTTACAATTTTAGTATGATCAAAATGAAATGTCGTATATGATTTTAGTATTTGCAAGGCCAATAAATGTCATAGTCAAGGGAAAATGGTGGCATAAAGAAAGAAGAAAACACAAAATATAAAATATCTCTCTTAATAGTAGAACAATCGAAAAATGCGTAAATTGAAAGAACAATATATTGATGGTACCTATATAAAATTATATAAAATTATCATTATAATTAAATGATTGATGATATACTTACTTTAAATTCTCTAAAATAATATGTTTAATTAATTAAAATTCTTTTAAAACTATTTAGTAATTGAATATTGTTTTAATGTTGTTTTTAAAATAAATGTTATAAAATTATACAGCAACTTAAAATATCCAGCAAGGTCGGGTAGAAACATTACAGAATTATACGAATTATAAGCCTACAGCATTTACATATTTCGTTGTGTAGATATTGTGTAGGCACACGATATAAGATATTTTCTTGTTTTCAAAAAAGTTCAAGTTCAATAATTTTCATTCATATTTACGATAATGTACGTTTTTCATGTGTAGTGGAAACTTTAAAAATCAGTCACAGTGGTATCCTGGATTTCCTGGTAAACCCGAAGGATATAAAAATGAAAAAGCTGATCAAAGTGTCTTCTCTTATGGTGTAATGGTAGCACACTAGACTAGAATGCAGTAGTCCAAGGTTGATACCTGGTGGATGAGTTTTTCATATCAATATTAAATTAAAAATTCAATGACATGTTTGTCTATAAAGTATGCGCTAGTTCTTTTGTACTATGTCTTCGTAACCTTAATGGACATTAGCATTGTATTGTGATGCTTAAAGTATATACCAATAATAATATGCTCAAATAGAATAATAAGCTGATGTTGACTTCAAATTAATAATGATATGAAAAAAAAAACTCATTTCTCACTATCATCTGTGGTATAATGGTAGTACACTGGTGGTGTAATGGTAGCACTTCAATACCTGGTAGAGTTAATTTTTTCACATAAATACACGAAGTTGAAAATATAGTATTAAAAATTAAAAAGGTTTATTTGGAGAACTGCAAATTTTTCTATGAACACATTATAATGTTATAAGCACAAAAAAATACAATAATATTGTAAGAAAATTTCCCAAAAATAGAGAATTATGCCATTTACATCGTTCTGCCCCGAGGACGGGACAGAAATAATTTAATAGCGTACGCCATAAGCAATAGCTTTATTTTATTTAAAAAAATTCTAGTCTGTTTTGAACAAAATCCCGTCAAATTTTTAACGGGCATCTACATTTTTTCATTATTCTTAATATTGTTTAAATTGATATATAAACAGTGTGTAAAATGATGGTCATAAGCTTTTTGACGTTTTGTACTAACTGACAGGGTTTCTAGAAAATAAAAAATATTATTCACTTCAATAAAAAACTTTTTTTTTTAATTATTAAAGCTTTTCTGTCGTTTGTTGCTGTTGTATTTTTTGTCTACTTGCAGTTGAAAATTCTGAGTAGCATCTATCTAAATGCAAGGTTATTTAATAAAGTATTAATTCTAAAAATAAACTGACCACTAAGTAGAATATAAATTAAATATAAACTAGAGCTTGTTTCTACGGTGAATATTTTAAATTAGTCAAAAAGTTGTAGTTAGACATAGAACCAACTAACACTTGTTTGCACGAATTCATTCACATCGTTTAAAATATGATTCAAATAAGAATTAAATATTGCTAATGAAATTGCTATTTGGAAAAAAAAATTATTTAGATTTCTATATGTCAGATGCAACTATAAATAAAAAGGGCTAAACCTTGCCCAGGTACACTAAACGGATTTCGGTAGTTCCTATTTGTTTTTGTTTTTTTGTCTTCAATCAAATACTAAGATTTTTTAAAATCAAATAGATGAAAATAGATATTAAAGGACCCTCATGAGAAACCTTATGAGAATACACTTTCAGTGGATTCGAATTTAAACAGGGTCAATTGGTAGTCTAATAGATGGTGATTAAATGTCTTAATGTGAATCAATCCCGGAAATTCCTGTTTCGATTTCAAATCAAAGGTCAATGTTCAAGAAGAGGCTAAATACATGAGAACATTTCAATTATTGACGTACCCCCTGGTTCGCTTAATATGTTTATATTTACATGAAAGTTACTATTTAGTTAGCGTAACTCAGAACAACCGTCATATGACCGTCACAATATTACCATGTGACTCTAACATTTTGGCAGCGAAATATATTTTTGATATAGAGAGATATACTCACACAACCAAACAATTTTTTCTAACTATATTCTATACCATAAAGAATGCATAATATTAGAGTCTGATTATAATATTATTCACATGGATATGAATCTTATAGAAAACAAAAGTATGGTAAAAATATTATATTTGTTTATTTGTGTATACTTAAGTGTCAACATAACGATGTTTGTCCAAATTCCTTTCGGTTACGTATGACAAACTGTAGAAGACTTTAGCGTATACTCCGACAAATTTCATTGAATTTTTCATATCAGTATTTAATTTAATTAAAAATTGAATGAAATTAACATTACATGCATTCGTGCCACATTCGTGCAACGCTAAAAATGAGAGATGGATAAAACCATTAAATATAAAAAATGATTCCAAACCAGGTTCCTGGTTGACGAGTTAATTTTTTCATATCAGTATTTAATTTAATTAAAAATTCAATGAAATTAACATTACATGCATTTGTGCCACATTCGTGCAACGCTAAAAATGAGAAATGGATAAAACCATTAAATATAAAAAATGATTACTGTTTAGATTCACAGTCAATATTATTAAACCAAGATGTCATTAGCTTGGAGGAAGATACAAACCGCCCACGCTCTTTACCGCCTCTCAGGAAGTCTTTGTACTAATATTTGCTTGATGTGCTTATAACTTGGATTGGAAACATAGTTTTTTGGTATTTTATTTTAAATTATGTATATAAAAATGAGGCATAATTGTTTTGTTGTTTGTACTATTTAATTATTTGTCTAATGTGTATAACACAATTTGGTATGTATGTTTGAGTCATCCTAGAGTCAAGTTGATATCTTTTAGACTATAAGATTTATAATTTATGTACAAATTAACAGAATGTAAAGGCAATAGTTTAATTACGGATTATACAAATCTAATTTGTAAATATAAACTGTTTAGATTATTGATTTATTCAGTACGTGTAGATTGATAGTTCTCCATTTTACGATTCGATTCGTGAAATAAATGTTCACGAATTGTTGTCGTTTCAAAAAACGTTGAATGCGTAAATCTATTTATAAATTTTCTATTCGATCACCAAATCTCTATCAAATCCCAAGTTTCGAAACCACGGTATATGACTAAAGTGTCGAAAAAAAATCAACTTTTGCTGATTTCGAGCGGAGAAATTAACTAACGAAATCGGAGAAAATAGGCTGAATATTAAGCTGATACGATAATTTTCTTTTTTTTTTAAATTAAACCCCGTAGTTTATGAATAGTAATAAATTTATTTTACAAATGTTAATTTATTAATAAATTAATTTCATGAATTGATTTTTAATATTTTTAATTTCTAAACAAAAACAATAAAATAGTTCCAAAAAAAATTTTGAGGTTCAGAAATTACTTGGATATAACATAGCGTGATGCACTTTACTAATGTGTACCTGACTTCAAAGCGGCACAACAGTAACTGTAGTATTTAAATGAAAACAACCGACTGAAGAATGAGATAGAGTGAGTGCAAGAAGTATAAGGGGCCTAAATTATATTTTAATTTTAACTAACGACAAAAAATAATAAACATTTTATACATCAGCGCTCGTACATCCTTAAATGTTTTCAAAGAGTGAAGACTATACAGAACTATTCAATATTCAAGCTGCTGAATATCCCCAATGCTTCAAGCACAGTGCAATGTTTTTATTATTATTAAGGTCTTAATTAATGTTTGTTAAATTTATGTGCCAACAATGATATAGTTTGTTTTCATCTGCTCTTAAATCACCTAGTATTGGCATGTAAAATAGTTTTTATCCTCAATATATATAGGTGAGATACTTTATTCTAGATGCGGCTATCTATTATCATTCTACTCATTCTGGGTAATAATACTACCTCCAAGGAATTCCACATAAAATCAACACCAAACAATGTATGAAACACCAAACATAGAATGTTGGATGGTGATACAAGATAAATTTGATCACCATGATAATGAAAATACATATTAAATTCTAAATATTGTATGCATATATTTAGAATTTATATAGTGTGTAATAAGAACTTATAAAATATTATTTTTTTAATAGAAAATCATCATTTAGCAGACATATTTTGGCTCGCAATCAGACCAAAATGATCATGGATCATGGCATTTTGTCAATTCTGTATAGCTAAAAAACTTATGTATTTAATGATATACGTGTCTATATATATATATATATATATATATAACCCTGTGACTGTATGGGAATCAAAACTTTAATTACACCCTTAACTATTGGGTCTTGGACAAAAGTATATAAGGCACTTTCGACTTAATATTGTCAAAAGAATACGCTCTTAAACTATGTTCATCGAGTCATGGTTCATCGAGTTGGGTACAACTGAAGGTATGGGTACTCGGTCCTCGCCTCGTGCCTCGTAACCGAGGACCGAGGCGAGGCGAGGTTACCTCGCACCCTCGGTGAAACCCTAGTTCAACTTCATTCCGCGTTTCGCATTGCTCGACAGTTTGGCTTGCTCTTGTATATCTTTCACTTCTAGCTTTTCGAGTTCTGCGCACTCTATAGCAATCATAATTTTAGTGTGATCAAAATGATAAATAATATCTGATATGATTTTAGTAGGTGCAAAAATTAAATTTATTAATAGCCAAAATACAACGATATATAACGATTATTGTTTGTAGTTACTATGGAAACGACAATCAATATTAAAACGAAATTTTAATTAAATAATGTTATAGAATTTCATCCAAATCGGTCCAGCCGTTTAGGACCGGGTCCAATTGTTTTCAAACCATCCAGGAGTTAGGTGACAAACACACATACAGAAGAATTATATATATTAATATATATATATATATATATATATATGTATGTATATCTATATATATATATATATATATATATATATATATATATATATATATATATATATATATGTATGTATATCTATATATATAAATATATATATATATATATATATATATATATATATATATATATATATATATATATATATATATATATATATATATATAAATCTAAAGGATTTCTGTTGTAATTGAAAAACACTCTGTATTTATACCATCTATAGTACTATCAATAGGTATATCACATGCTCTTTTACTTTGAAATGAACATAATATTTGTCCAATGTTTCAATCAACTGGTTTTGAATAATGAAGCTGCAACATGTTAATTTAGTTTCAAAACCCTGTCCCCATCTTGTATATACAATTTCAATGTGTTTTATTCATTAATTATAGTTACACACCCACTCACACACACACACACATATATATATATATATATATATATATATATACATATATATATATATATAATGAAACTTCACTTATAAATGTTGACTTTATATGTGAACAAACATCATATGCGTACCCATATGTTTGCAATAATGTTTCAAATGTACAGCGTGTTTTATTATTTTGAATAGTGTTCATTGTAAGTTGTACAATATAAATCACATTATATAAGTATTGTTAATATAAGTTCATATATTACTTATATAATATTCATTATATAAGTAGTTTATATTTTATACATACTATAAAAATATATAACCAGCCATGTAGCCGTGCTTGTAAAGGCGTTGTGCGTACTTGGGACTGAGTGGTTATGGGTTCGAATCCGGAAGTTTGTCAACTATAAAAAAAAGAAGAAAAAAAAGGAGCCGGTTAATTGACTTAACTATCAACGCATGAACAAAAACGAAGTAACTGCAGAAAACCTTCACAAGTATAGCCTTGTGGAGGTTTTTTGCAGTTTCCTTCATGACTCCAGATGAGTATCGGTATAGTTCCTATCAAAGTCGGCTTCCATGATGAGGAGTAGTCTAAGCACAAAATTTCTTGTCCTCCACTCACATTCTCACATCTTTAAGCGTCACAATGGACCTTATGGTTGAAGTGTGTCCCCTCCAGCACAGCCTCTACAATCTTTCTATCTATCTATAAATATATACATTATATAAGTATTTTTTTTATCATTATCATTGATGCTTGTATTAAACATATATATATAAACGCTACATAATTTATCAGAAACGAAATTGAGGTCACATAATCGATACTGAAGAAGACATTTTATATTTTTAACTCAATATATACTAGCTATTTGAGCAATTAACTTACTTTTTATCTTCACATGTTTTTAATGTGATTTCTCCGTAATAACACAGGTTGCTATAATAAAATTTTACTCACCGATTTGAATTAAATACTAAATTATCAAATAGGTAAATTTTGTTGTATTATAGTTGTTTCGCATATAGGGTTATCCATTTCCTATTTCTTCGCCCTCATGATGAAAGCTGCAGTTTCACCAACTCATAGTTCTTCCCCGATTAAGTGACTAAGCACTAATAAAATTTTACTCGCCGACTTGAATTAAATACTAAATTATCAAGTAAGTAAATTTGTTTGTAATATAGTTGTTTCACATATAAGGTTATCCGTTTCTTATTTTTTCATCCTCATGATGAAAGTTGTAGTTTCACCAACTCATAGTTCTTCCCCAATTAAGTGACTAAGCGCTAATAAAATTTTACACGCAAATTTGAATTAAATACTAAATTATCAAATAACTAAAGCTTCGTGTAGTATAGGTGTTTTCCATATAAGGTTAACCGTTTCGTATTTCTTCGTCCTCATCATAGAAGCTGCACTTTCACCCACTCATAGTTCTTCCCCAATTAAGTGTCTAAGCACTATGCCTGAGAATATCCATGAACCTCTTAAGGCGTATAGGTCTATTATAGAAAAGTTAGAAAAGGAAGACATTATTTCCTAGAAAATGTTAGAAAAAATTTTGGTTAATTTTCGAAATTTAAGATAGTTTTGATTATAGTTCTTTAACCATTAAATTAAACCATGTGTTTGAAAGTATTCAACAATAAAGCATTTAGTTTTTATCTGTATTTCGATCCATATTTTTGCAGTACACTTCCCCGACAAAATATCCGAGAACAAAATATCCCCAGGACACAATGTCACCAGACAAAATATCTCCGAGACAAAATATTCGAAATATTAAGTTAATATTCGAAATATTAACTGAAGTATTAAGTAACTATCAATTATTGATAGAAAGAAAATTTTGGTCTTAAGGTCTATGGTCTTCTGTTTTTATACCTGGTATATGTTAATATACAAGGATATATTAAGTTTAGTCTCGACTTGGTTACGCTTGAAAATATTGATCGCAGACATAATTGTTTGGAATAGGTGTTTATTAAATGGTTTAATTCGGCCAATTCTGCATACCCGCCCGTCTGTGAACACGTTGATTCAAAATCGAAAAGAGATAACATAGTCCGATAAAATCGGACCATGTTTGAGCAAACTGCCCATCATTGAAACCGTAAGAGATAGAACGAAAATGTGAAGAAGAAAAATTGTTCCTTTTTTAAAAATAAACAACTTTTGTAACAAACTTGTTTACATAAATTCAGGATATACCGGTATTTTAGCAATAAATTCAGTTAGCTGTTATTTTCACTTCGAATTCTTATTAACCTACAAGTATTAGTAATTATTTTAACTTAGTACAAAAAAAAATTTTTGTTTGTATTTTTTTAGGAAAATTAGTATCTGTAACAACGCGACGAGACGATAGAAAACTTTTACAAGTCAATGCAATACATGATATATGCTACTCTCGACACGTCTCGTCTCGCGGCATCACTAGGGCATTCATTCTCAAACGAAATTTAGATATGAGGGAAAATCAACCTCACATATTTATTTACGAAGTTACATATAGTCAAATATATATAAGTCAAATGAAAAATAGCGTGATGTTATGAGGTATTGAATCCTTCCATCAGATTCTAGTTTCATTTGTAGTAAAAGTGTTTATTAGCTTCAATGTATTTTCTTTTACCATAATATACAATCTATATACTGAAACTAATGTTTTATTCAAATATGCATTATCGACATTAAAAAAAAAAGTAACTTTAATGAAAAAAATAATTATATTGTGTGTATAGTCTAAGGGATAAGGACTTTTACCTGCACACAGTTCTATGTTTTTCGTAGCGTGCGAGATAAATTTCATGTTTACCTCCTGAAATTTTTGCGGATAATTTGTTTGGCTTGATACAATAACATGTTGATTAAAATGAGAAAATAATTCTTAAATAATAGAAAAATTGTATAGTAATAAAAAAAACGTTGTAAAAAATGGAAACCCCGCACCTAAGAAACTTACCTATAAACTTACACCAATCATTTTCTAATTTATGTTAAAAAACTTACAGAGATTTCACTACTTTTGAAGGCGAATATTTTGTTTTTACTGGGATGTCAATACTTTGTGTCTTTGAAAACATGGTCCCTCTCATATTAATGTTTTTTGTCGGATACCATATTTTCAAGTATACAAAACAAGTTCAAAGTTTTCCCAGCTGAATATGGATGTGGGTGTCTAAAACAAAAAATTACTATTCACTTTGAAGAATCAAATATAAAAGTATCTATACATAAAACAAGATGTATAGACAAATAAATCCTATAATACATACATTTCTTTGTGTAACTGACTCACTCACTGACTGAAAAACGTTTACAAATTCTAACTCACATTTAGACATGGTAGAAGGATGCGGTTTTTTGCGTTAAACGCGGAATAACTTCAAACTTATGAGAAAAATTAATTTTCCAAACGCAACCCGCCAGGAAATTGGAAAAAAAACCCTAAAAAATACCTTCTTTCTCTTATACATACTAGAAGGGTGCGGTTTTTTGTATTTTGTCAAGGATGTGGAGCAAAGCCCGAAGCCCGACTCGGGGTCAAGCAGAGCGAGTACAAATTATTGAACCATCTGTAAGTCACTGGATCAAGGGTAACAAAACATAGCTAAAACAAGTGAAAATAACCACTAACTGTATTAATTACTTAAATACCTAGTATATACCGAGTTCATTATCAGTGCGCGAACGGATTAGCGTAGTTTTTGAGCTGAAAATGTGACAAAACTATTAAGTTTATAAAAAAAGTTTCAAACAAAAGTTACTTATTTAAAAAAAGGTACATTATTTGTTTTTTTAAATTTTTTTTTATCTCTTACGCTTTTAAAGATGGATATTATTTTTTACTTTTTAAAAATTATACGCTATAAAAGATTTGGACATGCTATGCAATAGATTGAAGTCACTATATGTACTATCTTTTCTGAAACTTTCATTCTCTAATTAGATTGGCACCGTTGATTACGCTCACCGATTGGGTTATAAATATATACCGAGTATATACCGAGAATTACAGAATATTACTACTGTAAAACATTCTAGGTAATGCTTATTTTTGAACCCCATTGCTTAGACTATAATGTAAACATACTCGTTAGTTGTAGGTAAAATTAGGTTTCTGTATATATGCAAACAATCTACATAATTTATTTATAGGTGTGTATGGCATGGTGATCAAAATTGCCGAGTTTATACTTTTTTGTGTGCAAATAAAATAATGAAAAACGATATTGAAAATTTAGTACAAAAAGGTATCACAGTGTTATCAATGGTCTGTTTTATACGTTTCATAGACATTGTATTCAAAAACTAGACGTTATTTCTTTTAATTTATAAATATTGAATCTTCAATTTTATTGAAATTGTTTTCAAAATTACAATAGTTTTATTAGTACATCCTGCGTCAGATAAGCCGTTTGAAAGGCTTTTTTTTTTCAATATAATAGCCTATGTACTATAGCAAGCCATTTAGGTTTTTTTTTTTAAATAATAATAGCCTATGTACTATAGCTTTTTTCGATTGAATTGCACAAGGTAGACTTTTTATGTGATTCTCTATCAGAATGAAGCTTGGAACTTATCACTTGCTAAAGTATAGTGCTCTTTATGGGCAAGTGAAGTGTTTGCATCTAAGCTAAACTAATTTAGATTTAAATTAACTGAAATTTATTTAGGTTTCTTTGAATTTATTGTCTATCTCGCAGGTGTTTCGAATAATAAAGTTACCAAAGCAAACAGTTAAGAAAATCATAGTTACGTAATTATAATGTTGAAGTTTGCAAACGAGACTTTCGAATGCATAAAGTCTTATGATAATTAAAGCAATCTCTAGGTAGACAGTCTAAACAAATTACATTTTGCATAATTTACAATGTTTAATTGTATTATGACGAACTTAATATCATATTTACAATATTTCGGTATACTGTTTAATCTTACGAAAACTCCTTTAAGTTTGAAGGTAACCTTCATTGCCAGATATCGCTTGATATAAGCCAATTGACTAGCGAGCTGTTTAAATTGACTTTTAATGAATAATTATAAATGAGTGCTAACTTTATTATTTGTAAATTAGAGTGGATTTGCATTGGTTATGGTGTTGGTATCTTACGGTTTTGAACTTCTTGAAGTGTTAAATGTAAATTAGCATTTAGTGAATCGAAATCGCAAGCACTGAGTAGATTGCAACTGATCTGAAAAATAAATAAAATACAAATTAATTGATGCTTTTTATAAACTTTATACATGAACATTCTATATTCATATTTAACTGTCTATGATTAATCAACGTAGATTATTAGGGTCAATAGATCTCTACTTATCAACATATATGTGTATACCACAAACTTTTTAACAAATAATAATTAGTTACCTTTTATTGGAAAATAAAAAAAGGTTGATATTTGATTAATTTAGGTTTAATGGCTTTAAAAACAAAAAATATCAAACCCTGAATACACTCTATTATATACCCATTCGGTTTTTAAAAATATGAATATAAAAGTTATTATTTTTTAGAAAATATTTTTAAATGGGGCTCAAGTTTTTTGAACTTTATGAATTTACAACATTATATTTTTTAGCACACGTTCATAAAGCAACAAAGTTCCACAATATTTTCATACAAAAATTATTTTGTGTTATTATAAAATAGATATTATTGGAGCTTGTACCGATTATAATTTATGCCTACTTACAAATTGCAAATTAATTTCATTCGACGCAATCTATTAAAAAAGACATCTATGCGGTAGTTTTTTTCTTGTTCTGGAACAAAAATGTATATAAATTTTCAAACTACGCGAAAATTAAATTCTTTCAATAATAAATGAAAAATTATTGTATAAATCTCTAAGGATATTCAGACCACTGAATATATTTAATTTAAAATTTAATAAAAAAATTTCAATACAGAAAATCAGAAATGTAAAGAATTGAGCTTGATAATTCATTGTATTTCAGTCACACAGATTGACTTACAATGATTATTATTTCATTCGAAAATCAGGAAATGTTTATGAAAATTATTCTCATTTACTTTTTAATAACAATGATTGTTACGAACGATATTATTTAAATTTGTGTTCAATTGTAGAAATTTTTTTCATTGATACATAATGGAGAGGAAGTAATTACTTAATTTTTGTATATATATTTAACTTATTATAATTTTAAATGTTCCTCAATAAAAAGATTTCAAATTTGTAAATGCTTTCCACATTTGTCTTCAACTTCCAAATTTCTATCTATTGCCTTTTAAATAAAAAAAAAAAAAAAAACTTATAAAAAAATATTTATAAGACAAATATTTTTATCCAAATTGGAGATCTTTTAATTGAGTAACCAATTTTCCCATCTGTAAGGCCAGGGTTTATCGAAAAGCTTCAGGAAATAATTGTTTAATATATTACAAGTTGGATATAAATCGAAACATATACATTATAAACAAATAATTTATGCATAATGTTCTGTCGTCTAATATGGCCCGGCTCTTAATAAAGCCCAGGTTGAATAAATTCGAAATATCCAACATACAAGCAGAAACATTAATAAACAACAATGCAACAAAACTTTTAGTCGAAAGTGGTCTCGTTTGGACAGTATACCCGGGTTTATCAGTGTTTATCAATGAGACCTTCTTTTTATAATATTGAACAATAACTTCTTTGAAATTTCGAGTGATTAAAGTAGTGAGAGTGATTTTTTCGTTTTCACTATTAGATCTTAATATCTAAGCTTTCCATCATTGGAAGCAATTGAAATCTTATTGATTTCTTTCTTCATTAGTTTTGTTGTCGCGTGGTACTGTTCGTAATAAGGCGCACTTGATGTTATACAAAAAAAGCCCCGCGTCTTATTAAGAGTATTAAGTTTAAACTTTTATTTAATTTAAATAAATTTTCGCGTTAATAGCATATGTTATACATAAATGGTCAGATAAATTAAAGAAAAATCTTAGTATTCCAAGAAGTATAGTGTAGTTTATTTAATCATTTTAGCACCTTCCATTACCAAAGTTCGAGATTCTTCCCAAGACTCCAAATACGACCGAAGATGGTTTGATTTGATCTAATGATTATTTATTGAATTTTATTGGTAACTTTGATTTGACAATGTTTTTTAATAATCCTTTTCTACCCGGTTTCTAATAAGACCCAAAATCGTGCTTTTTAAAATTATCATTTTCTTATGGAAACAAAATAAATTGTGATGATTTTTTTAAACATTCATAAATAATTGATGTTTACTAAATTTCTATTTATTTTTGTTATGTAATTTTATGTTTTAATAATCATTTTGCAAAAAGTGGGCCCTAGCACCTGTACTTAAAAGTCAAATTTTTATTTAAATGTTATATTTTCGTTACCTATTCGTCATTTTGATAAAGAAAAACCGTTAGCAAAACCACACTAAGGTTATATGAAGAAACTACAGGAAGAGCTGATATATAGCCAGTGGATTCCATTTTAATGGCGATTGCATATTTAGCTTCATCATCTTCAAATATTTTGCAAATGTCTCAAAGAATTACGATTAACCGTTGATATAATTTTTAAATATTTTATACATATTTGTGTATTGGTTTTGGCAATTGAGTACTAGGAAAATGTTTGGCATATTATACAGTACAGACAAATAGTAGTCATTATTATCATGCTATAGTTTTCCGTGTTTATTAACAAGGTTTTATTATAATTGGCCAATTGACCATCGTTTAAAGCATATCTGATATTTTCTAACAATCAATACAAATTTGTAGTGAAAACAATACTCATTATTAGAAATATTTATTTTTGATAATAATAATAATAATAATAATAATAATAATAATAATAATAATAATAATAATAATAATAATAATAATAATAATAATAATAATAATAATAATAATAATAATAATAATAATAATAATAATAATAATAATAATAATAATAATAATAATAATAATAATAATAATAATAATAATAATAATAATAATAATAATAATAATAATAATAATAATAATAATAATAATAATAATAATAATAATAATAATAATAATAATAATAATAATAATAATAATAATAATAATAATAATAATAATAATAATAATAATAATAATAATAATAATAATAATAATAATAATAATAACAATAATATTTATTACCTTAAAACAGTTTACATTTTATAAGGTCGTCAACATAAACAATAATAATAATAAAACAGAATTTTCTACAACAAATAAATACAAAATATTTACTATTTAAAACCATAGTTGTAAGACCATTCCGAGTGGTCCAGCTATTGAAGAAGTTATGCTTGGAACCAACAACTTCTGGGAGGTTGTTGATTCGATTCCCAACGGCGGCAGTTTGCTAATTATAAACTTAAAAATTAATAAAATTAATGGGCGGTTAATTGACTAAACTGTCAATTATGGACAAGAGCAAAAGTAACCGGCTATGCTAGTAAAGATTTTCTACAGTTTCCTTTCACAAACTCCAGACTAATATCGGCTTACTTCCTATCAAAGTCGGCTGCAGTCATACAACCTATCAACTCCTAGTCTACATACAAATTTTCTTGCCCTTTAAGGGGTCAGTAAAAAAGATCTAGAAAGGTCTACTTGCCAGACTTTGACCTCCCCTCTGCTACTACTGCAGTGAAAAAGAGCACATTACCAAAACAAATGGTAAGCACATTACCATGTGATTAGAATTAGCTGCAGTTCTTTTGGAAATCTGAGCAGTTTGAAATGACTCTTTTACACTCTCTTGAAGAAAGGACTAACCAGCCAAGTAGCCGCGCTTGATAAGGCGTTGTCTGTACATGGAACTGGGAGGTTATGGGTTCGAATCCCAACATCGGCAGTTTGTCAATAAAAAAAAATTAATGGGCGGTTGATTGACTAAACTGTCGGCGTATGGACAAGAACGAAGTAACCGGCTATGCTTGTGAAGGTTTTTGCAGTTTGCCTTCACGAAGCCCAGATGAATATCGGCATAGTTCCTATCAAAATCGGCTGCAGGCGCACACCTACCAATTCCTAGTCTGTATACGAATTCTTGATGCTCCACTCACATCATTAAAAAAATGTAAAAGTAAAAATTAATAAAGGTTGGAAAATAATGATGTGGGTGGTCTCTGTTATAGTCCGTCGTGTCTCAAAAACGGAGGTTAAACATTATTATTTTTGAAGAGATTATAGGCATTGACCTACACGTCAAAGTCGGCAAGAGTCTAACGATCTGGCAAAGTGGATATCCTTAATCGCCTACGTCTTGCAATTATAACAGATATGGCACTATGATGATGATGGGGTTTAATATTATTATTTATTTTTTTAGATAAAGGGCTAGAATTAGGGTATGAAAAGGAAAATTAATCAAATGTTTTTCTCAATATTATTGTGTTTAAAAGTTAAGTTAATTTCTGTTTTACATTTTTATGTAATTTTTTTTTCTCAACAAAATAAAGACGCATCGAAATGACCGTTCCCCTCAAATAAAGATATTAAGGTATATCGAATGAAAATGAACAATATTGAAAAATTGGTAAACGAATAATAATTACAAAAATTGTATTTTAGTTGGAACAAAAATTCAAAAATACAATAATGCACATTAATATCGTTTTTAGCGAATTTCCTCCAAAGGAAATGCAGCTATTGTTTTTGCACTAATGTTGGAATTTCGTAAAAATTTCTTCAAATGTCCATCGATCCTACCTATTGCATGTTAAAAATCACTATCGCTAAAATTTGTATATATGTATATATATACATAATATATCTATATATATATATATGTACTTTTTTTAAATGTCTGTGGACTCTCTAGCGGTCACAGTTTTATTCCAATGGGAATGAAATTTGGTATTTGAGTCGCTTTTGGTATTCTAAAGGTCAAGTTCGTTAATGGGTAAAATCGGACGAGGAGAAAGGGGGTTTAGAGGGAGGGGAAAACACAAAATTTGACTCTCTCCCTAAATATTTGAAATATCGAAAAATTTATTAGGAGTTAAGTTGTAGGTACTAAGTTTTAATTTTGTTTCTTATCATTTTTCTGTTACACTAATATTTACAGAAATATTTATAATTAAAGATTGAAAGTTAAGATTCTAAATATCTCTGTACACATTAGAGTTTGAGAAAAATGATAAGATAATGAATTGTAGCAAACTTGATTTTCTACAACTTTACTCCTTATACATTTTTCGATTACTCTAATATTAAGAGAGATATTTGATATTTTGTGTTTGTTTGACACGAATACACGAAATATATTTTATTGTAAAAAATTTTGATTGTCGTTTCCATAGTAACTATAAACTATAATCGTTATGTATCGTCCTATTTTAGCTATTAATAAATTAAATTTTTGCAAATACTATAGTCATATCAGATATTATATTTCATTTTGATCACACTTAAATTATGACCACTAGAGAGTGATTTATGTATTCTAAGGAAATTCGCTAAGTTGACGCAGCTCCTGCGTAACGAATTATTTTATTCATGGAATACTTATGAAATCATATTTTGCACTTAACTGTTTGCACTTGTAGTAATACAGATGTATGTAGGACAATGATATATTTGAGGAGCGTGGTAAAATGTGTGCGAAAATAAAGACCTTGGATTAGTGGATTAATGTCCGCTAACTTGAGGTGACTGAAATAAGGTGAGAAATTAAAATATAATGAAAAACAAGACCATTGTGTGACATTGTATGACGCGATAGAAGTGTCTACCCTTTACATTACGTTACATAACATTTGTATTGGTTTTAGTTCAGATCGAATCTAGTAAATTACGTGAATACAGTTCGTTATATATTATTATAAATGTTATATATTGTCAAAACGTATTGCGTACTTAACGGAATTATTATTGCATGCTCAAGATTATTTATAACATGTTATTTCGAGAAAGCAAAAAGAAAAAAAACCACATTAACTAGTGTGAAAACAGAACAAGGTCATTCAAAATGAAAACATGCATTTCTCATTTTTCACATAACATATAGGCAAGTATGTTATATACTAGGTGCGTGACTTTTAATAAACTAAAAATAATTATTGAATTAACAAAGTTGTTTCACCTTAATTTGTAACAAAAAATAAATAAATAAATGATATAAAGAAATACTCTTACACGCGTTATTTACTGTTTACACTTTTATTATTGAGTTTTCTGTAATTGTTTTATTTTTCTTGTAATTACCTTCATAAATTTTTGGTACCGATAGTTATTTCCTGTTAATCAATATTGCATTGCATGTTTAGATTCTTATTCATTTCTTATTTCAAACGACATCACTGCAAACAACTTTGAGTAGGAAGCCTTAAGTTTGTTTTTATGAAAGAGTATATAGACTAAAGTCTAAAAAAACATTAGTTTACTTTTTTTTCGCTCTTTTAAATTTTAGACTCTTCAAATGAAATAAAAATGAGTTTCATTAAACATTTCATTAAAGATTCGCGGGGAATTTTTCTTCTATTACAAAAACTTCTTATTGTTACTGTTAATCGAAAGTACAAAAAAAAAACAGCTGAACTCAGCAGCTTTAAGAACGAAAATTTTTATTTCCTCTGGTTTTCATCACTGATAGATTAGTTTTCAATACTGATCAAGAGCTATTGTGTTAATTCCTAACAATAAGTCTCATAATCAGTAAGCAACAGTGATGAAATGAGGCCCACATCGAAGTAAGATATAACATATACAAATAGCACTTCTGGGTAATGTTGCTTAAACGAATCCCTTAAAATATAAAAAAAATTTTTCCAAATTTTCCATAAATATGAATGTCCTGCGGAACGAATTTGTTGTGTTTTTTTTAATGCATGTTTAAAATTTTAATTTTGTTCTATTTAAACAAAAATTTGAATGCTGTACAGAGTTTTCCGATCGTACTGTTTTATTGCATAATTTTTAAATAACCACAAATTTGAACTAGATATGAAAATCTAGTTTTAAACGTATAGATTTGTTATGTTATATGACCATTTTAAAGCGTGTATTCATTATTATTATTATGATTATAGTAGACAAGTAGATGTTATGATGTGAAAATAGTATTATTTATAGAAAATAATACATAGTTCGTTCCAATTCCCTACATATAAACTAACTAACCCAACCAACCATTCAAACCAACAATCCTGGCTATTATTTCAATGTACTACACGCTTATTACAATTCTAAAGAGAAATACTAAAGGTGCGTACAGAGTGTTCCATTTTTAAACAATATTTCTAACTTTGTTGAAGACAAAAGTCCACAAACAGTCATTTTGAAAGATTTTATAGACTGATGAAGAATATTGCGAACTATCTATTGAGGAACTGAGAGAAATTAAACTGATAACTGACCACGTTGGTAATGACACCTTGTAGCCAAAAAAGAAACCAGTTTCAGTGTGCAGTATAAGTTATAGCCGGCACAGATCTATAAAATAGTTAAAGTTTCTATACAAATTCCATTTATAACTAATAAAATTTTTGAAATAAATTATCTGTTAATCAATTTAAAATAAAAAAAATTCGTTATGCAGGAGCTGCGTCAACTTAGCGAATTTCCTTAGAATACATAAATCACTCTCTAGCGGTCATAATTTAAGTGTGATCAAAATGAAATATAATATCTGATATGACTTTAGTATTTGCAAAAATTAAATTTACTAAAAGCCAAAATAACGATTATAGTTTATGGTTACTATGGAAACGACAATCAAAATTTTTTACAATAAAATTTATTTCATGTATTCGTATCAAAAAAACCCAAAATATTAAATATTCTCTTAATATTAGAAAAATCGAAAAATGTATAAGGAGTAAAGTTGTAGAAAATCAAGTTTGCTACAATTCATTACTTGATCATTTTTCTCAAACTCTAATGTGAACAGAGATATTTAGAATTTTAACTTTCAATCTTTAATTGTAAATATTTCTGTAAATATTAGTGTAACAGAAAAATGATATGAAACAAAATTACAGTAAAACTTAATACCTACAACTTAACTCCTTATAAATTTTTCTATTTTTCAAATATTAAGGCAGATAGTCAAATTTTGTGTTTCACCCTCCCTCTAAACCCCCATCCATGCCCGTCATCTGATTTTACCCATTAACGAACTATCTGATCTTTAGAATAGCATTAACTGACCTTTGGAATAGCAAAAAAGCCTCAAATACCATTCCAATCGGAATAATAGAGAGTCTAATAGTAAGCTAGAGAGTCACAGACATTTTAAAAAAAGGATCAATGGACATTTGAAGAATTTTTAGGAAATTCCAACATTGTTGCAAAAACAAAAGCTGCATTTCCTTTGGAGGAAATTCGCTAAAAATGGCCATTTTAAACTCTCAAAATTTGGAAAAAAATGATTGTTTCACGTAAAAAGATTATTTATTGTTGAACGAAAAAGTCAACCATGTTTTTTAAACCCTCAAGTCATTTCTCAATTGTTTTAATCAAGAACTATGACTGACGTATTGATTCGGGTAATGCAATTCCTTGAAATAAACCAAGTTTTCAGTTTCTCTACCACCAATCATTTCTACAATATATTTATCATTAATTCAATGATAATTACTAACTCTTTTTTATAATGAATGTTTCATTCCAAACCTCCTTTTTGAGGAAACAACATACATTTATCTCATTTACCCCAGCAGGTAATGAGGATTTAAATTACATAAGCTATTAAGACGCTTTTCTAATAGATCTCATTCAATTGCTTTACAAATTGAATCCATTATATTATAATATTACCACTAAGCATTACAATTGGATTTATAAATCTCATCTTACTAGCTAATGATGAAAAATATAAGCATCTATAATCTACATTACTAGACTATTGTAGCATTGGAGTGGAATTTAACCTTCACCTGTTTCAAATACCTAATTCTGTAGCTCTTCTTTCAGCATTCTTTTGCAAAGAAGGCACCGTTTTTCGTTTCAAATGTTGTAAAGAAATCAACGACGTAAAATAAAAATAAAATAATAATAAAAAATAAAATTAAAAATTGTAATACTCCTACGACGAAAAAAATATTATGTTCAAAAATGCGTGGCCACCAGGGATGGCCTATAACCCTAAAATAAAAGTGAAATTAACATTTTTTAAATAACTTCAAAGAAAAAAATGTTAAGGTTTAAAAAAAAGATAGTCCTATAAAAAGTGTTAAAAATTACAAATAGTTAATTTAAATTATGTGTGGTATTGAGGTATTCATTTCAAAGAAATTTATCATTCAATGTAAATATAAATGTAAGTCTATTAATTATACAACAACAAAATTTAAGATCATGATCGTCAGGTGTAATCTCCATAGACAAGCTTTAGTTATCCATAGCTATACGCTGATCTATTCATTCTATTAGCCACGCACGATAGTTCATCAAAATCTTAAATTTTGTTGTTGTAGATTGGTATAATTAAAGGACGCACTTTTTGACGTGAACACGTTTTTAAAATTGCTTCTATAGTGGGAAACAATTCAAAAAAACTGATGATAACAAAATCGAGAGATACAGTGTTGCAGCTACAAATATTACACCACTCGATAGCTATTGGATCAAAGAATTCGGTACGTGACGTATCGATAGGAGTGTGACTTATCGCGCCCAGTAGAGGGAGAAGTGCCACTATTTTAAGGTCGTTAATCTGCGTCTCATAATTTCTGTTTAGTATAACTTTTGATTCGGAGAAGCTACGACGTTCATTTGTTTCAATTGTCTGCTCTCGTCAAGATCTACCGATTGCGTATATAAAACATAAGTGTAAAATAGTAAAGGAAAAAATTAAAATAAATAATGCAATAACGGCCTATACTCGTCGAAAAACTAAGTCAAAATATAGAGATCGTATACGGTTGCAAAGAGCTTGTCAAGATCAATCCAGTGATACCCATGAAACCAGTGATACCCATAATACGCCAGTACATCTGCATATTATGTCAAAATATTTCATGTCATTTATTTTACGTAATGTTTGTGTCAATTTGATAAAATAAGATGTGTATTTCGTATATAAATACGAATTAATTTAGAATAAAATTTTTTTAATTTATTTATTTTGATTCTAAATTAATTCATATTTATCTAGAGCACGGTAGTGCACAAGGCCAAGTACAAAATACACATCTTATTTTATCAAATTGACGCAAACATTACGTGAAATGAATGACCTTGAAAGAATTTTTAAATAATATTTGTTTGTTTTTTAGAAAAATTCCTCCCAACAGGTATAAACACAGTAATTTTAAATACACTTTGTTGTCTGATTATGATGTAAATTAATCGATACAATGAAGGGAATTTAGTTAATAAATAAAAACAGGTCGATAAAAATTTTTTAACAAGAGAAGGGAATTTAACTGAAAAACAATAACGAATAAAAATGATTGTAAAGTTGAGTTTGGAAAATATTGCTATCACAAATGAAACATGGAAATCCGAAAGAGTTCTTAATGTTCAAAAATGATTATGACATACACTGAGATAAAATCTTTTGATCCGATCGCTATCAAATTTCATAGGATCACCGGCTAATCAAAGATTGCCTGAAAATTTCATCAAAATCGATTCGGCCGTTTTAGAGTGGATAAGGAACAAACACACACACATCTATTTATATATATATATATATATATATATATATATATATATATATATATATATATATATATATATATATAAATCGATATGAGACCGTCGTGCCTCATATATATATCTATCTATATATATATATATATATATATATATAGATTATAAAACCTTTCTAAAGATTTTGAATTTCAAAATTGAGTTAAATGTAGATACTTAATTGAAAACTACATTCTTAAGATCCATCTGACTGACCTGTACGCAAAGATGTACACAACAGGCGAACAAGCTTTTATGTGATCACGGTACATGGCCTCAACTCATACATACGCAACCAAGTAATGTTAACAGGGATCGACTAAACACCCCCAATTCAATAAATTATGGCAAATTTGGGAAAATCAAACGTATGTTTTACAGAAACGGTAGATGAAATAGCTTCCATCTCTAAGACCTATTCAGATTTTCGATCTTATAACGGGTAAGTAATTTGGTAGCTTTGACGAGAAGCAATGACAATCATAAATCTGTAACACAAAATAGATTTTCAGAATCAGTGCCGATTTTATATCTTAAAAAAGAAAATTTGTTAAACACTTTAAGAATTTTCACAGTGGACACGAGTACAGTACAGTGGACACGAGTTTGTTAGTTTTAGTATTTTAAGCCAATGCTGTACTTTGATTATTTCTAATAGTGAATACGACCACCTTGTATAAATGTTGTTCGACATCATTATTCCAATCCAGAACACCAGCATATCCGTTCTGCTACTATTCATTGTTGAGTTGTGTCTATCTGTCTCTCTGAGAGTATGGTATATGTCCATCGAATGTACAGACTACTGAAAATACTATTATTATTATTGACCAACTAGAATTTCTAGAACATATCACCATCAACTTTACTACGATTATACAACAATCACGAAATGTTACTGTAAGAAGAAGAACAATATATATGTATAATGTGTATATATATATATATATATATATATATATATATATATATATATATATATATATATATATATATATATATATATATATATATATATACATGCCGAGAGTTACAATTAAATACGGCCATATTAGAATACGGCTAAACAAATTGTAATTCTGAAAGGGTATCATTTTATCACATTGTTACATCGTATAATTTGGTATTACAATGCTGTTAATTAGAATGTTTTATAACTTTTTAGTGTGTCTGTCTTTTCATTAGAGTTGCTTTTTATTTTTTCGAGATAGCGTTGCTTTTGTTTGATTTGTATGATTTTAAGATGATTTTGATGTACAGTTTATGGTTCTTTTTACCTGTTCTCAAAATTTGTTGTTTTCATGACTAGAGCAATTCGTTAGGACTATGTGATGTTAATAAATGTGGAACACTTTGTTCAATAACGAAAGGGACGTGTAAGTTAAGTATTGTTAGGTATCTGAGCTATGTATTATTATTGGTTTACGGATGTGGTTAAACAAAATTTAACTGGAATGATAAATTATGATAAATGATTAACAAAGAAACGATCAAATCTCCATCTAGCTAATGATTATTTAAAACGGTTGTATTTGTATTGCAGTCACAGTTTATATATATGTTCTGAAACTCATTCAAGAAAACTATACCACGGACGGTGTAGATCTGGAAAAAACAAACAAAAAAGTTTAATAAAGTTTTTTGATTTGAATAAAGTTATTGAGATATAATTAATTAAACATTAATAATAAATTCAACCAATCACATTCGAATTTTTGAATTTTTGGGGGTGTCGCTACAATTATGATTAGCATGATCAACTGTGGCCGCCCTACTCCACCAATCACAAAGTGCATTGTGTAAGGAGGTGGGGCGATATATAAGTGTAATAATAATAAATAATAAAAAGGTAGCGACACCCTCAAAATGGTTGAATTTATTAATGTTTAATTAATTATATCTCAAAAACTAACCGTCAAATCGAAATAATTTATTAAACTTTTTTGTTTGTTTTATCCAGCTCTACACCGTGGTACAGAGGTGGTTATATATATATATATATATATATATATATATATATATAGCGTGTTACAAAAATGTCAGATTGGCCATACAGGAACATATTACAAACCAAATACAACCAAACTACACACAAAATTAGTTCAGTTTTTTTTCTTCGAATTCTGTGTAATATTGTTTACAGGTGTGAAACATATTGTTTATTCCACGGGTGTAAACAATGTTGCCCGCCTGAGAGAGCGGATAAAGAATAAGTGTAGCAGGATCAGAGATATGTCTAGAGTGTTCGAGGGTGAGACAGTCCGTGGTCACCGACTAGACTACTGCAAACTGAATTTACTTATTTTAATGTGTAGAATATGCTCCTGTATAGTCTACACACTTTCGTGTTTTATGCTCCTGTATGTATACGGTAATCAATTATAGTTCTTTTTTGTTATATATTCTTCGAATAGAAATATCTATTGTAGTTTATTATTGTAATTTTTATGTATGAAGTATTGTTCATTTGGGTTCACAATAACATTGAAATTTACCATCATTTACTTTAAAGTTTATTGTTGGACCTTTGTTTTTATTATGTCTCATTTTATGTTTTATTACATGAAAAATGGAAAGTTTTTTAGGAAGGGTTTACCACCAAATATAATGGAAGACGATATTCATTATAACAATTACATCGTAATTACGATTTTTGGTAAATATGTAAAAAAATTTAATTAAATAAATCCAGCCAAAGTAAAATGAATCGATTAACAACCCATTATGTGCAGATTGTGTGGCGAGAAGGATGAAACATCCCGCCATATTATCTTTGACTGCGAACCTCTAGGTTACGGCAGATACGAGATATTCGGTGCATCTCATCCCGAATATATGTACCTTCAGGAAGACCTGATAAGCAAGCCCTTGGCTATTGCCAACATATGGGAGAAGCAAATCTCGTCGGGCTGAACTAGAAGAGAGACCACAATGGACCATAAGATCGAAGTGCAATACTTTTTAGACCCCAGAATGTATCTATTTAACCCATCGTTTAAAGACATTACTTAAATTTAAAATAAATCTCAATTAAGCTTGTATTGTTATATTATGTTTATTATTAAGGCAAATAAATTATTGATCGTTCTAAAAACATTTCTGTTTCTGGAGAGATAACACATGGAACTTAACAGTTGAGCTCCTTCGCTTTGCAATTGAATGATTCATCTAATTACCAACATTCAAATTAAAGTGTAGTCCAAGTATGGCGGTTTGAACGAAAGGCGAGGATGATCTTCAATATCAGCAAGATTAACAGAAAGTTTATTATTTATCATGGCAATGATGACTTAGAGAGTCGTCTTTATTACAATTGATTTACTTATTGCCTACTAAAATAATATTTATTCATATCTATTGAGAAACGTTCCATTGATATGTAACCTTCGAAAAGACAATCAGAAATATAAAAGCATGGTGAGGGTCAATAAAAAACTAAATGTTTTTTTTTCCGGAACGACCTTTACGTGTATAATTATTCAACCATATCACTTTATGTTTTAACGCTATTATTATTTTTATCAATTTATTTTATTATTCAATTAATTTGTTTTCCAACATATTTCACACATTTAAATATAACTAAAATGAAAGCTATGTAAAAGGAAATTCATATCCGAATGCAATTAGAATCGAACAATCGTGCTATAAATATAATAAAAAATTATCTATTCATAAATTTTCAGCTAGAAAAAATTTTATATGATATATTTTAATAATTATGCATTAATTTAAATATTCATGGATTTTAGTTTAAAGGTGATATTTTGTATATAAATTATATTTTAACGAAAACCAACAGAACCTTTTTATTGAGTTAAATTTTGTGGCCCTTTCATAATAACATTTTTATCAAACTACAAAAATTTAAATATATTCATAGATAAGCATATGATTTTACGCAAAGACTTTGTACTAAATTAGAGTTTGTACTTTGTACTCAAATACTATTTCTACAGTTTAAATGATAAAAAATGTTGCGTTAAAAAATGTAACCTTGTGAGCTTGTTAAATTACAAGAATTTACAAAATACAACTAACATCATTTTCGGTCTATCTAATTACATCCTCACATTTGGAAAACCTAAAGAAAATTACCATGCGCTAAAGTAAAAAAATGATACTAGAAACGGGAAACAACATGAAATGGATTGACATCCATATCGAATATAGTTACTTATTTTCCTCTCATATGTCTAAGGGCCAAATAATTTATTTCCCACAGTTTAAATTAATGCAGGTATTTTTATAAACTATATTAGAGATCCCATTGGAATTTTAGAATGGTCAAAAACTGGCTATATCTTTGGAATTTTGAACTTGGAAAATTTACCTAGGTTATTTCCTCGTCTTTATTTTGCCTATTGTGACTCCAAACAATTCGGACAAGTACACACACACTCTTCCCCCTCTTTTTTTTACTCGAAGATGCCATATCTAAATATTATACTCTATGTCACTTCCCCCTATTAAGACAAATCTAATGACACCTCATATGTTACTATCCATCAAACCGTTTTAGCTACAGAGCGTGCCATACAAATAGACATAAATGCATACAGTCGAAAAGCAGTACACTCCTTCTAGGACAGTCGCATAAAATCAATACATTACCAATTTTAAGTGGTAGTAGTGGACGGGAGATCAAAGCCTGACCCCAAATGGACAAGGAATTTGTATGCAGACTAGAAATTGGTGGGTTGTGCGACTGCAGTCGACTTTATTCGGAACAATGCCGATCTTCGTCTGAAGTTTATGAAAGTTCAGATGAAGATCAATGCACCGCCCCATTATTTTTTAAAAAATTGTTTTAATTGACTTACTCCCATTGTTACCATCCAAGTAGCCAAGCTGTCTAAGGCGTTATATCTGAGGCGTTGTCTACTTGGAACTGGGAGGTTATGGATTCGAATCCCGACATCGGCAGTTTGTCAATTATTTAGAAGAAAAGAAGGGCGATTAATTGACTAAATTGTCGGCGTATGAACAGAAACGAAGAAATCAGCTATGATTGTGAAGCTTTTCTGCAGTTTCCTTGACGATCTCCAGATGAATATCAGCATAGTTCCTATCATAGTCGGCTGCAGCCGCACAACCTACCAATTCCTAGTCTACACACAAAATTCTTTCCACTCCACTCACATCCTCACATGCTAAGCATCACAATGGACCTTATGGTTGAAGTTTAACCTGTTCAGGGCAGCCTATACAATCTATCTATTGACTGTCAGTTTTGGGAATCGAACCAGCAACCTTCCAGTTCCGAGTGAATAGACCGCCTTTTAAAACTTGACCACACGGACTGGTTATTTTAAGTTGTAATAACCTACACGTGGTTGAAATTTTTTTGTTAATTTTAGGTGACAGTAACATGTCTGAAAATTTAACCACGATTTTGACACGTGTAGGCAAAACTCATCATGCATGCGCTAGGTCCTGGCATTTTTATAAATTAATTTTAGTTCGCAAATATAATGTCACCAAACAATTATGTTACAAGTGCCAACATTTTGACGCAAGCTTTTTAAGATAGCAACATTTAAAAACCCACGAATAAGGTCTAAATGATATTTGCAGAAGAAATACCAATGCCAGTGGTTGTAAGCTGTCATTCGCAATATAACAAGTATTATTTATACAAAAAGTTTGCATCATATTTTTTGCTGTGTTAGTCATTTTAGATTTCTTAACGATTTAAGTCAACTTCTTAAATCTATAGACTATCGTTCATTTTGGATGTGGCGTACTAACGAGAAAACAATTAATATTCGAAGAAGACACACACAAATCATTGTTTAAATCACAAGTAGAAGTCTCAAAGGTATTTAATGTACACAAAAACTAGAACTTCTTTTGAACAATTCCCAATTGTAATTAAACTGTGAAAACGCAATGTTCAATGCAATGGGATATACTCTCGTTATTTAGATACATAGTGCAAACTATGACTGACTTATGACTGCAGCATGGAGATTAAGTTCTGCAAATATAAAAAGAGTTCGTAAATTATTAAGCATGGTTATCCAATGGAAATACACGTATAGCAAAGAACCAAATTTTGAAAAATATTTTGAAATTACTTTGTACAATTATTGTTATTTTTGGAGGCGGTGTCCAAAAGTTATGTGAATTTCTCTATGCTGACACCGACTCGAAAATAACAATAATTGTACATATATGTTTAAAAATTTTTGCTTAGGTGAACTAAAATTGGCACAAGAATATGAAATTATTTTTTTAATTTTTAGTGCATTTTTTGTTATAGAATATTTGATTTTTGAAGTCGGGTTTCCATTTTGTCAAAATAGGTTTTATTTCTCGATTTGTTTATTTAGAATTAATTAATTATTTGTTGTGAACTTAGTTATATGTATGCCGCGTGGGAATGGTGGACACATCGAACAATTATTATGATGCCTTTGTTGCGTGTTTTTATAACAAAATTTTAGTAATGGCTAGTATCTGAAAACGTATGAATGCAGTTGTTTAAAAGTTCTATTTTTATCTCAAAAATACTTGGAACTTATTTTAAATTTTTTTGTCGAAATTGCAGCTGCCAATGATTAAAATTCTAAATTTTGAGTAAAACGTAAGAGTAATCGACTTTTATTTCTCTGTATATCTGTTATTGCAGTAAATAATACACTTCATCGAAATTTCGTTCCTAAAATATTTTGTTTCAATAATCGTAGAAATTGAGGTTGAATTATCAACATCCCCACGTTCTACGCCCATGAATTGATATGACCAAAATTTTCATGTGGGTTTTGAATGATAAAACGGTATCAAAAAAAAGAGTTAAAAACTGCAACTTCAAGAGCTTTCAGCGCACAAACTGGGGAAAATTTAGTGAATTTAGTGAATTGTTATGTTCCCTTGTTTTTAGCATTAAAGCGTCTAACCATCTTTGTTTGGATATTTTCCTGTAACTAGCAAAAGTTATGTGTTACAAAATAACGAGGTGGGTGGGGAAGTTGAAAAAAAAGTTGTAGCACATGATAAGAGAGATGATAATAAAAGTGTGGAACATGCGGTACCCGGATTATCGATAGCCTTATATACCCGTTTCTCTTTGAGGCGCATTTTTAATAGACTTAGTACGAGGGTAAGAAAAAATCCTCATCACGTGTGTTTGTAGTTTATCCTTTTAAGCGTCTTTACCTACTCTAAAATAATAGTAAGAAACCTTCGAAAATTCGAGTAGCGTGATTTTGCAATGAACGTTTGAAAAACTCCTTGTAGTACGTACATAACATAACTTCTTATACAAAACGTCATTATTTTGCAATAAAAATGTGAATATTAAAAAAAAAAAGAAAAATACGAAAAAACCTAGAATGACATAAGAATCTCTCTCTACCCCATATATAAATATAGTACTAAATTTTACTTTGATATATATCATTCTTTAAGTTTAGAATCATAAGAAAATATGAACAAATATACTAAAACAGCGCATGCAAAGAAGGCTACACGTATATATGGCTGCATTCTCTGACTTGCTGTTTTATATAATGCAATTTTAATGACATACTCAACATAAATATATATTATAGTTATATATATATATATATATATATATATATATATATATATATATATATATATAAACTATATATGTTTTTTAGTTTATATATTTTACGATACAGGAAGTGTTAAAAGTTTCTTTCTCTGTTTCAAGTTAATAACAATTCTGTCATGAAGTAAAATTTTTTGGGACACTGAACCGGATGGAGTTAGATTATTTGAAAACAAAACGATAAGAAATAGCTTGAAGGAAATTGTGAAATTGAAGATTTTCAAGTAGAATGGTTTTTATAGATTTTTACTGGTTAAAGAATTTTTGAAACAAGGATGAAGTCTCTCTCTCGTAATTTTTATACGCGGTGTATTTAATATGTACATGGGTATATTTAGCTTAGTCCCTGGTTTGTAACGGTTAAAAATATTGTCAGCAGAAAAAAATTTTGGTACAGGTATTCATAGTCTGTATAAACGTTACCTAAAAAAAGAAAAGAATAACGACCAGAAACATTATGGGTGTGTTGTACAGCTAAAAAATTATTTCAAGTTCCTGATTGTCAAAGTATTCGGGCATAATGGACAAAAAAAATATTCCAATTTTTTTAAATATACAACTTTTATTTGAAACTTTTTTTCACCAACTCAGTATATAAGCAATTAACTTAGTTATTATTTTCTTACTTGTTTATTTGAAATATAAAATTTAAAATTTGACTATTTAAAAAACACGTTCCATTTTAAGAATCAACATATGGCAAAGGTGGAATGTAAAATATTGAAAAATAAAAGTATGTAAACGATAAAATTCTCTTTGTTTAATCACTTGCCAATTCTTGGACCCCAAAAACGCACCCTGGTACTTTCCAGAAGTCAAAAATTCTAAGGCGTTTTCAACTTACCATGACACATACTGTATATATGCATACGTAAGATAGATTAAGCTATATATATACGGAGTACACTACCGTTAAAGAGTCTAGTTCATTTTATTAGTTTGTTCTTGATATGACCATTCACTATGGGTCAGTATTTGTAATAGAAAAGAAACCATAGTATATTTGTAAAAGAAAAAAAAACAGGTATTTTGAAAGTTTTATCTTCTAATAATTCGCCGATCGTCAACTTATATTGTAAGCTCCACGACATACTTACGTCATAATTGCTTAAAACTTCCGCTGCAAAGTGAATTTGTTTTATTATCCTAATTTATAATGTATCCTCATGTGTCGTATTCTCTCCAGATTTTATTAAAAAGGAGTATACTCGGTGTCCTTGAAATATCTAGAACAGTCTGAGGTTTATCGCAAAACTTTTGTTATAATCAAAACAAATTAAATGTTTAATAAAAATGGTAAAGAAGATTCATTTAAAAATTTGACTCTACGTTTTAACCCAAGATTACGAAATAAAAGATCACTTGACAATTTTTGTGCGTACAAAAAATAAACTTTTCTATTGGCTGAGAATGCTCATTTTCTCAATCAATCAAGTAAGATAATCATATTTGATTAAGGCCATTCTTAATTTGTTTTAAATATTTTTATTTTTTTTTTTTTGTTATTTAAGGTCGCTTCAACAATTGAGTCATTAGCGACCATATTCACAGATATCACTGTACCATTTACAGATAAAACTTTACACACAAAGAAAATTAAACACTATCACACATGATTTTATATTAAATTATTGTGATCAACTTCGTCAATTTGAGAAACTCCAACACTTTTTTGACATTTTGCACATTATTTAAACATTGATGTAGGGTATTGGGTAATTTTGCTAATCTTCTTTCTTGTTCCAAATTGGCACATTCCAATAGCCAGTGTGTGACCGATGCCATTTCTCTTTGACAAAACTGACATGATGGTGGAGGTATCTTTTCAAAGAGATGTTTGTGCGTAAAATTTGTGTGTCCGATTCGTAGTCTAGTGATTATACATTTATTAGTTTTAAATATTGTTTAAAGATATTTTGAAGTATAACACGAATACCTTTTTTTAGAGGAAAAACCACCTATTTTCAATATTTTTACTAATCGAAATTTTAGACGTTTTAAAATAATCTAGTTTCAAGATGGCAGAATTCGAAATCAATTACTAATTAATTTATGATCTTATTTATTTATATTGTTACTATTTAACAATATAAATAATTGGGAAATATATTTTGTGTGTGTGTGTGTGTGTGTGTGTGTGTGTGTGTGTGTGTGTGTGTGTGTGTTTGTGTGTGTGTGTGTGTGTGTGTGAGTGGAGGAAGGGTTAGGTGTTTCCGAATTGTTTTGAGAAAACTATGAGAGACAGCTTAAAAATGATAATAGAAAAACCCTAGGTAAACTTTTCTTTCACCTCCAGAAAAACTATCCCCTATCCAAAATTCAAAACCTTTCCAAATTTATAGCCGATTTCTGACGGCAATTCTTTGGCGGCTTGATCTTTAATATAGTTTTTTAATAAAATTTCTATAGACATATCTGCATTAATAAAATTTTGGAAATATATTATTTGTCAATAAATTTGAAATATAAAAAAAATTACTTTTTAAAATATCAAAATTTAGTACAAAATAAGCATTTGACATAAATTTCCTGTAAGAATTTTTAAAGTCCGGACAACGCCGGCTTTTTCGGATAGTTTAATAATAAAGTGGAATAGACATCTTGATATATTTTTATGCACATTGTGAATAAATGAATAGTAGCAAAATAATACTTTTATATGTTAATAAAAGTGTTCGCCTATCATAACCATCAAGCCGTACTATTTATTTTTACCCAACTTAGGTGCGTATTCATAGTCCAGTCTTGAGCAAGTGCTCAAGATTACCTTCTTGAAGACAGTCTTATTGATTTTAAGACATGATTTATTCATAGATATACATTAAAATCATCTTCGGTAAGACGATGGTTTCAAGCATGATCCTATTCGTTTTAAGACTAGCATTAGTAAAACGAATCTTGAGATCATCTTCATTTGTGTTCGTCAATTTCCGCAATAATTTTCGTGTATCCGATGATCTAATTTTCTGAAAAATTAATCATATTAATGTCCGTGATACTGAATATTACATGAACATACATGAATATACTGAATATACTGAATATTACATGAATGATTAAATATTATTCTACAAATGTAAACAAACATACCTCACAAAATCACACGTAAGTAGCGAGTTAAAAAAATTGGTTTTGAAATAAAAAATAAGAAAAAAAACGGACAAAAGTAAACTTAAAATTATACTTCGGTAGAAAAAAAATATTTTCCCAGGTGATAATAATTTATTTAAGTAATATTTAAGTAATAAAACTTAAGCTTAAGGTCTATAACAGAGGTGGGCGCAGACGGGTCGCCGGAGTCGAACATAAGCTGGGTGAGAGTAAATAAAAATGGTATGTTTTGAAGTAAGACGGAACGATGTTAACAATCTTATTATAGATCAGAGCTTATGGAGAGTCGTTCGACTCCAGCGACCCGCCTGCGCCCACCTTTGGTCTATAATAAGATTGTCTTATTTCACTGTGAATACAATAACAGTTTTTAATTCTTAATATTGTCTTAAGGACGTTTAAAGGAGAAAAAAATGCAGAGAAATTTCTGTAAATTAAATATGTTATAAAAAAAATCAATATGAATTCATTGGTATGCTTCAAAATGTTAGTTCAAATGCATTTTTTCGTTTTTTTCGATATTGAAAATCATACTTTTAACATTGGATCTTATGGAGAAACTACAAATTTAATCTTTATAATCGGATATAACATATTTTAAAATGCATTTTATAAAACTATATAAATTGTTGTTATATAAACAAGGATTTATTTGAGCCAAAGATGAAGGTATTTTCAAATGCATTTTGGAAAATAATAATGAATTAGATAAGTAATTTTATCATTTTAGAGAAGCAAAACACAATCTTTTACTTTTTTATTTAAAATAAAAGAAATATTACGAGTCGCAACTCACGAATATTATTATTTACCAAATAACCATAGAATATATGAATCAAGTTTCAACATATATATTAAAACTGTAACGCTGCGGGCATGCGCATTCATTTAAATACACCCCTTACGTCTTTCCCCACTAAATGACTATTTCGAACGTCCTTAAGCTATGACTATGAATATTTATTCAACCACACGTATCTTACCTACGATCAATCTTTCAAGTCTATGTATCTAAACGCTGCCTTAAGATCATGCTTATGGTTCAATTACGCTAAAGACTGGACTATGAATACGGGCTTAAGAGTGTAACACATCTTTATGTGTACCCCACAAAATTGCTGAGGCGCTGGTAGTATCATTAGATTTAGGAATAACAGTGGTATTTTCTGAATATATTAGCGGTAGTGTAAAATAAAATATGAGAAACAATATAAACTATAATACAATGGCACAATAATTTATTTTTCAGTACATGTACAACAAGGCGAGGTAATGTTCAACATAGGGATAAACATATATGTGTTTCGTTTCATCATTTTGTAAACTGAGTTAATGTAACCGGCGCGCGTGTAAGTTATATATTTTATGGGGAAAAAATACATATAAGCACAAACGGACAAAAAAATAAAATTATATCTTACCTATGCGGTTTATATAACAGTTATTTTAATTTATATTTTAAATTCTTTAAATAAACTGTATGTTATAAACTGTATTTGAAAAAAATTACATTTAAAAAACAGTATGTACTGTGAAAGTTTTATTTATACATTGTAAATTCTTACACAATGCTACTTTGAAGGAAATGCAGCTATTGCTTTTGTACCGATGATACAATTTCATAAAAAATTCTTCAAATGTTCATCGATTCTATCTACTAGAATTAAAATTCATATGTATAATTATATATATATATATATATATATATATATATATATATATATATATATATATATATATATATATATATATATATATATATATATCCAGGGCAGCCTTTACAATCTACCTCTACCTCTACATGTTCCAGTTACTTGCAATCTAAAACCAAGATCACATAATTATGTCATTTTCGGGGAGTCCAAGATGTGCCACTATCCCACATGTATGCAATTCAGAACGACGATTATAAGCTTTCCATGAGCTTACACACACGGAAAAATTAATACTTGAAATGATAAAAATTTGACAAATAACATAATGGAACCTTAGGGTTCAACTGAATGTATGTGTCTTCACTTCATCAACATCCTTGAACGGTTTTCATTATATAGACTACACTATATTTATTGAAGGATTCTACAAGATTGCAGGATTTATGACAATTATGAAGCACATGTCCTAAAAAAAACACGTTAATGTGGGCCACCAATGGAAAAATAGTGGTTTTGTTGGTTTTGAATTGCTCAAATCTGTCAGCAAATTCATCTTTAATTTTCTTTATGTACTGAATCTTTATGTGCTGATGTAATTCGTGTCAATAGTTGCACTGGTTTTATCACGATATTGCATTAGAAATTGAAAATGAAGTAATTTACTGCTCTGAATATCTTCTGCAAAAATAATTAATTTTTCTTCAAAACAAACCAAATCTTCTACCAAAACATAAACATAGGCTGGGTTTCCCTTTCCTTGCAGTTTTAAATTCAGCTCGCTCTAGAAAATTCGCTTCTAACTCTTTTACTTGATACAACAAACTATAAAATAAATAATATTTGCGTATGGAACTAAAGAGCCGCAGCTTCACATCCAAAGAGCCGCATGTGACTCGCGAGCCGCAGGTTGCCGACCCCTGGCATAGACTATTCACAGGTATACGAGGACAAAAAGTTGGATATTCGGTACCCACCATAATAAACAAATTTTTAAATAAAGGGTCATCTGACGACATGATGCTTTTTATCATGTCGTCAGATGACCCTTTATTTAAAGTATACATACATATGTTCAGTTTAAATATTGATGATTGCCTGGCACTGATAAATTTTAATTTTAAATTTTCCATGTTTTATAAACTAAAAAGTTACGACATACTGTACATAAATAATATTGCGTCACGTTATTATTATGACACAAAATAACAGTGACCAAAGACCAGTCTATTCCTTTCAATGTTGATAATAATAATAATAATAATAGAATGATGATGATAATGCACATACACCGCTTCCATCTGGTGTTTACTTTTTGATAATAATAGTAAAAGATAATACCTACCTACCGTTATGTTTATCGTTGTATCTAACAGTCCAAAAAGTCCAAAATATTCAAATTAAAAAATGTTACTTAAATGTCAAATTGACTAAACGACAGTCACTTCCGTTGGATCCTTACATGTCAAACCCTGCTTTTTTTTAAATCCAGTTATTATGGCAAGGCAGTGTATAGGCGCTGGATCTTGCTTTAGCTATTATTACAATGCTAAGTGGTATCAGCCCTAGTATGATTTCCATGGTAGCTGTGGGTGTACTGCTTATGGATCCAGCAATGCACAAACAGGCCTGTCTTTGGATCCTGGATAGCTTTTTGAATGCTGTTATCTGATTAACTTTTGGTCACAACACCAGAGCAGCATAGGTTATAATTGGCCAAACTACTATTGTGTAAAGCCAGTGGATCATTTTGGGTTTTAGACTCCAGACTTTTCCACATGCTCTCTTGCAAAGCATGAGAGAAGATTTGCTCTCATTTGTGATGTATTCCAGATGAAAGTTCCATGTTAGGTTCGAATCCAACATTACTCCTAAGCATTTTATTTCTCTTGTGGATGGGTAGCTTTATGTTATCCACCTTTCCTTGAATGGAATTAGTGTGGTCTTACACAGTGACAGACTCTCCAAGAAGGGAAGTTTCTATTCTTCTATCTATCAGCATAGAGTTTACCCACTTGCCAAAGGTGTCCTCTACTCCGTGCTGACTTGTAGAATCAACCATGGAATTGCAAGAGGCATTGCCAAATTGCCAAATGCCCCCTGTGTGTCAAGAAAAATGCACAAGGTGATTTGTTTCCTTGCATATCCATCTATATTAGGTTGTGGAGGGCTGATTCACAGGACTGCTGTTTGCCTGGAAAAGAATGGTCGACATTTTGAACAGTTTATGCATTAAATTTTGTTTATAATATTTAATATAATTTATTGTTTATATTCTTCAATAATTTGTTAATATTAGTTAATAAGAGTTTTATGTTACATTTAAAAAAAGTATTCTAAATTAAAAAATCCATTATTTAATTATAAAAAACATTTTATTTAAATTAAAAGAATAAATGTAATATAATTTTAAAATACAATAATGTTACATTAAGTTAACAACAAATATAGAAGACCGTGAGTAAAAGCCTACTCTAAATAAAAACACGGAGAACAAAATATCTCACGTAGAAGCTACTCTCAAAAATTTGTCATGTAGGAGTTACTTAGACTAAGTGAATTTTCTACTATATTGACGGTTATAATATTTATATTATTATCACTTATAAAAAAATCAAAATTGCAAATATTTCTTAATTGCAAAAGTTACGAAAAATTTGATCATCAGATAATAAATTGCGATATTATTCTAGAAAAGTAGAAAGATTTTTGTTTTCCCCACCGTCTAAGCACCCATTATCTTGGCCCATTTTTCTTATTACCTAACTTAGCTTTTCCATCCTTAACACAAAATTTGCATGAAGAGTTTCATCATAATGTATAGACTAGCATTGAAATGAAATTGCCCTACGTAGGTCTTTACCTTTTCAAAATTTCCTTTTTCGACATAAATATTTTGGATCTTATTCGTTTTTTACCCTCCCACTCCCAGTAAAAATAGTTGAAAATGGATGGAAATATTTGGGAAAGATCATCTTTTCGTCCTTGAAATCCTTAACCCAATTTTTACAATATTTTTTACTTAAAATGAAAAAAAAAACATTTTTGAGTTTTAAGGATTTTAAGGACGAAAAGGGTTGGGTTGACTTGGATTTGGTTGGGTTTGGTTGGGTTGGGTTGGGGTAGTTTAGTGGGGGATTGGTTTACAATGTAATATTGTAAAAAAATTTTTTTCATAAAAACCGTTATAAATAAAAATAAAATATTTTAGAATTTCTAGGATTTCAAGGACGAAAAAGACTTTTTCCTCCTTGGAATCACTTCCTATGGTCCTAAGAAACCGTTTTCAACCATTTTTACTGCTGGAGGAGGTGGGTAAAACGAATAAGATCCAATACTTTGTATCACTGACGGGATAAATAAACGAATTACTTGACATAAGTAATTTTTAAAATAATACTCAACATGTCTTTTAATAAAAAAATATATTTTTGTAAAACGTATAATACCATATTTCATGTCATATTAGTGAAATGGTTTGTAAGAAGAAAAAAAACGAAAAAAATAAAAAATGTCAAACAGTATTTCTTAATTATAAAACTTCAGTTTAAGAAAATTATTTAATATTACATAAAATAATATTTAAAAAAAAAGAAGAGAAAAAAACCAACTACTTACTTCTAGCTGCAAAATGCATTTTACTTTTTCATATATTTTAAATAATCTTATAGGAATAAATGAATATACCATTATTATACAGGATGGTTCTCAAAAATCTGTAATACCTAGAGGGGAAGCTGTATATTTTAATGTGATAAACATTGTTATGCATAAATATAAAATTAAAAATAATTATAACAGGAACCCTTAATGGTCTTTAATATAGAACTACCAGGAAATATGTTTCGATGATAATATGATATTTTTCTAAGACTTTTATTCATAACACGTAATTGATTTTTAAATATAGCAAAAAACACAAAAGAAATCAGTATATATGTAAATATTGGAAGCCATTTTCTTACCTTTCCAGCGAATCGGGGAGAAACAAAGTGTCTTTTCACACACACAGGCTCAGTCGGAACGGATTCCAGTAAAAGTTTATTTGAAAAACATGTCAAAAATATCACTTTTTTATTTTAAAAGTTTAGAAGCACCAATAATCCTTAACTATGATGAAGTAGCCTACAAAAATTGGGCAATATTCATAAAGTTAAAGATTATTAAAATAATCACAGAAAACTCTAGGTTTTTTGAAATTACGTTACAACAAATCATTCAAAAAATCTAATACCTGAATATCAAGGTTAGCTTCGATTCCCTCACTTAAGTGACAAAAACAACGCCTCATAGTCACAAAAGGATACCAATAAAGGTGGGGTTCTTCACACACCTAATCCTTTACTCAGTCAACTCAAATAATCCTCAGGTCAGATCATACCCTCAGTCAAATCATATAAAAGACAGATTTTTTTTAATACATTTTGAGACACGCACCAAATTAGCAACAAGCAACATATTTCTGGGGCAAAAATTTGAAATGTAATTGGTGAAGTTGATAATATTCAACAATTTCTTAAAGTTGTAGCATTTTGAAACTCTATTTCTAAGATATATTCGCCAGTCATCCTGTATATGGCCAAATGAATTAGATCTTCCTACTTGCCACTGGTGATACTTCTTTTTTAATATATATCCTTTAGAAAGTAAATTGTTTAATATATTTTCTTTGTTAATAACTTAGTGAAAAAGTGGTAAAGACTTTTATATAACTGTCGTATTTTATTTATCATTTCTAACACTTTATAGTTTATTATTTTTTTATTAAGTTTTTATATTTTATTTTACTATGCACTATAAGGTTGTGCATATAATAAGTTATTATAAAAGAATTCTCCTCGCGGACACCAACTTCCTTTTTTTGACCTTCAAAGCAATTTTAATACAAAGTAATTATTGTAACCAGAGTTGGAAATGTAAGATCACGAGAATTAATGTAATAATTAATCTATCTATTAAGTATTAAAAATTTGCTATCTATTTGTATTAAGGATGCACGAGCATTGGAGGTACAAAAAGATTAAGGCTTGATTTTTTTTACGTATATAGTTGAAGTGCATATAAATCAATTATAAAAATTTTAAGGAGGGGGGGGGGTTACGGGGGTCTTGAATTGATTATTTAATGTTAAAGGTTTAATGTATTGCTCTTATGGAGAAACCCATATTTTTACACATATTTTGATAATTTTCACTTGGAATAAAATAATACGAATAAAAACTGAACAATAGAAAATAGAAATATTAATACAGAGATTGATCCAATTATATTCCTGTATGAGGACCTAAAAAAATATTTTAAGAATAAAACTGAGATTTCGGGTAGATTTAATTTCTGTCGGCGGTAGCTCAATTACTTGAAATAAAAATTTTTCTTCTTGAATATATATTTTTAAGGCCCGTCATACCGGAATTTTGTTGGATCAATTTCTTTCTTAATATTTTAAATTACAACAAAAAATAATAAACTTTATTGTGGACTTTTATGAATGTACTATATAAGATTTTGAAGAATTTTATAAATGGACTATATCTCGTACATCCTTAAAAATGTTTGATGCTTGATTGAATTGACATTTAATTAAATATAAATGATAGAACTCAATAAAAGAGAAAATACTAACAACTGTAAAATTGGATTGGAACACAATTTCGATTGCATCTAATGCGATTAGGCTAGGAACAAAGTACAGAAACGAAAGAACAAATAGTTCCCATTTTACTGGAAACTCATGTAAAAGACACATGGTATCTAATGTAATTACGAAACTAGCTAACTCAAAAAACTCTAAACTGAAAAGGTTGGGAGAACGCCGGCCGCTACCATATTCAGCAGACAACGCTTGCATCAAGTATTTCCAACCGTTCAAGTTATTATACAAAAGTCGAAAAAAAATACAACATACTAAGAATATGAAAACTCCAAAACGTATGCTGATAAAATGTAGAGCCCCTAACGTATATGGTATAAAATTCTGATATCAACGTACAACATAGTCAACGAAATATATTTATGAAGGTTCTGTATCTCTTTACACTGAACTTTGAATCTTCAATTATTTGATGTTTTAAAATATTCTTATAAATTTTAAATTCTTTCTACATTGCATTTAAAAGAAAAATTATATAAAGGATGTTCCAAAATCTACGCAAGATTTGAGTTTTGCACCACTTCTGCAGTAAAGTGTGGCCAAAAAAAGACTGCGTGACAACTGATAGTTCAGGGTTATTAAATGGAGCGCTACACGAAAGAAAAGTGCGTTTTCATTCTTGAGAAGTATTTTAAAAATAGTGAAGGTTAAGCAGCTACAGCTTTCGCAATAAGAAATGCTCGTTTTGATCTTTTAGACTTCGTAAGTCGCCTAAATAGTCGCTTTAGGGGTTATAAATGCATACAAAATGTGTCACTGTTTGGTGCGGATTTCGGGCTGGATGCATCATCGGACCATTCCTCGAAAATACAGCTGATCAGGCAATAATAGTTAATAATGCTCCCTATCGCGACCTGACCAGTTTCTTGAGCCTAAACTGCAAGACATGGATGTGGGCCACATGTGATTTCAACAAGAGAGTACCACATGCCATTAAGCCTGAGAAACAATTTAATTACTGCATTAGTCATTTGATGCTTGAGTACTTTCCCGTTTTGATTATCAGAATTGACCGCCCAGATCATGCGATTAAACGTTGTTAGACTTAATTCTTTGGGGTTTTTTGAAGTCTAATGTTTAAACCAACAAGCCCACGACCACCCACGCCTTGAAGGAGATAATTAAGCACAGTATCAACGAAATTTAACCATATTTATGCAAAACGATCATGGAAAATTTCAACATAAAGTACGTTTGTTCAAGCAAAGCCATGGAGGCCATTTATCCGTTATTCTAATCCATACATAAACATACTGTATACTTTATGAATCTATAAAAAGTCTCCAATTTTTAATTATAAACCTGTGTTTTATATCAAAATTACTTCTTGCGTGAATTTTGGAACACCTTTCATTGTTAATGACGTCCTGTACAATTTTTTTAAGTGTGTGTGTACTTGTGTACGCACGTAGAAAGGTATACTTCTGGTTAAATAATTTATTAAAATAATGTTAAATAAGGTCAACACTAATATGAGGACACAAAAGTTTAATAAAATGATATAGTAGTGAAAAGCTACAATAGAAAACTTACATATTGTATCTAAAACCAATGATTCTACATAATGATAGAACAGAACCAGTGTCACTTCTACCGTTAAAATAAGAGTTTGAAATAGCATTAAATCCATTATTTACATTAGAGCCAGAGTTAGGCCAGGTTTATCAATATATATATTTAATATACAAAGTTTACGAGCCTTTAATAATATGATTGATAATGTGGCGCGTAATTCGAATATTCTTTTTTTATCTGAAACATGGAATTATAATGAGGAAGACATTTCTGTACCTAATTTCAATTGTATACTCAGATTTAAATGCCCTGATGTAAGAACTGCGGTGTAGCTTTTTACCAAAATAAGAATAATTATTCACCTTTGTATAATGTATTATCTTGTCTTGTTTTGCAAACAACATATACATAAAATTATTTTCCACTGAAGAATGGGGTGACTCATGTGAGAGACTTATTTATTGCCTGTTTTGTTAAGCATCTAATTATATGACACACATTTTTTATTAAATTTCTCCCACTAATCTACTAAAAAATGCTAATCGAATATATAAAAATGAATATTTATTCGTTCGTTCATTTGTACGTCCGTACGTTCGTCTTTTAGGCGCTCCAATACCATTCATCCAATTACGATGTCACTTTGTGAGTTGTTGTGGGCGCACCTGTGAACGATTTTCAGAATTCCAAACCGTTCCAAAGTTTTAGCCGTTTCTGGCCGTTTCAAAGTTTTCTGACAGATCTCTAATATACTTTACAAAATTTTGGAAATAAATTATTCCTAAAATTAATAGATTTTCCAAAATCTCAACGCGAAGCGTTATCTATCATGAACTGTTAAAAACCGTTAAATAATCTATCACGAACCGTTAAATAAAACGCGATGCGTCACATAACGCATAGCTGTCTGCTTCGTATATGTGTATCTACTAGAAATAAAAAGAGGCATTGCAACACTTACCCGATACAGCTAGTAATATAATAAATAATACTACTAATAAGTGGAATATACCATGTACTACACTATAAATAAGGGTTTCCATAGAAACTCTGTTCATTACACATTTGTAATGATCTAGTAAGTATGTCCTCATTTGGTATCCGCTGTCAAAAATACTTCATAAGTTTTAAAGTCACAAAATTTAGAAATTTGCAAGTAGATCATTTCCAATGGGAATCTATATAAAAAGAATTAGCTATTCCTGAATATAATAAATTTATTTAACAATTAAATTAATTTAATGGATTTGTTTAGCTCGCTAGACAATAAATAAATAATTATAAAAAGCACGAACAATCAACAAACTGGTTAACCAAGAATATACTGAAATATTTTCCCACATGTTTGTATTTGTTTAACTTTGTATTTGTTATAAGTACTAATGTGTTACACTATAGCGGTGGAGGTTATAGTGGGGGGGGGAACGTTTAATACCAATAAATTTATGTATTACTACATCAATTTATTATGAAACTAGCGATACGGCCCAGCTTCGCACGGAGCAATTTAGATGTAATTAGCATGTACTATACATATAAACCTTCCCAATAAAATTATCTACATGATGATGAAAACCGTTTCAAAATCCGTTCCATGGTTTAGAAGAACAGACAGACAGACGCGGAGGGAGACTTCCTTTTATACTATGTTTAGATAACTGAGTCTATTATTTAAATATCGCGTATACTCGATATCGAGTCCATAACCAATGCGTGAACGTTTAATTTTACTTTTTACACACGATGTATAAAAATTTAACTGATGCATATACTTAGGTGTTATATAGATATGTATAAACGCATGTTTCTTTTGTAGTTTGACTATTGTAGAATTTTCTGCTAACTCTTTTTGAAGGTATATTCACGGTTTTAAAGGTAGATTAGATATTCATCACCGCCTAGCGTGGATTGAATAGACCCTTGTATAGATCATTTTAGACCACTTTTTAGCACTACAACATACAAACAAAATGTCAGCTCGTTACCTCTCCATATTTGATATTCACGTTAACAGACGGGCAGAAGGATGTGTGGAAATGGAGTACTTAAAAAATTTTATCTTCTGTACTGAGTTTATCAAGCCATTACAAAGTTACTACTATACTTATAATGACCCTATATATTTTATACATACAGAGAATATAAAAATTTTTAAATGAAAATCAATGGCCAAAAATTAAACAATTGCCAATTAGTTGTTGACTTCTAGTCTGTTAAGTGTTATCCATTTTTAAATAATATCTCAAACGTGCAAAAAAAAAACGATAAATGTGAATTTTAGCCAAAAAGGCTGCGGGTATTGAGTCGTCGATTTTATCAACGAGTTTCAACTAATTATCATATTAGATCTTTTCATGATATCAATAATGAATTCCAGTGGAAATCTAATTAATAATTTATATTTTGCACATAATATGGTTTGTATTAGATATATCTTCATTCATGTTCAGTACAATAAATAAATAAATCAATAGATTTTCCTATAAAGTATAATATATAAAGCGTCTCTACAATTTATATAAGTTCACGCCAGACTTTGTTACGGTTAAAAATATTGATTAGTGAAAAATTTGTGTGTGTAGATATACATAAAGTAGCTCAAGATATACATAAGTCCAAGTAGCTCAATTTCACATATTTGTCCATCTACCTATCTTAAATTAAAAAATCAAGTTTATGATTGAACAAAATCGGTTCCTATAAAGATAGATAGATATAAATTTTAAAGGTAGTCCTTTTTAGTACCTACTAGGTAGGATCGATGGACATTTAAAGAAATTTTTACGAAATCGTTTCATTGAACCCGAATGGCTACATTTTCTTCGGAAAATCTCTAATAGAGCTCGTCATATTACATAAAATCTCCGATCGTTTTCATATCTGAATTTTGCTTAAGGAGTATTATCTGTATATCCAGACTACTAAACCATATATGTAATATACACGTATGGTTTTGGTACTTCGACAACAAGAAACGCTTATAAATTATATAATACAACTCTGTATCCACAGTTCACCGTAAGTGGGACTTTATTCAGGTGGAGACTACAAAAACTTTTAGATATATTTCGTTCAAAAAATGTCTTTAGTTAAATGCCTCTTTTAATTTGTTGCTTTGGACCAAAATCTTAATGTTACATTGATATAAAAGTTAAATGTCGCTATGATGTATCAGTTAATACTTTTATCACGTACACTCAACCACTTGCGCGTTGTTCTTTTCTAAAAAGTTTTCAGTCAATTTCCGCCAAATTCATTTTGTTTTTGAAAAAATGTTTAGTAAAAAAGTTAGGAATTTATGACGGTAAACCTTTATTGGACACGTTTGTTTGAAAATTAAAAGTATCCGTCTCAATTCGTGTCAGTTACAATGGAACCTAATGGTTTGTTTTTTACAATTTTTACACATAACTTCATGCTTGGTGTTTAGATTCAGTGCAATCATTGGCACCATATTCACAACACATATGCTTATAAAACTTTGCACACGGACGTTCGATTAAAAATTATTGCTTATTGCATTTTTTTGATATTTATTACGTACCAAAAATTTTCAGAAAATTTGCTTTCATACTTACATTTACCTACATTGCGGTGTATAGTATTTTTCTGAAAGATCGAAAGCCTTAGAGCAAATATCAAAATAGGTACAACTTTTTCGTTGAAATAAAACATTTTTGACGACCATTTTTGAAAAACTAACGCTGTAAGTATTTCACGAAGTTCCTATCTCAGTTGTAATACTAAACCATCTAACATCAGAATTCAAATATTTATGTTATATAACCAACTAGTAGAAATTATACAGAAAGTTTACGAAAAACTGAAAGAGGAATTACTTCGAATATTAATAATAGGATCTTCCTCTATTCAAATAACATGAACGATTCCATGTGCAAATGTGCTTTAAAAAGTTATTTATCCCGCTTATCCCACCGTATCTCAGTTAATTATCCCGCTGTAACGCTCTTCTCTATTTCGTAGCTTTACTATTTGTATTGATGTAAAAAAATTAAATTAAATTAAATATTAAAAAAATCCGGTATGTGCTCTTTCGATTCGTCAATGTTCGACATATAAACGGTCAGGAACTTTGTTGGCAAATGTTGTATCGACAAGTAAACATAAAAATTATGAATGGCTATTTTTAATTTTTATTGTATGTAAATCGTCAAATAAGAAGAATGCGCGTGAAATTATTATTTTTAATAATTTCACCCGCTAATAACTGCTTGCAAAAAACAATGCAAAAATTATTATATTAATTTACATTTTTAATATATCCCCTGTAGGCAAACTCTGAAAGTTCTAGATAGAAATAGGATAATAACAGGAAGAAGAATAATTTTAGAAGTAAAAGCTAAATAAAATCAAATTGCCGTGAGAGTTTGTTGTTACAATACTGGTGAAAATATTTTATGTGCCCAACGTAAATTGTATTAAGTATTATAATTTAAGAAAATTTCCATTCCATAGTATCAATGATTTGTTAGGGAACTTCCTCCGACAGAATTGCAGCTACGGCTTGTATACCGATAATAGAATTTCCTGAAAATGTATATATATATATAATCGGACACGGGGAAATGAGATGGTTTCGAAGGAGGACAAGTATTCAATTTTTTTACTCGATTAAAAAAAAATGCTCTGTTTCGGTTAGTGTTTCACCGAGGCTACGAGGCACGAGGCGAGGCGAGTCGAGGTTCAAAATTTTAATCCTCGTTACTAACCGAGGCGTGAGGTATATTGTCCCAAAAACCTCAGGAATTTGCCTCAGCCGAGGCAAATTTACAAAAAGTAAATTTAAAAAAAAAATAATATAGTGATACATGAAGCAACAGATAGATTATTTGGTAAATATTTTTTCCAGCGATCCTACCTAGTAGATGTTGAAAGTCATCGTCTCTAAAATTATATATATATATATATATATATATATATATATATATATATATATATATATAAGTTTATATATATATAAGTTTTTTTTACCATATTATGTACATTCATGCAAAATAAGTCAAAGTTAGTAAAAATTTTCCTACGCCTCGCCTCGGCCGAGGTCCCAATCGAGGCGAGGCGAGGCTAGCCAACATTCTGCCTCGGCCGAGGCGAGGCGAGTCGAGGTTGATATTTAAAAAAGCGAGGCGAGGCGAGGTGATACCAAAACCTCGCCTCGCCTCGTGCCTCGTGAAACACTAGTTTCGGTTATAGAAAACAAGATAGATAGACGGATATATCTTGGGGTATATAAATGTAATGTATAACCCATTGTGCTCCCCCTTCTAATTCAGTCTGACGAGATTAGCTACTCCCATATTTTTGACAATAAGCAAGAGCTTATTTATCAGATTTTCCTAAAGGTTTATATATTCGGGGTGAGATGTGTCGAACATCTTGTATCTGCGGTAACCGAGAGATTCGCTTTAAAAGATGACTAGATGTCTCCTCCTCCTCGCCGCACAGTCTGCATATGATGGCTCCGTTATGGAGTCTTATTGTTTGCACATGCTTTCGTAGGTCATAACGCCCGATGATGAATCCGGTAACCTTCCGAAGTTGTATCCTGTTCAGGTTGAGTACATCGAGGGATAGCCTCTTGGATGCATTCCGAAACCATCTCGTCCATAACTTGTTTACATGTTGTCGTTGGAGTTCTTATATAGGTTCTCGGCTTATGAGGGGTATTCTGACTCCCTTCCTTACTAAGGTATCTGCTTTTTCGTTTCCTTCCAAACCATTGTGACCTGGTATCCAGATAAATTTAACTTCCTTGCTCAGGCATCTGCTTTTTCGTTTCCTTCCAAACCATTGTGACAGATCAATTTAACATTGTTCCATTTTTCTTCTAGCCAATCCTTGACTACGCTTGAGATGACTTCAGTTGCGGACAAGGCTATTAGAGCAGCTGACTTTCCGAGGAAATATATAGAAAACAAGAAAGCAGTTTGAATTATTAACGAACCTTCTTTATACTATACTTGTATGTTCGTTGAATTCGTCTATAATATATATCTATTACCTACTCCTGTGTGTTATCAACCACTCATAATCATCATATCCTATAGTATATGGTAGTTGTTGGTTGGTTTCATTCATATCATAATTTATTATATTCATTTCAAATTATTTAGATACTTGAAAATGCTCTCTGGTATTACCTTTCTGTATTAGGTACTACTCTACTTTACCATTACTACAACTCACGCTTGTGTTGCTAGTTGCATAAATAACATTTTACAACATCATCATTCATGATGCATTTTGTATAATTTAATTATATCTTATTATTATTATTATTATTATGGATTTGCATTTGATTCTCATATATCTATATCTATATCATATATCTATACATTTATTTTATATATAATATTTATTTTATATTGTTGTAATGAAAATTATTGTGAATCATTTTTTTTGATCCAACACACATTTTAATAGAAAAATATTAAGTAAAATATTATGCAAAATATTTAACAAAACAATATTTTTCTCCTTGCAAAAAGAGAAAACAATATTTTTCTCCTTGAGTTTTTTTGAAAGTACAAAAAGAAAATAATATAGCTCGATTTATTTTTTTTTCTTAAACTAAGTCGAAAAATGATAATAAGATGCTTTTGATTTAAAGTTTTCTATTTTTGAAAAAAATCAAAAATTGAAAAAAAAATTATTACATATAATTTAATTAAAAAAATTCAAAATCATACAAATTGAATGTTTTTAAAAAACATAAATAGATCACAAATAAATAATGTTGTAAAAACAAGATAATTCAAGTAAACAGAAGTAAGCTAGCTTACAGTAATGTATCATAAAATTTGTGTATAGATTTTGAATTGACACTGGCCGTGTGCATTAAGTCTCTAGTTGAATATCGACCAAGCGGGGTGTGACAATGGGTCAAACCCAAGGAGAGGTATAATTTTTAATTAATTTTATAAACAGTCTGAACACTCCGCCTACGTCCATGGGTGTTGATATACTAAAATATTCTAGTAGCCTCCATGCAAAAATATATTGTCAAAAACAGAATATTTATTCAAAAAAACAATCATATTCTAGAACGACCCATGGCGGGTATATAAACCGTGACCAGTGTCGATTCAAAGCAGTTTTTAAAATCGTGTTTGATTAGATCATTGTGCGATTAGTATCACAGTTTAATATCGAAGTATTGTCTGATAAGTTCAAAGTATATAATTGTTGTTCAATCCAGATCAAAGTATAAGTTGGAATTTGTACAAGTAATTTGGTCAAGTAATTCAAAGTTTAACATTATGTGAAAAAGAATTAAAATAATTATTGAAAAAGAAATTGGATAATCATTTTTTTTTAAAGCAATAAAATCAGGTTTTTTTTTTGTTTCGTAAAAACTTGTGTTTAATTTAATTTTTTTTTTTCTTTTCTTTAAACAAAAACGTGCGTGTTGTTCCAATTACAAAATATTTAGTAATATCGTTTACTAATATATTTTTTTTTGTTTTTGTCGAGTATCGGAATCATTGCAGGTTCGGGCAGCGCTCCTTTGAGGATAAAGAGAGCCAGAATACCGCGACAAGTGGCGACCGTGACAGGACCAGGAGACGTACGGAAGAAGAAAAGAATTACAATGGCAAGCCGCAGCATCCCCATGCCACGATTGCGTGAGATGATGGAGGCCGAAGGGCTGGACAGTACTGGCACTAGAGAGGTCTTACAGGCAAGATGGGAGGAGCACCAATCTAGGCAACAAGGAACACCGACTTCAAGGACTCAAGGAACAGCCAACCCCACATCAGAACTTCGTAGAAGTGTGGTTTCCGATCCGGAGGAGCCAGCTGCAGCAAGCATGGAGAAGATGCTCGCAGCATTGATGACAAAGCTCAATAACATGGACAAGACAATGGGCGAACGACTTCAAGGATGTGAAGATAGGATGGGCAACCAGCTTCAAGAATCTAATGAAAGATTGGCCAACCAACTTCAAGAGTCTGAAGAAAGAGTGGGCGAACGAATGAGTAATCGACTTCAAGAGTCCGAAGAGAGGATGGGCAACAGACTTCAAGGATCGAATGAGCAAATGGGCAACCAATTAGCAGAAAGAATACAAACCATACAATACGAATTGGGGGAGCGAATGGTGGATCTGAGGGATGCGTGCATACAGCGGATCGACCAAATAACCACGGATGTCGAAACTGTGAAAACCGACATCGTTAACATTAAAGCCGATGTCATTGAGAATCGCACGCAAATCAAAGGCTTGGAGGAGAAGATGCACGATCAATACAACAAAGTCGTGGATGACATTATACGGATCGAACAGAATCAAACACAGCAACTTCGAGACATGCGTATTGATCCGCAAGAAGTGAATACAGTCATTCGCTCCGCCGCATTGGACACAACGACGCTTCTGTCCATCATGCCGGAGTTCAGTGGTAGACCGGCCGAAGATCCAGTAGTTTTTTTGAACAGAGCAACGGCATTACTACGACAAACGCATCTGCCCGTAGATTGTTGGATTGAGATGGTCACAAAAAAATTAACAGGACCAGCCAGAGATTGGGCATTGATGAATCGTGGGTTGGGCTTCACCTTCGATGAGTGGAAATGGCAACTGAAGAGTTTCTTCAACAGTATAAGAAGGAAAGCCAAAGCCGAACTGGAATTGATGACCGTTTCCCAACCCACAGGATTGAAGACAGAAGCGTTCGTCAACATGAAGGTGCAGCTATTCAGAAGAGTGCACGCCGATAGGAACATTGATGACGTGGTGCCCATAATATTGAATTTACTACGCGACAATGTACGTCCACTAGTAAAAATTTCGAATCCAAGATCAGTGGACGAGTTACGCACCACGGTTCGAACTCTGGACGAAGAGCCAGGATCAATAATGGAGGAGATTGGTTCTGGAGAAAATATTAACCTCCACAAAACCACACAACATCGGCGTGAACACCAACAATTACCGGTTCATTTGACAACAATGGAGACCAAGAACTCACACCAGAATGGGCCAATTGTGGAAGTTGATGTGCGTGGAAGATCAATATTGGCACTGATCGATAGTCAAGCATCACACAATTTCATAAGTGAAGAATTGGCAAGAAGTAATGGTATATGGCACCCTGTCAGAGATAGTACAGGGAGTGGAGCCACATGCAATAATACTTTCAAGATTCTTGGGAAAATGTGCATGGATGTGATGATATCAAGAATGAAGTTCAATGTTGAAGTAATGGTTGTACCTGGCCTACGGAATCATGTAATACTTGGTCATGAATTTTTAACAAAAAATGGTGTGAGCATCGATTACCGGAGTGGTATAATTTACTTGGGGTGTGATAAGAGAGTCCGCATTGCATGGAGAAAACCAGATGGAGCCCATAGAGAAGTGGCAACAATTAACAACGCATTGGGCGAGTTACAAATAAAACTCCTTGAGAACCAAGAGCAGTTAAAAGATGTCATTCGGCGACATCCCAGCGTTTTCGGCAAAGTTGGAAGGACAAAAACGATCACACACAAAATTGAGATCACGAAGAATTCCCCCATTAAATTGAGACCATACCCGTACAACAATGAGAAGCAACGGGTATTAGAAGAGATGATTGAAGAGATGGAGGGCGATGGCATTATAGAACCATCCACATCGCCTTGGGCCGCACCCGTCGTATTGCCGAAGAAGAAAGATGGTACTTTTCGATTGTGCGTCGATTACAGAAAATTGAACGATATCACAAAGAGCAATGCGTTTCCGATTCCAGATCTGCAAGAGATGTTGAGAAAAGTCAATGGAGCAAAAATATTTTCTACATTGGATCTACAGACTGGTTATTGGCAAATTGAGATGGAGCCACAATCGAAAGAGTACACAGCATTTACCACCCCAAGAGGTCTCTATCAATTTCGCGTTATGCCGTTTGGATTGAAGAATGCGCCAGCTACGTTCCAGAGTTTAATGAACGAAGTTTTATCTGGATACATCGAAGATTTCTGCCAAGTTTACCTGGATGACATATTAATCTACAGTCGATCAGTCAAGGAACATTTACACCACCTGGATCTTGTACTTGAAAGACTAGAACAACATGGATTAACTTGTAAACCAAGCAAATGTGTCATTGGCAGCCACAAAGTCAAATACCTGGGACATATTTTGAGCGAAGACGGCATTGACAGAGAGGAAGAGAAGAATGAAGCTATCAGTAATCACCCTGTACCAAGAACACGAAGACAATTACGACAATTTTTGGGATTATGTGGTTGGTACAGGAGCTTCGTGAAGAACTACGAAGATATAGCTGCACCTCTAAGCGAAATGCTCAAGAAGAACATAAAGTGGCGCTGGCTAACATTGCATCAGAAGGCGTTCGAAAATCTGAAATCATCGATTGTGAATGCACCGAAACTAGCACATCCAGATTTTAAGAAGACATTTTGTTTAAATACGGATGCTAGTGATGTCGGACTGGGTGCAATATTGTTCCAAATGGAAGATGATGGCAAGACAAGGAGAATAATAAATTACGCCAGCAAGAAGCTTGGACCCACAGAAAAAAAGTACGCCACTACAGAAAAGGAATGTCTCTCGATAATCTGGGCATTGAGGAAGTTTCGAAGATATCTTGAAGGAAGACATTTTAAATTATACACAGATCATGCAGCGCTCCAATGGCTGAACAAAACTAAAGATAGTCGAGCAAAATTGACAAGATGGGCATTAGCATTGGGAGCCTATGATTATGAAATAATTCACGTCCCCGGAAAAGATAATCAAGCCGCCGACTCCTTGTCCAGACAACCACAGGGCAAGGCTGAAGACGAAGAAGTGGAGGACATTCCAGAGTGGGTGATTGAAAAGAGGGCAAAAACACCGAAAACCCTCAACGTCATCGAAGTAGAAACACCCACACTTGATGATATTCGACGATGGCAGGATGAAGATCGTGATGTGACTGCCATCAGAAGATACATCGTTGATCACAGTAGTCCACTGAGAAGCAATCTACGTCGACGAGTGGACAGAACAAGAGCTAATTACACCGTAGCTGACGGGATCCTCTGGTACCATAATCAACAGATGGTACAAGAAGTGCCAGTGGTTCCCGAAGAACGCCGACTTGGTTTTCTGAGAAAATATCACGACAGTGATGAAGCAGCACACCCAGGATGGAGAGAAACGTATCGTCAAATCCGTAACCGCGTGTATTGGTATGGGATGCAAGATGACATACGCAGATATGTAAAAGGGTGTGATACGTGTGCTAGAGTGAAGCCACTGAATAAGAAACCTTGTACAGCAATGAGATGTCGAAGACCTACTTCACCATGGGAGGTAGTCAGCATCGACTTGATGGGTCCATACCCACGCACATCACGTGGAAAAACAAATATATTGGTTGTGACTGATCTTTTCACTAGATGGATCGAAGCATTTCCATTGGGGGACACGTCGACCTCGAAGATATGGTTATCCGAGAGCAGTACTTAGCGATAATGGTCCCCAGTTCAGATCAAAAGAATGGAAAGCAGTGAACAGAGATTGGAACACAGAAATTTAGACAACGCCAATATACCATCCACGAGCCAACCCCACGGAACGCCAGAACCAGGAATTAAAGAAGTTGTTACGATTACATTTGTTGGATCAAGAACATAAAAACTGGGATCAACAACTGCACAAATCATTATTTGCAATACGCAATAGAGCAAACAGAACAACTGGTTTTTCGCCTGCCCAATTGTTACTGGGGGCAGAGATGAAGAAGCCTGGGGATTGGCAAATTCAAGTCGAAGAAGAGCTTCAAGAAATTCAAGATTGGGCCAATGAGAGAGGCCAAGAACATCAACAGAATGTTGAGATAGCTCGGCAAACAATATTGGCCAATGCCGAAGTGAACGACCAAGTGGAAACGGGACTCAGTTATCAACCAGGAGAGTCCGTCTGGATGCGCAATCAAGTGCTCAGCAGTAAGGTGGAGGGTGTCCATAGTGGTTTGGCACCGAAGTGGAAAGGGCCTTACAGAGTGCTGAGGAGTTTACCAGCTGGAATATATGTTGTGGATACAGTGCCTCCCACGAAGATACATGGAGGTCTCTTGAAGCCGGCCAGTGCAAGGACCGCCGCCAATGGGAATCTGGGAAGATTGAGTGTGGGGAACGAGGTGTTCGGCCAACTACTTCCAGATCGATTGGGGGGTCAAAGGCATGGAGGTGATGGAAGACGACGGGATGTACCAAGTGTGGACGAGCCAGAGGCCAGAGCATTAAGGCCAGGGTACAACTTGCGGCCCAGACGACCGGCAATCAACAACAGGCGCTGTTGAAGAGTGAAGAACTAATGTGTACGTACACTTTTAAGTTTTGCTAGCTAGCTAAATGTACTAGTACAGTTCAAATAGTTCTTAAGTTAAAAATTGGTCGACCAAATATAATAAGCAAATTAGAAAATGTGTGTTGGAATCTAGAGGGGGAGATTTTGTTGTAATGAAAATTATTGTGAATCATTTTTTTTGATCCAACACACATTTTAATAGAAAAATATTAAGTAAAATATTATGCAAAATATTTAACAAAACAATATTTTTCTCCTTGCAAAAAGAAGGAGTTTTTTTGAAAGTACAAAAAGAAAATAATATAGCTCGATTTATTTTTTTTTCTTAAACTAAGTTTTTTTTTAAAGTCGAAAAATGATAATAAGATGCTTTTGATTTAAAGTTTTCTATTTTTGAAAAAAATAAAAAATTGAAAAAAAAATTATTACATATAATTTAATTAAAAAAATTCAAAATCATACAAATTGAATGTTTTTAAAAAACATAAATAGATCACAAATAAATAATGTTGTAAAAACAAGATAATTCAAGTAAACAGAAGTAAGCTAGCTTACAGTAATGTATCATAAAATTTGTGTATAGATTTTGAATTGACACTGGCCGTGTGCATTAAGTCTCTAGTTGAATATCGACCAAGCGGGGTGTGACAATGGGTCAAACCCAAGGAGAGGTATAATTTTTAATTAATTTTATAAACAGTCTGAACACTCCGCCTACGTCCATGGGTGTTGATATACTAAAATATTCTAGAAGCCTCCATGCAAAAATATATTGTCAAAAACAGAATATTTATTCAAAAAAACAATCATATTCTAGAACGACCCATGGCGGGTATATAAACCGTGACCAGTGTCGATTCAAAGCAGTTTTTAAAATCGTGTTTGATTAGTTCAAAGTTTTTAAAATCGTGTTTGATTAGTTCAAAGTTTTTAAAATCGATCATTGTGCGATTAGTATCAAAGTTTAATATCGAAGTATTGTCTGATAAGTTCAAAGTATATAATTGTTGTTCAATCCAGATCAAAGTATAAGTTGGAATTTGTACAAGTAATTTGGTCAAGTAATTCAAAGTTTAACATTGTGTGAAAAAGAATTAAAATAATTATTGAAAAAGAAATTGGATAATCATTTTTTTTTTAAAGCAATAAAATCAGGTTTTTTTTTTTTTTCGTAAAAACTTGTGTTTAATTTAATTTAATTTTTTTTTTTTTCTTTTCTTTAAACAAAAACGTGCGTGTTGTTCCAATTACAAAATATTTAGTAATATCGTTTACTAATATATTTTTTTTTGTTTTTGTCGAGTATCGGAATCATTGCAGGTTCGGGCAGCGCTTCTTTGAGGATAAAGAGAGCCAGAATACCGCGACAATATAATAGAGAACAAAAAAATTCTTCAATATAATAATTAATATTTGTAGTAGTTATTGTAATTAACTAAATAAATCTTAATAGAGCCCGTGGATTTGGATTTGGTATTGTCTTCGTCTCTTGTGCATACATAAAAAATATTAAAGGGTTAAAATAAATATATTATATAAGAATGCGTATAATAGGGGAGCTTGAAAATTGTAAGAAAAAAAACATCAAATACATTTTGTTCCGGGAGACCAAAGGGTTTTTTCAGGATGATGAGCATCAAGCTGGTACTTTGTCAGTAGCTTTATTCTGACAAGAACTTTTTTAATTATAAAATTTTGGAAAACGGTATCGAAATTTTCTGGAAGCCGTTGAACATTGAAGATGGGAGACTCGAAGTCCATTCCATTGAATTTGTAGGACGAAAATTTTTCCTCATTCTTCACTTGATTGTCTTACAATTAAACTTAAAAATAACCTGATGCTCGTAAACTTTGGACGAACATGTCAATTTGACAGTTGCATATTTCTTTAAATGTTTAAATAAAGCTGGAAATACTCATAGAAACCAATAAAGGTTATCATTGGTGCATATAATAAGTGAGATATTCAAATATTTAATTACATTACTACAAGGAACATATCTGTATTACAAATAATAACTTTGTAACAAAAAATTAAACCTTCGAAAAAAGTGGCGTTTTTTTGTGGCTTAGAGTGTCATTAGAACTACATATGTGTGTCAAGTTTCAATAGAATCGGTTCACAGATGAAAATTCAGTGGTGAACTACCAACTATTGCCTATTTATCAACCCTTAGGGGCGAAATTCTTTTTTAAATTTATATGGCACCAATTTCGAAGTATACCCTATCCAATAAAAAAAGAATTATCGAAATGGGACTACTCTGTAAAAATAGGGGTTGACTTGAGAACCTCCTTGATTTTTTTCATCGGTTAAAAAAACATTCGAACTGCGCAAAGATATTGAATATTTTCAAATAGTGTTTACACAAAGAACGTACTATGTAATATATTTATGATATTTTTCTGTAGTGAAAGCGCTGGAAAGTCTTATTTTTTATTTTTTTGTGGCTAAAATTTGAAAGTTTTTTTCAAATTTATATGGGGCCAACTTTGAAAATTCCCTATTCAACAAAAAACGAATTATCAAAATCGAACAACTCTGTAAAAAGTTATGCGTGATCATACATTAAAAAAAAAATAAATATATAGGTTGAACAGTACCTCCTTCTTTCGTCGGTAAAAATAATTTTCATTTGCTTTAAAAATCTGTGGCTACTATCACATATTACAGTATTTCAAATTAAAATATAAATTTACTTAACTTTAATATTGCTTATACTGTTTATAGTTATCTAGTGAAAATTCCAACTAAATGTTTCTGAGAAGGTAATAAAAATTGTGTTTTATAACACAAGATAAAGGGTTTAACCATAAATATAATATAAATATAAAATATTTTTGCCGGAAATATTATTGTTGGTTTTGTTGTATACATTTATATACTTGCTTTTGAATTCTGCAACTAATTAGAGTTTATAACTAATTCGAGTTTATAATAAAAGAAACCGTTAGTTTGAAACATAAATTGTTTTGTTTTAAAAATGGGGTATTTTTTCAAATTTAAATTTTCTTCCGGTAAAGTATCTGACGGTTAAAAGATAAATTTCTGTTAACCCTATCAGTTTGGAAGCTACTGGAGTGTGCCCCAGGTGTCCTTATGGGAATTATGCCAATTTCATTGTAAGTGAATATATTGATTTCTTGATTGTCAAATTATTATTATTTTTTTAATCCATTATGTTATGCAACGTCGAAAGTAGGATAGTTTCTACTAATAAATGTTTAACAGAATGTTGAACTAAATTAATTTATTTTTAAGCACATTTGCGGTTTCTTTCTGAACAGTTATTGATAATGCAGGAATTATTACTATTTATTATGCAAAAGAAATATGGTTGAAGGGTATACGAGAAGGACGAATGAATTATTGGTAACGTAGGATAAAAATAACTGATTCTATTGGAGAAAATTCTATAAATAAGTTTAAAGAAAAATCTATATTATAATCATTATAAGATGTTTAAAATAAAACATCACTTAACCTTTGTAGCAAACTTAACCACTAGATGAACAGTGCAAAATATCGGCAAGGTGTTAACAGAGATGAGAACGATGTGATGTGGCGAGTATTCGAATGTACACTTTTAAGTAGAAGAGTTTGAAAGTCGGCGATGTTAGAGTATGTGAGTTATATGGATTAGTTGAAAGTATAGAGCATTATGTTACTGAAGAACCACATCCGAGACTACTTAATGATCAGGATAAATGTACTGCTATAGATATTTTGAATATACATAATCCTGACTATATTAGTGATGTTCCATCTTATTTAAAATATCTAAAAATATAAAGAGAAAACAATATTTTTTAATGCCTCATAATTGTTATTCTACTGGGCCCCTATAATTTAAGATTAGACAGTTGTGGTTATAATAACGACTATTATTTATAGCATTTCAAACCAATGTTTGATTCAAATTACATAATTAATTGTTTTTGTTTTGTTGTCAATATTTTGTCATATATCTCTTTATTTTTGTCGATTTATATTTAATTAGCTTTGTATGTCACTTTAATTGTAATAAATATTTAAACTATTTATCACAGTCGGACCATTTGAGTTTAAACATAAATAAAAAAGGCTATTTTTTATGACTCACATATCTTAAAATTATAAAAAATTGCCAATTGTTTTTTTTATCAAAAAATAATAATATAATTAAATAAGGGGTTACTAAATAAAGTCCTCAAGCACAAACAATTTGGTATGAATGGCCCTTTTACGAAATAAACCATCTATGTACTCATGTAATGTATCAGGCTATTTATTGAAAGCATTTTTTTTCGGTTGCTAGAAACAATTATTAAAGACAGCTCATTAAATTTGGCTTTTTAATACTTATATAGATGTAGAACTCCACTTTTTTGGTGAAAGGGATGGAAACCTTAAAATACTTAAAGATATCCAATCTAATTTTGCATCTTCTACCCACATATATACAGCTTAATACATCAGTTTTATTAATCATGGGTCGTGACTCTATCTTTTTACGAATACAACAGTGTTTTATATAAACATTTATGTGTGTCAATCAAAACTTACAATTCAAAAAAAGACTGATTTCCGGCAAAAGTGGTAAATTTTTATAGAACTTTTGATTTGTATTGGAAAATGTTTGTACCTTCATAAAACAGAGGGATAGATTTGTTACTTAAAATTTCTTTATTTTGCATTTGGTAAGTTTTCAAATATTGCTTTTTTTAAATTTTTAGTGGTAGGACGTTTTAAAATGAAAAGTTGCAGAATTCTTATTTAAAAAAGTCTCTATGATATTAAGTTTTTATATATCTATATATATATATATATATATATATATATAGGGTGAATCGAACCAGGTGTATAATAGCACACGCCTCCACTTCCTACCATGATCCTCCCATTTTCCAACAACATCTAATAGTAGAGTACTTTTTGTTAGTGAGACGGGCTGTTCATAATAGAAATGTTGAATTGTAGGTTGACGGACATACATCGGTATAAGAGTGCTATGTCCGTCTGAGCTAGCATATAGCATATAAGATGGTATTTATGTTACGAACAGACTGTCTCCCTAACAGGAGGTGTTCTATTGGATGTAGTTGGGAAATGGGAGGATCATGAAAGAAACTGGAGGCGTGTGCTTTTATTGTGCTATTATTACCTGGTTCGATTCATCCTGTATATATATATATATATATATATATATACAAATATATATATATATGTATATTTATATATATATATATCTATATATATATACATATATATATATATATATATATATATATATATATATATATATATATATATATATATATATATCGGCGGAACTTATTTCACCGTTTATCTGTATTCTATCAGTTTGGTAAAATATGCTATTTGGAAGGCATTTGAAGAACAAATAAATACAATTCAATTATATACTTTTAAGCGTAAAACAAACATTTTTTTATAAACCGGACATTTATGAGAATGACTAGAAAATAATAGAATTAAAGTTTAAAATTTTTTTATTTTAAGTTAATAATACTTGTAAGTCGCCTACATACAGAAATATTGTTGACACAACCGGTATTCATGATTATTATAAATGTGATATTATGTATGATTTCAATGTTTATGGTTTCAGAATTAATTTGAAAATGTATAATATAAATGTATTATATTATTTTATATTCTATTATATTTCATGTAATTTGATGTTTGAGCATATTATATGTTTCGTTGCATAATTATAATTATTTAAATACATAGAATTACAATTATTTTATTAATATTAAAAAAAATATTTAATTAATTTATGCAACCAGTTAAAATCACGTATTTTTGACAAAATAGTTTACTTAAAAATATTTATATATTTCACATTTAACAATTTTAATATACCTAAATTAAAAATAAATCAGGCTTCTTCTTAGATCTTGTGTAATCCTCTGAAATATAAGATATAATATCAAAAATTATTAGATAGATTAGATAGATTCTCATCAAAAGTAAAAATTTAAAGAGGGTCAAGTTGTTACTTTTTTTAAACATTTTGCCTAAAAGTGTAGTGTTAACTTGTAACATTTCAAGGTATTGCTAATTTCTACGTACTCTATAGAAATTCAATTCCAATTCTAGCGATGCTAGAAGGCTGCTATTTTGCCATTCGTTGCTGAATAATTTCAAACTTTTTTGGGTAAAATCGGAAAACTTTCATTAGACTCACTCTGCTCGCAAGAGGACCCAATACGGACCCAATACTTCAATGCGGCCTTCGGCCTTGGCACCACAGCATTATAAGAGGTACATTTTTTGTACGAATTAATTTCTGTATCTTGCATCTGTATGAAAACAGTCATTATTTGTTAAATGACTGTAATCAATCAAGGAGATAAGACCTCTACCCTTTTTTATTTGATATACATTTCTAATTCTGTTGTGTTGAAAATTATTGAAATAATTTTTAGAACCTCGACACATAATGTATAAATATTGGAAAATATTATTTAAAGAAAAGTGCTAAGGAAAATTTTTTTCTCCATTTTTTTCCTATATTTTTCTCCTTTTAAAATCAAATGAAAAAAATTATAAAATCAGATACAATTTATTTACGAAAAAAAGTATTAAATAACAAGTTTAATTTAAAAACAAATACATATAGAAGTCAAACACCCAAGCAAGTTTGCCAACAGACAGTATTATATTGTAAATTGTATATAATTTTGAAATTAGCTTTGGCCGCGCGGGTTAAGGCATCACAAGAAGAGTCTGGTGTTAGTTCGCATCCGAGGCGAATCAATATAATTTTTTATAAGTTTTATTAATTATCAGTCTTTTTGAATATGCCCATGGTTGTTGAGAAACTAATTTCTTTTAGAAGAATCTATACAAAAATATGCTTTCAAAAACAATATTTCTAATGCAACAACCATGGTTTTAGAAAGATCCATGATGGGTATAAAAGCAGCAGCAATCGTTATTTCAGAATTCAGTTTAAAGTAAACTTTTGTTTGATTAAGATCAGAGTTTAAAATTACTATTGTTCCAGTATCAAAGTTATAAATTAAATAGTGCTGGATCAACATTCAGTATAAAAGTAAAACTTGTTCAAGTAAAGTCAGTTGTACATTGTTGTATTAAAAAGAGATATAGCAACAATTAAATTATGGAAATAATTAAAAAAATTCAAATTCTTTTTTTTTTTCAAATCAAATCAATTCAGGTTTGGATATGAAAAGTATTTTGTTTTAATTAATTTTTTTTCTAAGTGCGTGCTGTCCAATTGACATAGATTTAGTAAACTTTTACTAATATTTGTGTTTTTCTTTTGTGTCGAGTATCGGAATCTGTTGTAGGCTCTACAGCGCTCCTTTTGAAGACTAAAGAGGTTCAAGACACCGCGACAATTTTATTAATCAAAATTTTCGTTTTGAGAAAACATACTTCGGATTTATAAATTTTATCTTTTACTCCTGCCCAATGACTACATTCCACCGAATTTAAAGTTTCTAGAACAACTGGAAGTACCCTCGAATATATTATATGAATCAGTGACTTATTCACAATTTTCTCTATTTTTACATATTAAAAACTAATAAAGTAGTACTAATAAAAGTCGGTACATTTCATTAAATCATCTCAACGTATATTTAAATTTGACGTCAGTAGCCCTCTGTTCGCTGATGTGATTCATACAGTCACGGTAGTATACAAACTCAGACTCATATAGGTCCCCTCAAAGTTTGACCAACGCACTACCGTGCTGTTGGACACAACTGAAATTATACCCATGATTTGTTGTCATCTTACTTTGTTGCATAGAATGCCTTCCAGTTGAATGACATATATTATTAATAAATATGTGAGATTGTCGCACAATATATCTCAGTATGTATTATTTCAATCTAATCACATGTGTCACTATGTTCTGTGGCATGGAGCATCACATGATACATGCATATAACAGATAAAAAAAGTTTTACGTTTAAAAGTCCCCTAATTCAAAAAATTCAATTGTTTTGAACATTGGTTGATGATCATATATCTTCAGAACAGAAAGAAACTTGAATTTGACCAAAATATGTGTCTACTGAATTTCTTTCCTCTTATTAACGAGTTGAAATAAAATAGTAATAAATATCAGTAATAAAATATCTGTTTACATTCTTAAAATGTTTATTCAAAGCTAGATATAAAATATAAATTTCAAAATTTTAGTTTCTAAACCCTTTTAAATGTTAGAAATTATTTCGCCTCTATATTGTATCTAAACAATAACGAAAGTTTTTTCGGTTATCCATAGTTTTCTTCCAACAAAACCCTGTGATTTATTTAAATAACTAAATTCATTGTACATTTCATTTTATGTTGAAGATCGGTTAGTTGAAACTTTACTCGAGTGTCGAAAATGAAACGTAAATTCTAAACAGAATTTTAAAATTGAATCCCGTTGATTTTTCAACGAGTTTTATCTACGTCTCTAAACAAATGTTCCAACCATTGCGGCCGTCTATATTTGACCTGCCTCTTTCTCTTTGTGTGATAGACACATGTAATATGTAAAAAGTAATAAAAATAAAATAATAATAAAATTCATCAAACAATAAAAATAAAAATGACAGTAAAAAGGAAGAAAATAGAAAAAGTATTATATAATACATTGCATGTCCACCATATTGTATAGCATAACCTCACCTAACCTAGTATAATCAAACAATTCACAAAAATATGACAAATATACAACTTATTTGCTGTCATTGTATATGAATTTCGTTCTTATTTATGGTGTATATCGAAAACCAGCGAACAAAAGGTGGATGGTAAACAAAATCGATCAAGTGTTAATGAAGATCTATTTTTCAAGAATTTCGTAGGGAGCGAAGGATTTCATTAACGATGGGTGATTTTATTGAATAAAAATATATGTGCAAAAAGATGCATGATTCCGCAGTTACTTCTGACCTTACGCAGTGGCAACCAATTTTCTAGGCTTGTCAAAATTTTACATTATCGTTAAACTTTAGTTAGTTTGATGTATTTTTTGAACTTTTTGAATCTGTATAAAATCCAAATGTTTATAAACGCAAGAAAACAAAGAGAGTTCGCGTTTTTTTTTTGGAATTATCTATTTACGAAGTCAGATATATGAGCATTCGACACCTTTGTGCATATTTCGTAATATCGAGTTTTTGACAAACAATTCATATGTTAAATATAATTTGCATCTGTAATATTTAACATATTTTGTGTTGTTTTTATAATTATAAAAATATCTAAACACTTTTTTTCAAACTACTATAGACTTCAGTAATTAACTGCACATATTTATTAGTTTAATTCATATGTTTGAGATCAAGTTTGACCCGTTGCATTTAAATTTAGATCAAAAAATTTGAGTCAGTTACTTTTATACAACCTTCATACATACAGCCAACCAAAGATTTGATATTGTAGAAGGGCAATATATTGAACATGAACCGTATGGTTCATAATAATTTATTTGTAAAATCCAAATTAACGAGCTTTTAAATATCAAGAGCATTTTAAGTTTTCACCTCTCTATGTTTTTCAAGACCAAATTACATAAACCACATTGAGGATATAGCGAAAAGAAATATATCATCATCATTGAAATATAATTTTTTAAATCTAGTACGGAATTCTAACATTTGATCACAGCACGAAACATGTACATTTTTACTCCTGATATTATATGATGTTCTTGTCGCTTTAATATTTTCTATTCGTCATAGAAATTTCTATACAAAGAAAAATCTGATCTTTGTATTGTATGTGTCTCTATTATTAATTTTAGCTGGTGTTGGTCCATCCATCCATACAACACCATCGACCAGATGAATTGACACTATCAAATTTTTGTATTTTTCAAATACGAATGTGTTTATAACAATTCACAATTTAAGTTTCAGTATACACGTGTGTAGAGAATTGTTGTACAATTTTTAACTTAAATGCAATACTGAACTAGCTAGTGATGCTGATTTACCATTCGAGGTATATAATGTAACCCAATGTACATAAAAGTTTTCCGCCTCAATTCAACATGTGTGCAATGAAAAATTCAATTCAATGAATATAAGTGAAGTAACAGAATTTGTAATGAGAACACAAAATGCTGAGGGAATATTAAAGAGTGCAATTTGTGCAAGTGATGAAATAGCTTTTATATTTAAAAAGTAAAATAAAATAAAACGAGTACGAAACTAATTAATTCTACAAAATTAATATGTACATTGAACACTCATAAAAATGATACGGTCAATGGGTAGTTAATATGTTTCTTTGAACACATCCTAAAATTGTCTATGGGTACAATAAATTAAGTTTTATCGACATACAGCAATAATAAGCGGTTTCGCCGCTTAGTCAGCATGAATTGTGGCACGCACTTGCGGGAAGTTGCACTTGACCTCGAAGAAATGAATTTTTAAACAATAATTGATGGCGTTGGGCTTTAAATTGTGCAAATATCACCCGGCCAGAAATTTTTGTGTGCATCCGCTTGGGAACCAATTGGGTTGTCCAATAGGGTTCCCGAATTGGGATGTAACGGATAGAAGTCTTGGGACTCGATCGGGCAATCCCTCTGATCCTGATATCACTAAAAAATAATTATAACCATTACTATTACTCTTATTGCTATTACTATGGGTGGACCGATTTTGACGAAATTTTCAGACAATATTCAGATTAGCTCTGTAAAGTTTGGTAGCGATCGGAAAATTACTATTTTTTATGTTTTTTGGCAGTTTTGTGTCATATTTTCAATTTTGTGTCTGACTATAGATAATTAGTAAAAAAAAAAAATGGTTTAGTTAAAATTTATTAAAATTCTAAAAGTTTTTGAACCGATTAATGAATCTACAATCATTTAATATGTTCAAAATGGCGACCGTGATAAAAATATTTTGAACATAAAAAGAACCAGGTGTGTCGCAAGGTTTATCAATTTTTTTGAATCACTGGTTCTCATGACAATCGTTTTAGTTTGATCCATAGAGAAAACCAAAATAAATTAAATGTTAATATTATTATAAAACTCATATGATAGTTTTTGAGATATTTATGATTAACTAGAACTCACTTTCTCCCCAACCAATAACATACGATGGTTCTACAGTATCCTTTTCGGAATATACTTTAGAGGACATCAAAATATAGGTCTATAGAAAAATTCAGCTTTGATTTAGATTAAAAACCAAAATTAGCTGGAAATTTTTCTAATGAATCGTTACATATCAATTTCAATAAAAATATTACAATAATGATCGGCTATAATATAATAATCAAATAAAGACCATCCTTGATTCTATAAAATGATAATATTATGAGTAATAAACATTAATCACAGCGTAATTATTACATACTCTAACAATCACATATACGAATCTCTAATATACTCTAGTCAACAAGTTAAAAAACGAGTTAATTCTTGCTACTGCGAATTAAAATACATGCCATAATCTAAATTTTTCCGTATCTTTGTTTTTTAATTTTGGAAAATCAAAATTTTTTAAATTTTCAAACGGGAATTTTTTTAAAATCTTTCAAAGAATAGCTCCCAGAAGTAAATAAAATACCAGACTTTTATTTTAAAAATTATCCGGGTTTTTTGTTGTTACCCAGATTGGAAAAAATTTTTAATTAACAAAAGCATAGTTAATGGAAAAATTGGGGTAAAAATTTTTTGCCAGCGGATTGTTGTTTGTTTAAGTATTCAGTAAGTACCTGAATTTTTTCTTTCCTAAATATTCATATTTAATGGGTTAAAAAATTTTTTTTGTTCCAGTGTCGGAATCAAGCGGAGTCGAATTACCCGTTTTTAAGTCCTCTTTTCATCTCTTAATTAAAATTATAAATATTAGTGGTACAGTTCCCGGAGGTGGGATTTTTTTAAAAGAAATTTCCTGTTCTTTAAGAATCTTTTTTTCGATTTCTGATATCTGCAATAGTTTGTGAGATATTTGCAAAAAACAAAACACCCTTTTTCTTTCAAATAAATTGTTATAAAATTTTTGCAATTCTTTATGTGGGGGTTTGGAATTTTTGTACATGTTTGTCATAACGAATTCAACGAGATATCGAACGTATTTTAATTCGCAGTAGCAAGAATTAACACGGTTTTTAACTTGTTGACTAGACTATTAATTCAATTGATATTTTGGCTGCAATACAATTGTCATTCACTTAATTAGTACAAAAATCAATTTCAACATGTTTTATTTTTAATTAAATAGTAATAATAATGTGAAATAAAAAATTATTAACTTCCCGTTTTATAGGAATGGTTTTGCCAATACGACCAGACTATAGTTTATTGGCTTGTACACCTCCCGTGTACAAGCGATTGAATGTTAGTAGCTATTGGATTCATTTAATTCTTCCAATCTCCTACAAGTGAAACTTCTTTCCCTTGTAGTTTCGAAGTGAAACTTCTTAAGTGACGTATATGTTTGAAATTTTTGTTACAATAAAGAGGAAATGACTCAATAGAGAGGAAATAAGCGGCAATTCTTCAGTGCAAGAAAGGATAGAATTATATTTTACATTTGTATTATGAGAACATAATTACGTGTAATTATTGTTGTTTGTTTACATATATTATATAAAAAATGGGTTTGTTAAAAAATTGTATAATTCTTGATAATTTTCAACTTGTTAAATGATCTAGCGATGCATAATGCGTAAATCATTTAAAAAATGAACCTTTGTACTTATTTTTCAATAATTTTTTAACATAACATAAAACTAAAGATGTTTCACTTATACCGTGAGCTTATGTGGGTGAGATACACGTTTTTTATTATGGAGGCTAGAATATTAATCAAAAGTATTAAATTTCAATAATAAACTCTCTTATATTTTTTATGGTTTCCTAATATTATTCTTAATTATCTGGTATTATTTTTAATTATCTGATATAATATTTTCTGATATTATTCTTAATTACCTAACTTGCAGAATATTGTATACAAAACATTCTAAAAATTATTTTTCTTAGTTCCTTTCATGTAGCAAAAATTCGAAAATACCGTTTTTTGTTTTTCAAGAAATTTATTTTTTTCTGATGATAATTCAGGTACTCAATTATATAAATTACGTTTAAATTCAACAAAAACCTCCTAAAATCCTACGAATAATTTCTTAAAGCGTAGGTAGAAAGATTTTTGAAGTTGACGTCATTTTACCTATTTGTCTTTTTAGCGAATTTCCTGAAAGGAAATAGAGTTATTGGTCTCGTACTAAAGCCAAAATTTCGCAAAAATTTCTTCAAATGTCCATTGATCACACCTAGTAGATGTCAAAAATCAGCAACTGTAAAATTTGTATATATGTATATATATATATATATATATATATATATATATATATATATATATATATATATATACATAGAAATGTATATATATATGTGTGTCTGTAATCGCTCTAAATAATCAGCTTTACTCCTTATACATTTTTCGATTTTTCTAATATTTAAGGAGATATTCTATATTTTGTGTTTTCTTCTTCCTATATGCCTCCCTTTGGGGATAATTTGTCCCGGGGATATTATGGCTTGGATATTTTTTCGGGGATATTTTGACGCCTGTGACCTTCTCCTTGATCCATGCCATTTAGTAATAAAATTTGTCTTGCAAATACTAAAATCATATCAGATATGATATTTCATTTTAATCACAATAAAATTATGACCGGTAGAGAGTGATTTATGTATTCTAAGGAAATTCGCTGAAAGTTGAAGCAGCTACTGCGTAACGAATTTTTTTGAAGTGGGGTATGTTTTTTGTTAGAAGAAATATTTCTTTTTTTACAGAACTAATTTACTAATGCAAAATCGAGTACTAATTAGATTATTTATTATAGTAATACCAATGTATTCATTTGTTTGGTATATATTGTGATCAATTGATGATACACATATGAATATAGTAATAACATAAAACTATAGACTTAGGAAACACTTGATAATAAAATCTGCACCTATTTAGAAAACAAAAAAATTCGTTACGCAAATTTCTTTAGAATACGAAAATTTCCTTAAAATACATAAATCACTCTCTAGCGGTCATAATTTTAGTGTGATCACAATGAAATATAATATCTGATAAGACTTCAGTATTTGTAAAAATTAAATTTATTAATAGCCAAAATAGAACGGTATAACGATTATAGTTTATAGTTACTTTTATAAAATATATTTCATGTATTCGTGTCAAACAAACACAAAATATTAAATATCTCTCTTAATATTCGAATAATCGAAAAACGTATGAGTAAAGTTGTAGAAAATCAAGTTTGCTACAATTCATCATTTTTCTCAAACTCTAATGTGAACAGAGATATTTAGAATTTTAACTTTCAATATTTAATTGTAAATATTTCTTTAAATATTCGTGTAAGAGAAAAAAGATAAGAAACAAAATTACATTAAAACTTAGTACCAACAACTTAACTCCTGAAAAATTTTTAGATAATATCTTAATATTTGAAAAATCGAAAAATTTATCAGGAGTTAAGTTGTAGGTACTAAGTTTTACTGTAAAATTCAAAATATCTCTGTTCACATTAGAGTTTGAGGAAAATGATCAGGTAATGAATTGTAGCAAACTTGATTTTCTACAACGTTACTCCTTATACGTTTTTCGATTATTCTAATATTAAAAGAGATAATTAATATTTTGTGTGTATGACACGAAAACATAAAATATATTTTATTGTAAAAAATTTTGATTGTCGTTTCCGTAGTAACTATAAACTATAATCGTTATACCGTTGTTTTTTTTTGGCTATTAATAAATTTAATTTTTGAAAATACTAAAGTCATATCAGATTTTATATTTCATTTTGATCACACTAAAATTATGACCGCTAGAGAGTGATTTATGTATTCTAAGGATATTCGCTAAGTTGATGCAGCTCCTGCGTAACGAATTTTTCATGTTCTCACTGCAAAGATCCAAGATTCCTAATCAAGAATCCATTCAGTTTGTATTAAATTTTATAATTTCGATTGTACCAAACATTTTTATGTGGGCGTAGGTGCATGTTCTGTTGATAAAAGAATAGTTTGCGTGTTTATAGATTTAACTACAGAATTACAATTCAGAACAATAAATACAACCCCGGAGGCTTTTGTTTATTTATTGGAACTTGAGTATATTTATTGAATTGGTCATAATATTTTGACAACTGTTAGAGCACTTCCTAATTTAGACCTGGAATCTGTGTGGTTCCAACAAGATGGTTGCTCTTCACACAATGCCATGAAGAAGGCTGTTACTGGAACAAACTTTTCAGGAACGTCTTAGAATGGTTTTGGAACCTTTAAGTGGCCAGCCAGATCGCTAGATTTTTCTCCTAAGGACTTTTTTTTGTGGGGTTTTTTCAAAACAAAGATCTATTCGCCGAATAGGCCTGAAAATTTGCAACAATTAAGGCAAAAAATTGTTGACAATTGTGCGAATATTTCTCTTCAAGTGCTAGAAAATACCCGGGTAGATTTCTACAATCGTCTCGGATATTGTTTAGCAAATAATGAAGGAATATTCGAACTGTTGGTTTAACTTTTTTTTTGTCGGAATTCTATTTTTTTTTCTTTTTAGGGTTTTATTTTTCTTTTAATTTGTGTGGATTGTTGTTTTATGTTATGCCGTTAATAGAATACCACATTTATTTTCAAACATTCCACGTACAAATAATAATGGATATTCAAAAAAGAATTTTCAATTGTTAGAAGTAATGCTAAACTTAAGAAGACAACAATAAACATATTTAAGCCACTCTCATTAAATATTAATGCAGTACTGAGTACAGGTCAGCAAGCATACACAACAGACACACTAAAGAGTACCCCCACTATTTTTATTTCTTTATTAAGCATATTGTGTATAGTTATTATAGTAAATAATATTTAACATTGATTCTCTATGAGCAATGCTTTCTAACACATACGGTATATATGTATAAGTATGTAGTCTCTATTATTTAGCACTCCATGTTAAGTTATTGCAATTTTTCTTGCAATCGTTTGATCGTCCTTCGTTTATTACAAAAAAAAAACCATGTTAATTAACCAATTTTTATTTATTTTTTAATAAACGAAAGACTAACACTGACAATAACTGTATTGTCGGCTGAACACTCGCCAGAGTATATACAGCTCCTCGCCTTACGAATGTCTCTCACCGAGACATTTGCCGAGTGTGTACTGCCGGCATTATATTTCTCGTTTGTTTTGAACGTGTTAATTCAAACGGTAGAAAAACAAATAGCAAAATTAAATAATTTATAAAGTTATTTGCATTGTATATAAATATGAATCTGATATCATACATATATGTATAATTAAAATAAGTAACTATACATAGTAAATATGTACATATATAATTATTTTTAAAGTTTTAAAAATGTAATTAAATTAAATATGTTGTAGTTGTTGAATATATAAATAAATAAATTATAATGCATGGCAATTTACTTTGTTACTAGTTACTACTTTAGTTACCTTACTATAGTACTAGTAATAAATGTGATGAGTTATTTGTAAGATAAAATAAAACTATGATATTCGTTTTAATTTACAAAATACATACAGTCACCAGTATATACAGAAAACATTCTAAAATGGTGTATTTGGAAAACATATCGAATTCAAGTATTCATTAACTTATTTAGTGTACCGAATGATTCAACAACACACATTTTTATTTCACTTGTAAAATAGTACTGTTGTCCATAGATAGATTGTAGAGGCTACCCTGGACGGGCTACACTTCGGCCATAATGGCCATTGTGATGCCTATGGAGGTGAGGCTGTGAGTGAAACGGAATAAATTTTTGTGTATAGACTAGGAATTGGTAGGATATGCGGTTGCAGCCGTCTATGATAGGAACTATGCCGATATTCATCTGGAGTTCGAACTGTTGTCCGTATTAATATTATAAACGCGAAAGTAACTCTAACTGTCTTGAAATGATAGCTGGGTACATGGCTGGAATTGACCGCGAGAGCAATCTGGCAAGACCCGGAAAGAGATTGTAGTAAACTTGCTACTAAATCTCAATGTACTTTCTTATTTAGATACCTTTGCATAATCGCTACGTATGTCGCCTTTTACTTAGGTAATTTTATGTTTGTTACCTCAGTAACTATCAATAAACAAATTGAGACATTTTTATATCTTCAAAAATAAAGATTAGATTGAAATCAAAATTGTCATTATTTTCATATTTTTAAATAGTAGGATTTAGATACCGGATTCATTTAATACTTTCATTCTCTTACATTTTGGCGCCCAACGTGGGGCATACGTAGTGATTACGCAAAGGTCTCTAAATAAGAAAGGATATTGAGATTTAATCGCAAGTCCACTACAAGATTGACCTACTGGTTAGGGTGCTTACTGCAGGCTCAGGAGGCATCTAGCAATCATGAGGTTAGAGAACAGGGGAAGAATGTCCTCCTTCAGGGGAAGTGCCAGAATGAGCTGAAGTAGCCTTCGACTCAACCAAATTGGGGTAATCTGAGGTAAGACGTCTGTCCTGTCATTCGCAAAGAAGATAAGTAGGTTCGACAAATAGGTGAGCATTTGCATGGTCTTTTTGTTTGTGTTTTATATTTTTGAAGTTTTTTTGAGACATTAAAATTGGTATACAAATTACTTAAATAATAAATACGAAAGTAGATACCTCTGTCTTTATGTTTGCTACGTGTTCGGGATGAAAATTTCTATGGGTTATAATATTGGTATGTATATACGAATAGGTATTATTCATTGGAAAATCCACTCAAACGAAACGGCATGTTAAGCTAGTAATAAGATAATAACGGGTTGCATTTAGCGAGGAAACGATGCCACCTTGACTTATATTTGCTATAGTTACCACTTTATTGTATGAGAACAATAATTACAATAATTTGGAAAATTATATCTTATTTTTGATATTTTAAATTTATTGCTATGATTAATGTTAATTTAAAGCAATAATTTATATTACTAATTATTTGAATTAAAATAAAATAACTTTAATTCATTGATATTTAAACTTTGCAATAAACGTATACAATACTTCAGTTAAATCTGTTTAATTATCATATAAGATATTAAATAATCGGCTTACAATTAATAAATGTTTAATTTCACTCTGGCTTATAATATTATGTATTTAATCAAATATTTTTCAAACAACGAAATTTTCCTTCAATTTTTCAGCGATAGTTTTGTAGATACTCTGGAAGACTCTTTTGAAGCGTTTTTATAGAAAACGAAAGAAAATTAAAAACAAAAAATGAACTACACAGTTTTTATATGCTGCTTCAAAAAGCTTTTGATTGACACCCCATACTATAACCATAAAAAAAATATTTCCAATATCTCGGATCTCCCAAAGATAAAAAAAAAGCCAATTTGGATATTTTTTCTCTTTATCTGTACCTTATTATCTTTATAAGTGATTTTATACTTTTGGAGGTAAAGGGTGGGAATCTAATGACCTAACAATTGGCATCATACTCAATACCCTTGCCAATCTAACTATGCCAAATAAAGTGAAATAGTCTTTGAGAAAAATGTCTGTGACAGACGGGCACTGATGTGCTTCCAGAAGTGTTCTGTTTAGTCATTTTCTTTTTTGTCAATGGTACACTAAAAATTAGCTAATAGAATTGTTATTCAAAATTTGTTTCTTTTCAGGTTTAAATAACATTATTGATTTTAAACATTTTATGTTATCAGAGCTTTGTTTAGGAAAGACCATGTAGTTTACGATAATATGTCAATTTGAAGCCATTTTCAAAACGCACCTTTAGAACGTATTGAATGTTATATCTTCCTGTACTGCATTAGTCTAGTACCTAAATGCCAGTGTATATATTGTACCAAAATATAAAGAACTACATGTATTTCGTATGACATGACATTAAAACATTACGTGATATTGGCACGCCAGTTTTACTATTTGTATCTATTTACGAATCATGTTCTAGATGTTATTTGAGTTCATATTATATTATTGTTATTATTATTATTGTAAAGATTTTAATGGTATTGTATTTTTCAAGTAACTGAACATGCAATAAGTTTTTTTTTCAGTTATTTATTTTTAAATAATATTAAAAAAATTATGATTGTATATAGAAAAAATATATTCTTACAACTGTTCATACAACTTATATGTCGTTTCGATTTCATAGAATAACATTTGTTAATGTTATTGAAACATTTAGATGGTATCGTGAAAATTGAAAGAGATTTTTGACACCTGTAATTTTAAAGTAGGGTATCAACTAACAAATTATTGTAAAATTTTATTTGAAAATGTATATTTAGTCATTTACGACATTTATTATCTACAAATATATTTTTTTTTTCAAATAAAATAAAAATAGTCTGGCAGTGCTTGCAAAACTTTTGATGATTTTTAAGTATGAAGTAAGTAATAATCTAAATAAAGATATATTGTATCGGCTACCCTGGATAGGCTACACATCGACCTTAAGGTCCATTGTGATATCTAATGATGTGAGGATGTGAGTGGAGTGGAAGGAATTTTTGTGTGTACACTAGAAATTGGTAGGATGTGCGGCTGCAACCGACTCTGATAGGAACTATGCCGATATTCATCTGGAGTTCGTGAAGGAAACTTCAGAAGCATCGCTGGTACTTCGTTCTTGTCCATACACCGACAGTTTAGTCAATTAACCGCCTCCTTTTTTTTTAATAATTGTCGATGTCGGGATTCGAACCCATAACCTCCCAGTTCGAAGTGGACATAACGCCTTAGACCGCTCAGCTAGTTGGCTGGTCTAAGCATAAGTATGCTTACCTAAGTATAAGTATGAACCTAAAAATTGCTGTCTCTAATCTATAAATACGGAGCATTCTAGAAGATATCAAGAATTTTCTTTTAAAGAAGAAAGAAAATTTTGCAATCGATGTGATATTTTGAAAAACTATTTTTACCATTTTTTCATTTTTTAAATCAGAAAATGAAAAAAAAGTTATATTTTTCAATAATTTCGAACATCAAACAACAAGAAATTTTGAGATAAATTTCATCCCATTATTGTTAGGTTGTGAGAACGTATGTGAATACTTTCTCTAGAATAAATCTAGAAGAAATGAAAAAATTGTTTACAAAATTCTATACAATATGGCGGAAGTAGTTGAGTAGATCTCGTTGGAGTGAGCAAATTTCAAAATTAAAGAATCACGCCGTAAATAATTAACTAACGAATATAGTTTAATCTGAATTATTTCCGCTCAAAATTATTTGGCAACTAGTCTTCAAAGAAGCAACTCGATTTTTCATCATATATGTCTATCAGATTTATTACCAAATAGTCTATCTAAGTTAGTAAATATACACTATGTTTAGTTTACATCTTCGTATAGTAGATCTCCCGCGAGTATGAGAGAGTACATATGTATACATTAAGCAATGTGTATGAGAATCAGGTCTTATAGGTTTGATAAACAATCATATTTTTCATAACTGTTCGAGTGGTCACCAACCACTCAAACCTATAAGGCCTCCTTCTCATACACATTGCTTAATGTATACATACATATGTACTCTCTCATACTCGTTATGAATATTATTCACTATTTTGAAAAATATGCTTGTTTATCAAACCTATAAGATCTCTTTCTCATACACATTGCTTAATGTATACAGATGTACTCTCTCATACTCGTGGGAGATCTATTATACGAAGATGTAAACTAAACAGACGGTATGCCAAAATACTGAGTGTAATTAAATATGTTTTATTTGTTTATTTACATTCACCAATGGTTCTTATACGACATATACAAGACGAGTTAAAACCTTCCCTCCTTGAAATCGGCCAAAAAATATTATGAACAAAATTAAAACTTCCAGGTCGACTTAAAAACTCGGATTTTGAATCGGAACATTTTGTCAGTATACAGTTTTTAAATTCATAGTATAGGGAGGCTATAGTTATCAGTCTTCAAATCCAAATCAAAATGTTCACAATATCTCCGCGTTTTGTGGTTGCCAGAGTCTATTCACACCATCTTTGAAAATATCTATTTATGTGCAATTATGTGTATGCGTACTTTCGTAAGCCGTAGACATATTTCATCTCGAGAACGATAGTGACTTCGAAGATATGATTTCATCATATGAAATAATTTGTATCTAATTCTAAAGAGGCTTAGTACAAGGGGGAAATAAAAAGATCTCTTAATACTAATTAAATGGACAAACTTATCTTGAATACGTTTGTTTTTTGTTCTATTAAAAAAATTCCATAAAAAATTTTCTACTGGCCAGTTTTACTGTAACTCCGATATTTACAGAAATATCGCCGAGTTTTTTATTGTATCTCTAATTTTTAAACATGGATATTTCTTTCCCATGTTTACAAAAAAATGTTCCTATTATTAATTATCTTATGATTAAAGTAATTATACTTTATTGGCTATTGGCGGTGTATCAGATAAAATTAAAATTACTTATGTACGCGCGTAAGACAAAAGTGTAATAAAATGAGATAGTAGTGAAAAACTGCAATAGAAAAATTATATATTGTATCTAAAAATAATGAGTCTATATTTTATCGTGGTAGAACAGAACCAGCGTCACTTCTTCTGTTAAAATTATAGTTTGAAAGACCTGGCATTATATCCATCATTTACATTACAATCAAAGGTAGTGAAATATATCAAGACCAGGTCAGGTTTATCAATATATACATTTAATATACAAAGTTTACGAGCCACTAAAAATTATATCATTGATAATTTGGTTCTTAATTTTAATATTATTCTTTTATTAGAAACATAGAGTAATACTGATGGAGGTATTCCTGTACCTAATTTTGGAAAGTATAGTAAAATTTAAATGTTCTAAATTAAGAACTGGCGATGTAGCTATTTACCAAAATAATAACGATCATTCATTCTTTTTATATATTTTTTCTTGTCTTTCAATATCCAATAATCATATCACACACAAATAAAATTATTTCCCACTGTAGAAGATAGTCACACTGCTTATGTGACAGACTTACTATTGTATATACATGTATATTAAATGTATATAAAAATTTTGACTATATACAGTACCAGCTGACTAGGCTTCGCACGGGTTCTTTACAGAAAATATAAAACAGCCTCTTTTATCCCGAGGAGATGTTGCTTTCGGTAAACTTGGTTGAGTAGGTTTTGAGTTAAATCGTAACAAACAAAAAATCAATCATCTTTCCTCGTTATACATAATAGCATTACCCGTCGCGGCTTCGTAAATTTTGTAACGCCTAAAAAATCAATCATCTTTCCTCGTTATACATAATAGCAGTACCCGTCGCGGCTTCGTAAATTTTGTAACACATAATATTTTCTCCCGTCATGGACTGAGAAATTGCGTTTAATTTTGTAGCCTATTTGCAAAATTTTTTAAGTACTCATGTTGTGTATACTGCCATCTATAGGCAAATTTTTAAAACTTATTTGTTGTATGCATCGCTATCTATGCATATTACTACAAAAATAAACTAACTTAATATTAATTTTAAATTGATTCACTATGTGAATAGAAATCGAAACAAATGAAATCGAAACAAATATGAACATTGGACTGTATTAATATATGATCCACTGTTACATATCAATCACTTTATGCAGACTGCTGTCTGTTGCATACTTATATAAATAACAATCAAAATGTCTACATCCCCACTCCTGGGACACAGTGTATAACACACAGCACCTAGAGCAACGAACATCTGTTACTATGCACTGATAAATAATACACCAATACATCAATAAATTATACAACTTTACCTTTTTTTATAATAGTTTATTACCAATTTAAATAAAATCGTGACAAATTATATACTAAAACCTTTCTCGAGAACCACTCTATCCATTGGTGAAAACAGCATGAAAATCGGTGCAGTAGTTTTTGAGTAAATCGGGAACAGACAGTCAGGCGCGGCTGGGGGACTTTATTTTATACTATGTAAGGATGACACATTTTTAATGAAGGTCTCTCAAACACTGTGCAAAGATCCCGATAGAAATCAGTGTTACATTAGTAGAGCGAGTACCTACAACTTCAGTCGAGTGTTATACCAGATTCTTATAACACGCCAACAGAAAGAAGTATAGCCAAAAAAAATAATGGAAAGTAGGTCGTGTAGATTCACTGTACGGTTTGTTGAATCTTACTTTCATAATCTAATCATATCTGACATAAGTTACAAGAATATTCAATAACATGAGCCTAAAATGAGCATTTTCTAAACGAAAATGAAAAAAATTAAAATTAAAATTAAAATAACAATACTACTACACTACTGACGACTACACTTATGTTTGATAGTACATAAGATATCATGTTGCGTTATGAATCATCTTCTATGCTAATAAACAATCACGCTATCTGCATATATTGTTATTGTTATGTTTACCATATAATACCACCACCACTGATAGAGTCGAGTCGACTCAACTTAACAACGGAGACCGGAGACCAAACGGTTGGTTTGTTTACTTATATTATACTACACTTATATACTAACTGTATGTTCTACTACAAACATAACGACGAGTGTATGCTATGCTAACGTTAGTTAATGTTAACTTTGGTTATTTGCTGCACGCACGCATATCTTAAAGGTATGGTTAGATGTTCCAGGTAAATAAAAGTGAACAAAATATTTGTGATCGTAAAAAATCGTATAGATTTTTATGTATTCGTAGATGAAATACACATGACGAATAAACCTGTACGCAGATAATGTTTTACAAATGCTAGGATAGATTAGATAGATAGATTGTAGAGGCTACTCTGGACGGGCTACACTTCGACCATAAGGTCCATTGTGATGCCTAAAGATGTGAGGATGTGAGTGGAGTGGAAGCTATTTTTGTGTATAGACTAGGAATTGGTAGGATATGCGGCTGCAGCCGACTATGATAGGAACTATGCCGATATTCATGTGGAGTTCCTGAAGGAAACTACAGAAAACCTTCTCAAGCATAGCCGGTTACATCGTTCTTGTTCATATGCCGACAATTTAGTCAATTAACCGCCGCTTAATAATTGACAAATTGCCGATGTTGGGATTCGAATCCATAACCTCCCAGTTTCATAACGCTGGGCCACTTGGACTGGTAGTTCTGGGATACTTGTTTAATTAAATTAGTTGCTGTTACTGCTTAAATCTAATCCTCACTTTCGAATCCAATGGTCTATCGTGTCTTTTGTTCAATAGCCGTAACCCGTAGCCAATAATTATCATTTAATACACTCGATTTTTTTGGATTGTGTTTAGAATATTCAATCGGTACGAATTTCCAGTTCATGATTCCACTGCGAAATAAAATTCGTTTCATAGAAGCTACGTATATTTATCGAATTTTCCTCAACAAAGAAATCATGATGAATAGCAATCAATTTACCAAGGCAATATTCATAATCTAGATTATTTCGGATATTGGAACATCTTCAATTTCTTCGAAAATATGAGAGTGTAATGTACTCGATTCTAAATCTTAATTTACTTTCTTATTTAGACACTTTGCGTATATTTAAACACTTTGCGTATAGTACATATTTCTTTGAGTTATCTCGGTAACCTCTAACACGATCAATCGTTATTCTTCAGGCAAAATAAACCTTAAGTTTAACTTCCAAAATCTTGTCTTATTATTTAATTATTTCTAGGGCAGATATATAAATTTACATGAAATAATTTCGCATCAATTGCTTTAAATACTCATTTCCGACATCTAAGTTGGAATAAGTGAAGTAATTAATGCGAAATTATTTCGTTGAAATTTCCGTTTAGAAACAACATTACATACTGCCGATGAACTGCTAAAAAACGTAATAGATACCTCGAACGTTTTCAGCCATAGAAATAAAAGAAGAAAGGTTAGATAGGGTTCGTTCCATAGATTTTTCGTGAAAACTACGTGACATGACCCGTAGACTAGTCCTTTGCAAGATTTCTCAATGACACCAGAATCAATATCCATGCTAAACGCAATTCGGCGCGGCACCAATTTATATCTTTACACAAAGCTAATTCGTAACCATTCACGTGCATGCACCTACGCTGCTTCGATGACGTCACAGGAAAAATTAATACAGCGCGGCAGATACGCGGCAGCTACATATTATCTATATGTTATGAGCTTATTCATTATAAACGAATTATTAGTCTCGAAGTTAATAACGATTGAAATCTGACGGTATTTTGTAACAATTTTTTGACGCTGCCGTAGCTGTTAATTTTTTCGGACCAGAATTTTTAAGGCTTGTTGGAATCCTTACGACGCGAGATTTTATCTGATATACGTTTTCTATAATTGCGAGAATATGTACGAGGCATATGAGACTCATTATTAGTACCGAAGTAATTATCGATTAAACTCTGACGGTAAACTAATATTAAATTCAGATTTTGATACCACAGTCACAACAGGTATGTAAAGATTATATGTCAGACTTCAGTCGTAACAAATTGTGGTCACAATCCATGGGTTACACTGTATAGATTGCGTCGTGAATTTTACTATAATTTCATTATCATACCCGTGGATTGTCGTAACTTTCTCCAACAATAATTAGCTTTTCAGTTTTGTCGACAAAATCCATATTATTTCTATACCCATTGAAATGTGATTCAGATGTGTAACATAACCTTTACAATTTCAAACAATAAACTATGGAAGGATTCACCTACCGTTGTTGTAGTTAGATATTCAAATTATATTAAAAACATATCTAGGTGTGCGTGAAAATGAAGTGTTTCAATATCTACCCAATGATTTTATCGTTAAATAATATTTATATTATAATAATAGCTTTTAACTACCATGTTTGTGATAATATACAAAGGCAACATATACCTACAGAGTACCGACCGAATAAATAAGTTCACAGGTAGAGACCGCGTACATTATTATTTTTTAATCATACTGTCTTTATAACGTTAAATCACATGCTTTATAGCTTGAATTAATTGCTGGTTTCACTATGAACCTGACTAGAAATTTTCACCGGACACTGATAAGGACCGGATCTGGTTCATTAGATCCATACCTGGTACGGCATGTAACGCAGATGAGGTATCTGGACCCAATCTGGCATGCCCGATCGGGAACATATCAGGCATGCCTGGCTAAAAACGGATCCGGCATGCCTGATAATATCCAGATTAAGCCGGATATGGTCCAGGCCAGCTTCGAAACGAATCCGGCATGCAGAGTGTGTGTCCCATCAGACAAATCTGTCTTGAAACTATTGAACTTTTTTCAATATAATTTCTATTACTAAATCTTACGTTTTCAATCTAATTAATTAACATATTTATTTGTAACTTGAACTTAACAGCTGTCACTAGAATCTTTGACAGTCTTTGACACTTTGCTAAATTTAAGCCCATCTTTCGAGCGAAGTCTGAAAGTTTGGAGTACAAAGGGAGTAACATTTCAATTTGAAATTTAACTTTTATGTCAATAAAGAATGAAATCAGAGGTTAAAAAAATATAAAATCTTAGAAAGACATACTTGCCAGGTGCATCCTGTCCTCCTCCACTACTACTACGAAGGTAGGGAATTTGAGAAAACTTGGAAAATTTTACCCAAAACCCCACAGCAGTCGGCTAATCGCAAAACCCCAAGCAATTAGTTTTGTAAGCTCTGATGATATAAAATTCGTTACGCAGGAGCTGCGTCAATTTAGCGACGCAGCCTAATACACAATTTTAGTCTGATCAAAATGAAATATCATATCTGATATGATTTTCTGATATGTCAAGGGGTGCATACAGAGAACGGAAAATACAAAGCATAAAATATGTCTCTTAATATTAGAATAATCGAAAAATATATAAGGTGTAAAGTTATAGAAAATCTTATTTGCTTCAATTCATTACCTTATCATTTTTCTCAAACTCTAATATGTACAAAGATTTCTGTAGATATTAGTGTAACAGAAAAAATTATAAAAAACAACATTATAGTGAACCAAATTTTCTATAACTTTACTCTTTGGGTATTTTTCGATTTTTCCAATAGTAAGGGAGATATTTCAAATTTTGTGTTTTTCCCTTCCTGTTAACCCCCGTTTCTCTTTGTTCGATTTCACCAATTACCGTACTTAACCTTTCAAATACCAAAATCGTCTGAAACACCAAATTTCATTCCAATCGGATTAAAACTATGACTATAGCAAAAGAGTCCTTCGCTAAAAATTAACAAGTTCCAACGCATAATAAACGATAAAAATAATATGTTTATTGTTAACAGATACCAAAACGTAATAATCCCCTAAATAGTAAACACTGGCTCTGGATATTATAATATCCACGTTATACCGTAGTAGAGGTAAAAAAAAAAAAACAGAATATACTTCCTGTAGATTTTTTCTAAAGTTAGATTTTATTCTTCCTTCGAAAATTGAATTTTATTCTATAAAACTAAGATAATTATTTTCTTTTTTTATGTTAAAAATTCTGAACAATGACAGATAAAAATTTAATTTCATTAAATAAATATTTTATAAAATTGTCATACTCATGAATATTAAATTTATCACATACCTGTTATATTGTGTGTATTAAAAACATTTTCTTCAAGACTTCGATATTTGGCACTGTTTCCACATGGAGAAAATTGTCCCTTTTTAAAGTGCTATGATTGATCTTGTAGGGTATTTTACGCTTTCAAAATAGAATATCACCATAATGTTGTTTTTCTTTGTTTAATTTTTTTTACTCTTAAACTAGCACCTATTAAATGAAGGTCAAATTTTTATAGTTTTATAAAATTGACACTTCAAAATATCTTACTTAAAGCTATGGCTCGCTTATAAAGGGATGTCGTTAGCACAGTGTCTGTAGGTCTTTGAATGTTCCAAATTGGTATCCAATTTATTCGGTGTGTTTAATATCTAATTTGTTCATATTAAATCACATTGGCGGCATTTTACAACGGTGCTGGTGTGACAGTGGTCTAACCATTCTTAGACACAAGGTAACAAGAAACTCTGCTCGATAGTAAATGTTTTATGTAAAAACACAATTAAAGCACCGACAGCGGTTCTTGGACGTCAGAAGAAATAAGCAACTTGAAAAATAATCACATATCAATTCCGCGGAGCAGCCATTCATTATAAGGTGCCTCCAATTTAAGTTTAAAGAGAGCAGAAATAGAATGATGGAGAAAAATCTATGCTTTACTAAAATATAAATTTCATTACCGACAATGAAAAATTCAATACATTTCCATTTTCTCTAGTAATTCATTCTGACTTAAAATTTTTTTTATTACTTGCAAGTAAATATAACAACTAACTGAGTTAATTAATTAATAGCTATTTTATCTTTACATATTTGTTACATCTCTTACGGTTCGAATGTTGGACATTTTTGCCCAATTTGCCCAAACATGATCCGATTTTGCCCATTCATTTTGTTCTTTCCGAATTTGACCGTACTTTTTAGCGAATTTCCTCCAAAGGAAATGCAGCTATTGTTTTTGCACCAATGTTGGAATTTCGTAAACGTAGCTTTTGGTATTCTTAAGGTCAAGTTCGTTAATGGGTAAAATCGGACGAGGGGAAAAGGGGTTTAGAGGGAGGGGAAAACACAAAATTTGACTATCTCCCTTAATATTTGAAAAAGCGAAAAATTTATCAGGAGTTAAGTTGTAGGTACTAAGTTTTACTGTAATTTTGTTTCTTATCATTTTTCTGTTACACTAATATTTACAGAAATATTAACAATTAAAGATTGTTTAAAATGTCTGTGGACTCACTAGCGGTCACAGTTTTATTCCGATTGGAATGAAATTTGGTATTTGAGGCGCTTTTGATATTCTAATGGTCAAGTTTGTTAATGGGTAAAATCAGACGAGGTGAAAGGGGGTTTAGAGGGAGGGGGAAACACAAAATCAGGAGTTAAGTTGTAGGTACTTAGTTTTACTGTAATTTTGATCATTTTTCTGTTACACTATTATTTACAGAAATATTTACAATTAATGATTGAAAGTTAAAATTCAAAATATCTCTGTTCACATTAGAGTTTGAGAAAAATGATCAAGTAATGAATTGTAGCAAACTTGATTTTCTACAACTTTACTCGTCATACATTTTTCGATTATTCTATTTCGATTAAGAGAGATATTTAATATTTTGTGTTTGTTTGGCACGAATACATAAAATATATTTAATTGTAAAAAATTTTGATTTTCGTTGCCATAGTTAAAAATGAACTATAATCGTTATGCCGTTTTTTTTTTGGGCTATTAATAAATTTAATTTTTGCAAATACTAAAGTCATATCAGATATTATATTTCATTTTGATCACACTAAAATTATGACCGCTAGAGAGTGATTTATGTATTCTAAGGAAATTTGCCGCAGCTCCTGCGTAACGAATTTTTAGCTATAGAATACACACACAAAATTTCAGCTCGTTATTTCTTTTCGTTTTTGAGTTATCTTGTTCACAGACAGACAGACGTATATGCGGAAATGGCTTAATTAAGTCATTTTATAAACACCTAAGCCTAACATTTGGGTATGTGATCTATAGTGCCACGCGTTACAAAGTCAGGACTAAACTTAATATACCCTTGTATATATTATGTACCGGGTATAAGAATTTTAGTACTGTTATAATGTTTTAAAAACAATTTTACGTAAAAACACCTTACGGATGTTAAGGAGTTATATCGAAAACGCTACAAAACGAACGAATTCTTGTAGAATGCTTCTAACTTTATGCTTCTACTGTGAAAATTTGAAATGATTTACGGAGCTCTTTAAAAGAGCAGTATTTTTAGACTATGGAGATTTGTTCACTCAATACATTAAATTCATTTACCATTTAGATAGATTAAATTAACTCTATAAACTCTATAGAAACATTTTTGCACAATTTTATTCATTAACGGTTGTTGAGAAAAAATTATAAATAGAAATAAAATAAAAATCTGTCTTTGTCACTTAAAAATATATGGTATAGAAAGAAAAAGGGTATGTTTTTGTTGATTAAAATTAAAGGTACATTCAGTACCAAAAGTTTTTCAAATTATTTTCTTATTTGTAATTTGAAGTATTTTTGCCTTAAGGATATAATCTCCTGACCATTCTTAAAAGAAAAAAGAGCTTTAAACGCCTCAAAATACCAACTTTTACATTCGAACATTTCAATTAAAATGAGTAATATTAACCAAAAATATTAAATATCTAACAAGTTGCATGCAGCATCGTTTAGTTGTATTATGATGTCTCATGTTATATAAAAGTATTCCCTTACAAATATGCGTATTCCTTTACAAACTACCCAAAGCATAGATCGATCGATCTACTATAAAAGTAATGAATTATTAGATCTCTTCATTTTTAAAAATACCTATACTTACCTTTAACAATCATATTTTATCTGTTACGAACTTTATGTATTTTTGACTACTTGACTACTCGTATTTTTTTTGTAAACTGTATGGTCAAATCCATCCATTCATTGTCAGTATAGTTGGCTTTTGGTTATGTTATACTAACTAACGTGACTGTCATTTACTTAATTTGAGATTAAGGTTATATGTCTCTATATGAAAAAGTATACACACCTACGGTGGGGACGCACCAACTACCTTAAGCTTTCCGGTCTAGTGCTTTGCCAACTAAGCTACCCAGGTGATACAGTGGGATGCATAAAATATAACAAGATCCCATCGCTTGAAAATATTGATCGCAGACATAAATTTTTGGAATTGGTCTTCACAAAATGGCCTAATTCGACCATTTCCGCATAACCATCCGCCTGTGGACACGATAAGTCAAAAATGAAAAGAATAACGAGCTGAAACGTGAGCCGAAGTATGTGCTCTAAAGCTAAAAATTAAGTTCAAGTTCATGTATGGATAAAATCGTACCATATTTGGGCAGAATGGGCAAAACTGCCTATCCTTGAAACAGTAGTTAGATAGATGGACTGTAGACGGGCTACACGTCGACCATACGATCCATTGTGATGCCTAAGGATGTGAGGATATGAGTGGAGTGAAAGGAATTTTTGTGTATAGACTAAGAATTGGTAGGATATGCGACTGCAGCCGACTATGGTAGGAACTACGTCGATGTTCATCTGGAGTTCGTGCAGGAAACTGCAGAAAACCTTCTCAAGCATAGCCGGTTACTTCGTTTTTGTCCATACGCCGACAGTTTACTCAGTTAACCACCCCTTTTTTTTCTTAATAATTGACAAACTCCGATGTCGGGATTCAAACCCATAACCTGCCAGTTTTCAACTAGGCATAATGCTGCGCAGACATAACGCCTTAGACCTCTCGGCCACTTGGACTGGTAGAGACCGTCAGAGAGAAAACAAAACTGTGCAGATAAAAAATGTTCTTTTTTTTTTAAATACAATTTTTTACAGAATATACAGGCTATTTGAGCAATCGACTCAGTTAGTTGTTATTTTGACTTGTTTAAATTCGTTGTTTGATTAGAATTTTAATGCTGCATAAACTTTTAGTGTTTTATGGGAAGCATAGAAAAAATAGCAAATAAAACGGTATCAGACTACCACGTAAACTTTCTTCAGATTGTGCCGATTTTTCTATTAGAACATTCTGTAAATTCAATCTACCTATGTTATATTTTACGTATTGTACTATAAAGAAAATGGTAATATTTAGTTATATGGTCGAATAGAAGGAACTACTAGTACTACTATACAACGATCATTGAAACAACCATACATACATGCATATATATACTCATTCAAAATGCAGAATCACGCCCACGTTATTCTCTACCGGTAACATTTTTTTCCCATGTACGTGACTAAAACATATCATGATATTGCCGCTGTTCCAACAACTACTATACCTCTATCCTATAAATTTGTGTACAAGTATAAATTTGTGTTTACCTTTTAGAATCTACGTAGTACATATGTAAGATAAAGGAGAAACATACGAACGGTTCAAATATAATATGGGACACTACGTAATTGATTTTTGAGGCTGACTTTTCTTCTTCTTTTTTTTTAGTATTATTATTTTCTTATCATCGAAACAGAATAGTTTACATTTTAAATATCAAATCAGTACTATCAGTAACTTAGGAAAGATTCCACCAACACGTGCGCAGTTCTCTGCGACCTTAGTAAAGCTTTTGACATCATACGTCATGCATATTATTGTATAAGCTGGAAGGAATGGACATTCGAGGTGTAACATTATACTAGATAGAAAGCCATCTCAGTAACCGACGGCAAATTCTATCAATTGAGGGTGCTAACTCACAACTATTAACTTTAGCTAATCATTCCGTCCCTCAAGAGTCCACTCTTGGTCCAATTCTTTTTATACTTTACATTAAATGGCATGCCTTTGATTAGCTCAGAGCACAGGTTCTATATGTACACAGAAGATGCTACCATTTTAACTTCCTCGAAATCCTTTGCATAAATTCAATCTAAAGTTGATGATATAATGACAAAGCTAAATGAATATTGCCAAACAAACTGCATCAGACTAAACCAATCGAAAAGTAAAGTTTTGCCTTTCAGTTTGCGAAAGTCAATCGGCATTCGAACGAATAGTGCAGATAGTATTGAACTGTCAAAGTTTCTGGGTTTGGCAAATTAAAGCAATTTAAGTTGCGATATACATATAAACAACGTTTGTGGCACAATTTCAAAATACGCATATTGCATTAGGCGTCTAGGAGTCATTGTACCTGGATGTATTTGTTTTGATCACCTTTTATTATGCATATATTTCCTCCCGGAGTTCTTTGTTGGGGATCCTCTAGTATTGCCAATAATGTATTAATCAAGCAGAAAATGATCCTTACACATATTTTTAAGTTAAAAGCAAGACAATCGTGTGCATCATTTTTTTAAAATTAAATAAAAGTTTTGTGATCACACATTCTATGATATAGCGAATTTTTCGAAAATAATAATAAGCTTTTTCAATTACAACCATGTGAAACAATACACATGAGCCGTACCAATTGATTGTAGGTCAATTTTGTAGACGTATAAATTGTGTGGAATATACTTTCGTGTATAACCTGAATTTTCCACTCCAGTTGATACACCAGAATGGTAAACTTTTAAATTTTGATGTTCAATTGCAGTTTTCTTTTAGTTTTAATATAAGCCGATAGAAATATTTTTCATATAATCATCAAATTTTGAATTATTGATCTAATTACATTGCTGAATTTATAACTATAATAATTTGAATCGTTTTTTTATATAAAAATTATCCTTCCAATGACGCGATTTTTGGAACAAGACTATAATTTTATTAATGGTTTTTTTATAAGCCATTTTATAACAAGGCCAATTTAAAAAAATAAATAAACATAGATGTACTCTTTATTTTGTAGCGTTCAATTACTTGTAATTTAAGTAAAAATATACTCTAATAGTATCATATATAAATTTATTTTATATAAAGTTGTCATAAGTAATGTGTTTTTCAAATTAGACCATTTTGGTTAAATTGTATCAAGTATGGCGTTTGGAAAAATTAATCGTATACGATTATGAATTAAAAAATTAAAATTGTCGATGTCTACGTTTCGAAAATTTCTTTTTTATAATAAAGATAAAGATAATAAAGATAAACATAAAGATAAATCGCAATAACCTATCCGGGTCAAAAGATGCTCGAAAACATTCAGCCGTAGTGAACTAAAACTTTTACCAACGGTTTATTTCAAGTTTGAGAAACGACCTAATTTGAGAAAATAACTTTAACTTCTATGCCTATTATCTTCATCTCACCATCACACGAATGTACACATGGACTTAGATGATCTTGTTATATATTAATTATATAATTATAACTATAAACTATATAATTATAATGTATTATGTAAGAATACGTAAAAATAAGGGAACTTGAAAATTATTAGTAAAAAAGATATCAAATACACTTATTTTATTGTTTAAATAGAATTGAAAAAAATAGTTATCATTCAGTTAGGATAATACAATTAATTTTTTTTAAATATTGTTACTGAGTATTTATGGATTTAATAAGTATATTAATTTTTATATTTAATTTTTTAATTTTTCACCTCCGAATAAAGGTGAAAACTATAAATTATTTAAACACAAAATTTTCTACAAAAAAAAAAAGTTAGTAAATATCAAACCACGTCAAGAATATATTTACGTTTACAGAATATTTTAGTTATAAGATTAGTACTAGGTAAATTTTTTTACCTGATACTTTGATTGTTAAGTAATTGATCGAAAAGATAAAATTTTACCAAGGGGTAGATTTACATAGGTGGGCAAACTTTGACTACACTCAGCTCTGAGTGAGAGGTAGGAAGAGAGATAGAGTAAATACAGAGTACCTACCAATTATTATTATTTTCTTTTTTTCATTAAAACATTTTCTGAAAAAAATGTAATAATTCCAACTCTTTTTTATGGTCACTATTATTCAAAGTATACAATACATACAATACATTGAATACATACTCTGGAATTTTGGCCATAAAATGTACGTTTTTAATATATTTGGGTATGAATAAAATATAAATGTTATATAAATTATAAAATATAAATCTTTCGATCTTATACATTTACCGCTTGACAATTGTAAACCGCTTGTAAACTTTTTGATGATTTAGCTTTAGTTTAGAATAAGATTTTAGGAAATTCCGAATAATTTGCCTAAACTATTCATATCGGAGAACTAATAAACAATTATTTACTTGATTTAATTATTTTTTCTTAGTAGGAGGTATAGTGTCATGGGAATCTGATGACACTGGATACAACAAAGATGCCAATCATAAAGTTGGGGGGTGGGGGGGGGGGTTACTTTGGTAATTTATTACTAATTTCTAAATGGTTAAATTTTACATAAAGTGGGAATACATATAGTTGTTGTTGTAATTATTGTTACTGCTATCATCATTATTGTCATTATTATTATTATTATATTGCTATTTTTATTATTATGTTTTTCGGTGTATTCTCTCCATATGGTTAAAGATATTTTTTAAACAATAAATATTTTATAAAACTATTTCTAAATTGATTCAATAAATTATTGGGCAAAAATCGATAAGCAACCTGTATTGAAACTTCGTTCCGTCTTACTTCAAAACATACCTTTTTTACTTACTCTCACACAGCTAATGGAGAGCCGTCTGTGCCCACCTCTAAGGTAGAACAACCCGCCTTCAATGAAGTTCTATGTGATTATAAGAAAGTATCTGATTAAATATGGTTTAAAAAACTTATTCCATAACTTTTTTTTCAAATTAAGTAAATGGAATTGATACTAGTTTGAAATAAATAAATCAAAACAAACTTTATAACAATTAACACTTTCTTTATTATCACACATACAAAACTTGATAGACATTTATTAATTAAATTACATACTGATATGAAAAAATTAACTCGTCAACCAGGAATCGAACCTCGGCCCTCTGGATAACTAGTCCAGTATGCTTTCCTCTACAACAAAGACGATTGTGATGCGACAGCCAACTTTTTGACATTATTCTAATTTTGTATTTATTAGACAGTATTTACTTCTTTTTGAAGTGATTTTGAAATTGTAATTTTGTATTCGAAAGGAATTTGGACAAAAAACGTTATGTGGACACGAAAGTATACACAAACAAACAAATATTTGATAGACATTGTTCAAGTACTTAACATGCTGTAAGTACAAGTAACATGCAGTAAGTACAAGTAAGACTAACCTACCGTAAAAGTAACGTAGGCTAGGTCTATATTAGAAGCGTTTCTGCGCCAGTGACAATTATAATTCCGTGCACTATTAATGATATCGTCTTCTCCATTGACCGTCCGGTGTTGTTCCGACCTAAGTGAACTTACATGAATGTGTAACGTTAAAGCTTTTTTTTTTAATATTGTATAAAAATTTTATTTTATACATTGTCAATAATTAATTCGCAGTATTTGAAATGCGAGGGAATTATTATATAGGATGTCTCGTACCTGTTGAGAAATCTCTGTTGAGATCACAGATATAAAAAATATTAACATATGAAAATAAAAAAGTTGGTGTTTTAATACGAGGTTCCTAATGAATGATTTAGTTTACCAAAATAACCTTTTCATTCTTTTTAACTGTTAATTTGAACGATGGTTTACTACCACTGACATCAACTAAGATTATTGTGTATAACATATCTAGAAGGTTAGTTACTTTCAACAAGCTAGTCCTATTACCTTTCTAGAGAGAACGGTTCTGTTTATTAATTACTATGCCTCATGAAGAGTATTTAAAGCAATATTTACAAGTACATAAACCTAACGATATAAACGAATATAACGGTATATAAAGGAAATATTCCTAGAATCCCTCAATTTTAATTACCTTTCAACGACATAATTCCTTTAAATTATTTTAATGTGATATTTGTACATAAACAAGAATAATAAAAATAATAAAAATATACAGTACGAATAAATCTATCGCTTCCATTCACGAAGTAAGCGAATTTTCTCAGAGGAAGGAATCATATGACAAATCAAAGTACCATGATATACCACGAAGTAATTTACATTATTATGGATATGAATAAAATAAAAATTGAAAATTTTTATGTAAATATATAGTTAGAGAAAATATGGTCAGGTAATAAATTTTAGTAAAATTTACTAACCACAATTTTATTTCACTTAACTTTTCGTATTTTGCTAATATTAAGAGAGAAATTAAAGATTTAGGTATCTCAATCACCCTCAGGGAGGGAGGGAAACAAATATAATAATATATATACATATAAATACATATATATATATATATAGTTATATATATATATATATATATATATATATATATATATATATATTATATGTATATATATATAAATATATATATATATATATATATATATATATATATAACTATATATATATATATGTATTTATATGTATATATATTATTATATTTGTTTCCCTCCCTCCCTGAGGGTGATAAATATATATATATAAATATATATATATATATATATATATATATATATATATATATATATATATAAATATATACAGATATACAGGGTGAATCGAACCAGGTGCATAATAGCACACGCCTACACTTCTTTCCATGATCCTCGCATTTTCCAACAATATCGTTTTTCATTAGGGAGTAACGTAGTAAGTTTCGTTCAAGTTATGGAGACGGTCTGCTCATAATACAAACGTTGTTTTGTATGTTGCGTTTTTGCTTGGATGCACATGGTGTTCTTGTTGATGTTGATGTGTGCTTTTGACCCCTACTCTAATTATACTTAGTGTGATATAGTTTTATGCGTAATACATCTAACTCCGTACATAGTTACATGTGTAATGACTTGTTATTCAATTGAATTGTAGGTTGCAGGCATGATGCATCAATATAAAAATGCCATGTCCGTCTGAGCTAGCATATAGCATATAGGATGGTATTAATGTTATGAACAAACTGTCTCCAATAGAACAGGAAGTGTTGTAGGAAAGTGTTGTAGCTATTGGATGTTGTAGGAAATTGGGAGGATAATGGAAGGAAGTGGAGGCATGTACTATTATGTACCTGGTTAGATTCACCCTATATATATATATATATATATATAAATTAATTTTTAAGCTATAACCTACCAATTACGAAACTCCTTGTACAATACATTTTCGTAAAAATATTCAAGCACATGACATTCTTATATTCTACCGTTAGGAAACAATTTTCTTAGAATATTTTAGCAAATAATGCACAGAACAGAATAATACACAGAATAATATAACTTATGTTATTCTTCAATTGTGTAAAACATATGAAAATCATTTTCTAGATATTTTATTTAAGTTAAAAAGCATACATACACTTAGAATAGGGTAGAGCATATGTTATATAAAAAAGAAAAATTTTCAATTTAACTCTTGGTGCACAGATCTTCTATTGAAAGTAACAAACAATATATGCACTATCAATAAAAATGTATAGCAACTTTTTGTATCCTATTGAAATAGTAAAATTTATCTGGAAAACTATTTTTATGAAAAATATTTTTAGTAACTTTTTGATTTACTGTGTGGTAATATTTGTGGAAATTGAGGAAAACGATAAAATTCATAGTTAATAATTATCCATTCTTTAATTAATAATTCATCACAAATCTTTAAAATCTAATTTAGAAATTGTGTTTTAAAAGTTAGTACAATCAATAGAGAAGCCCGTTACTCTTGTCCGCATTGCAGTAAATCACAGGAGTTTTTTTTTTTTAATTAGGTTCAGTATCACATACTGAATGTAAATGTAGAAATTCCTTACAAATTTTGACCCCGGAAGTGTTGATATTATTCTGTGATTTCAAAGTTTTCGAGATATTTTGTCGGGGATATTTTGTCCTTGAGATATTTCGTCGGTGATATTTAGTCAAGGGATATTGTGTGTGAGGAATATTTTGTCTGGGGATATTTTGTCTGGAAATATTTAGTCCCGGGAATATTTTGGCAGGGATATTTTGTTCGGGGACAAAGACGCACGTAACCTATTGCACATAACAGGTAATAATCAAATTTTATTCATAAGTAAATAATAAAACAGTAATTACAGTTATAATAAATGACATATCAAAATCTGATAAATATTGTATATTTTAAACATCTTTAAAAACCTTCCTACGTTGCGTGGAGAATCGATTTAGTACGCCAGAATAAATGACATTTCTTTATTCCTGTATTACCAATGAAACAATTTCACAAAAATGTTATGTCTATCAATCCGATGCTCTGAAAATCCAAATTCGTTAAGAGCCAATATCGGTCACAATTTCGGGCCGTCATCGATCAAATGACGGACAAAATTTTGTTTAGTTTTTTAGTCTTAGAAACTAAATAAATTTTTACAAAATATTTATAAAACAAATTTTTATTGCTCTAAAAATATAATTAAGAAGAAAAGTTTTAATAGACTGAAAGTAATGGCATTAATTAAATACGTATAAAATAATTTAAGAAAAATTCCCACAAAAGTATTTAGAAAGTTTTTAATTTTCATTTGTTTTTCATTCTAAAGATAATTATTTAGTTAATGTGTTCATTAATGAAAGATTATTTATATTTAATTTTTTTCTATAATTATTTACTAAAATAGTTTATAGAATACACTAAAAGGCTGTTCGTAAAATCATTAACTAACTATATTATCTCATCCGGCAAATGAACATTAACTAACTATATTATCTCATTCGGCAAATGAAGACACTATTTGACAAACCATATAAGACAAACTTATAAATGCGTACTCAAAATGCATCCTTCAAAAATCTATCAGAATTTTGAGAGCACCAACGAGTAGCCAGTGCTCTGCTGGGAATTGGAAGGTTGCGGGTTTGAATGCCTGCATGGTTTATTAATTATATTTGAGAGAGCAATTAATTGCCTAACTTTCGTATGGACAAGAACGAAGTAACCGGGGATACTTGTGAAAAGAACAGTATCCCATCAGGAACTTCAGATGAACAAGTTCCTATCAAAAGTGGACTACAGTTGCATAACCTACCAATTCCCAGTCTACATGTAAAATGTCTTATTCTTGGATCAAATCATAAATGCAATGAAATTGAGTTTAATAACGATCAAAAAGAGCAATGACCTTGGTGGCATCTGGTTATAGGTTGTGTGTCTCAGACACGCCATTATTATGATTTATTATGAAGTAACTGAAATTTTAAAATCCAATTAAAACCAAAATTATTGCTAAAAACATTATGAAAAATTACTGAAAATAATAAAAACTAATCTGAAATAATAATATAAAAATAATTTTTTAAATTTTATTAATACATGGTTCATACTAAAATTATTTATTTATTATATAAATTATTATTGGTAGAAAATAATTCATTCCTTAAAAATTTCTATGAAAACTCAATAATAATAATCATAATAATAATACATCATAATATTTCCCGGTAATATTTGGAGGTATTTATATATTATTTCAGAAATCACGCACACACCAAAATAAATATACATACAAGGTGGCCAGAAACAGATGTATCATATACTATGATTAGAAGTATATATCGTTTATAGACTTATAAACCATGTAATCGATGACAAACAGCTACAAATACAACAATCGATTGCGTTATTGCAGCAGACTATCGATATGCCACAAAACATATACGCTAGTAAAGTACTGAGCCATCTCATATTTTTAGTGATTAAATTGATGAGCAGCTTACAAGAAGTATAATTTGATATTTTTAGAAAAAAAAATTTCTTAAGGTATAAAATTATGTACTAGTTTTTCTAATGTCTATGACGAGATTGATGTTAATGATTCTCGGCGAATTTTTGGTACAATATTAAGAGCAATACCTTTGCCACAAAAACATTTGTCACGAAGTTATTGTTGTAATTCGTTGTAATGAACAATGTTATCAATTATAACAACAGTTTTATGAGAAAATTTCAAATTAATTGTGACATTAAGATTGTAGAAGTGTGTATGCGCAAGTAGTGTGTATTCTGTACTAAAAATTCGCTGAGAATCATTCACATCAATCTCTTCATAGACATTAGAAACATGAAAAGTAGTACATAATTTTGTATTGTAGCGGTGTCACTTCTTCATTAAATTAATACTATAATTTTGTTCATCATTTTTATTTGTTGCATAACAACTATAACTTCCCTCTATTATCACGGTTGCTTTGAATGCTTACAACCATGGTAATTTACATATAAATATATATCTAATATTTTATAAATCAAATCAATAAAGATCAATTATATCTTTCATACATATTTATTATTTATTTAAATAATAATTATTTATTATAATTATCTTTTACCTTTACAAATTAACAAAATTATAATAATAATTTAATGAAGAAGTGACACCGCTACAGTATTTTTAGTAATACTTTTTTTTCTAAATATATCTAATTGCACTTTTTGGAATCTGCTCATCAATTTTATCTCGGGCTTCACTGAATTCACTATGAATTCACAATGAATTTTCGGAAGAGTGCATATAAAATGTTTGTCAAGTAATGATATTTTTCTAAATTTTGGCAGTTTGAAACGTCAATTTTAAATTTATTTCCAAATTATTTATTTCCAATTTTTTTTACTACAGGTATTTCTATAGAAACTATAAACTATATTAAAGATTTGTCTTGTTAACTTGGAACTTCTTTAATCATTATTTCGATATTTCGTATAATTTCCTCCAAACAATTCGGTTAAATACACATACGGATAAACTCCAACGCAATAATATGAAACATTATTAGAACTTCCCGTTACTTCCACCAAATTTATATATAAAAATTTAAAAAGAAACTTTTTCTGTACATCGTTGTAGAAAAGAGCTGATAAACTTCAAAGGATCGAACAGATTTATCAAACATACCTAAGAACCATCGCTAGAGAACCAGCTATCTATTAAAAAAACCGCATTCAAATCGGTGCATGCGTTTGAGTGTTTAAATGCCACAGATAAACCCACAGACAGACAAATACAGATAGGCACCCATCTTTTTGCATCGGGGATTAAAAATAGATGAGTAAACGGTTTATGTAGATAGATAGATTGTAGAGGCTGTCCTAGACGGGGTACACTTCGACCATAAGGTCCATTGTGATGCCTAAGGATGTGAGGATGTATGTGAGTGGAGTGGATGGAATTTGTGTATAGACTAGGAATTGGTAGGATATGCGGAAGCAGCCGCCTATGATAGAAACTATGCCGATATTCATCTGGAGTTTGTGAAGGTAACTGCAGAAAACCTTCTCAAGCATAGCCGGTTAGTCAACAAACCGCCGCTTTTTTTTTCTTAATAATTGACAAACTTCCGATGTCGCGAGTCGAACGCATAACCTCCCAGTTTCCAAGTAAGCCTACTGCACAGACATAACGCCTTACACCGCTCGGCCACTTGGACTGTGCTTAAGGTTTATGTATATGTTATATACGTTGATGTCTTCGGCATATCTTTCGTGCAACTTTTATGGTCCAAATTATGTTTACGTAGTTCTCGACATTTCGTTACTATAAAATATGTCATCAAGCACTCAGAACATACAGACTAATCAAACAAATTCTGTGTGAGTCGTTTTTTATGGTAAAAACAACATTAGAGCATGCATTTTTCATGTGCCAATCCTTTTCTAAATGAATTGTATTTTTTTTGTTTTTTTGAGGCACTTTATAAAAATGTATGTTTTTATTCAAACGAAAAAAAAATTTATAAGAAAAAAACTTGATTGCAAATATATTTCATGCTGAATTAGTCAATTATTTATAAGGCGCACTCGAATAACGAATAAGGACGAAATCAATATTAGAATTTGTATTTGTGTATTACTATATACAAATATATATATATATATATATATATATATATATATATATATATATATTATGTATATGGATAAAGGTGTGTTATATATGATAGAAAAAGATAGTTGAATTATTTATTTATATTTATTTTTATTTATCAAGTAAGTATACAGTAAGAAAATATACACAGTAAGAATATATAGATTTGTTGATGTGAAACGAGCAACGAAGTACGTCAGAATGGTACTTATGGTGGAATCTTGCGCGAAAGATAGCACACAAAAAATATGACATGAATTGTATTTCTATACAGTTGTCGTCAAATTTATGAAAGTAGGTATACGGTTTGATCGTCTTATGTGGTCTTAAGTATAATCTACAAGTTATATTCTTTCTATATTCAAATAGTATTTTTGAATACTTTTAGAGGAATTATACTTCACTGATACGCCACACGACAAAGATTTCATGTGGCGAAAACATTCTTCGCATACAGTGCAAATAAACGCGAGACCTGGAATTAATCAATTGCATTGCATTGGTTAAATTATCATACGAAATTTATAAATTGAAGCACTTTTCCATATATATTATTAAACTATCTATACTAATAATATTATAAAGAGGAAAGATTTGATTGTTTGTTTGCATTGAATAGGCTCCAAAACTACCAGACCGATTAAAAAAATGCTTTCACCGTTGAGAAGCTACACTATCCCCAGTTGACATAGGCTGTATTTTCAAAAAAATTAGGGATTCTTACAAAAACTCTAATAATGTAACCCGAGGTGTAAAAAGGAGGAGGTTCTGGGAAGCCACATAACATTTTAATTCTGATAGAAGAAGTTCCAGTAAAAATTAATAAAGTTGAATAATTCAGTAGTACGCTATCGACACCAAAAGTGCCGGAGCAAATCTTGGAGTTCCACGGGCAAAGCCGGAGAATTCAGCTAGTTAAATATACATACATCGTTAAATATATATAAAAGTTTGTCCTAAAAGGGAGCTCGTTATTTTAATTGCACTCGAGTTGGCGCTACTCAAAATAAAATTTTCCATGTTATTAGCATAGAAAAAGTTTTGTTCGCTACTCTTAATTACGCAACTCTATTTTTATAATAACAACATGGGGTACTGTTTTCTAGGAAATCAAATTCTCTACAAAATATTTTTCGACACTAAGCCTCTAAAATAAATCGTTAAAAGTCTGTTGATACTAAACTCATCCTCATATCGAAAAGTTTCCTTTGTATCGAAATCTCACAATCTGGTAAGAAATTGAGTCCTCTTCAATAGTAGTTTTTAAGAAAAGGATAATTGCAGTCATTAATATTGTATCGTGGCGCCTTAGTATACACAAACAATAATATGTTAGAATAATAAGTTAATTTTGACTTAAATTTAACAATGATATGAAAAAATTGACACGTTTCATCCGTGATGTAACGGTAGCACACTGGGTTAAAAATCCAGAATCTTCCCGGTGGATGAGTTAATGTTTCATATGAATATGAATATGAATATTTGATTAAAAAGGATATTGGTTTAGATGTAAAGTATACATTTAAATTTCTAAGTTTGAGGATCTATGTAATTAAGAAAGAGGGCACACCTTTGGAAATAATGTTTTTCTAGGTTTGGACAATCTATTTTTCGTTTGGGATCTAATAAAACAAAACAGTTATTTTTATGCACACTAATATAGATTATATATACAGGGTTAGTCAAAAGTCATGCAGTTTCTTGAAAGGGTGGATAGGGGATGAAATTCTTAGATGAAAATTCCTTGGAAATTTTTGCACCTGACCCACCGTTAATTAGATATTAATTAAATAAAGTAACCAATTAAAGAAGCGCGTTAACGGAATAAGAAATGGTGGGGAATGAACGCAGCGGCAGCACAGATACGTAAGGGGAGCGAGCTCTCCCCACCAATACCGTAGAGCGAATCAATCTTATACGTTTCAAATCCGGTAGAGTTTTGAAAAATTTTGGAAAAACAATTTACTATTTTTTGTTTCGAAAAATATGATTAACTAATTATTCAATTTTTATTTTTAAAATTTGAAAATAATAATTATTTTAACTCCAATAATTGTCTAGGTGCTAGGGACCTATTTGCGGTAACCCTCTTATTATTATTTTTAACTCCAATAACTATTCAAACTAATTTTTCAGTAAAAACAGCTCCATAAATATTAAATAATTTGGGTGACTAAGTTTCTGTGTAAACAAAAAGTTGATAAACATTTATTTAATGAAATTTCATTTTAAGAAATCCAATAAAAATTGATTCAGTTAATTAGATTTTTCGGAAAAAAAAGGTAAATTTTTACCCAAAATTTTTCAAAATGACTATAAAAACTGTACCGGATTTGACTATTATGAAAACTGTAACGCATAAGATTGACACGCTCTACGTTAGTGGTGGGGAGTGCTCGCTCCCCTCACGTATCTCTGCTGCCGCTGCATTAATTATCCACCATGTCTTATTCCGTTAACGCGCTTCTTTAATCGGTTACTTTTTTTAATTAATATCTAATTAACGGTGGGTCAGGTGCGAAAATTTCCAAGGACTTTTCATCTTAGAATTTCATCCCCTGTCCACCCTTTCAAGAAACTCCATGACTTATGACTCACCGTGTATATATATATTTATACATATAAATGATTTCACTACTATACTTATATACAAAATATTAAGGTCGTTTTTCTTTCTGTAAATAGTCTCGATCATTGAATCGAAATTTAAAACTCGCTTATTTCTTATACGAGTAGTAAGATAAATGTTGTTTATTTTAAATAATATACATAATTAAATACAAATTTTTATTTAACTTAGTTTTTTTTTTATAAATATTTATCTTCAATTAAAATATCGTATTACCAAGAACCTTCCTGTATTAATAGAGATAAAGTATCAAAATATTTAATATGATTTATTTTGATAACTGTGTGTGTATAAGAATTATATTATGTAAAGTGAAACCCCTTTGAAAACCTTTTAACAACTCTCTTTTTCGTTATTTGAAGCTTTATATATCAATTCTTCGTCGCGTGTTTGTGTTACCAGCTCATTCGTGAGCGTTTTATTTGCGATAAATCTGTCGGCTTGATTGATAACCGTCCTAATTTGATGCACGATGAATTGTGCCGAATTCAATTTAAAACTCTATGAAAACTTCCCTGAATACTGTGGCTTTGGCCTAATAACTTGCTTTTACTACGATGCAACAAAAAATCTGTGCACCAGCTCATCATTAGTAATTTTTTTTATTGTTGGATATGGCACTCAGTATCCTAAATAGGATGCCAAAAATATTTTATGTTAGGTGATATTTTTGGTAAACATAAAATTTAGAAGTTTCATAATCAAAACTCAATCGTCCAATCATAATATATCTTATACACTGTTTTTTATATATTTATTTATAATGAGTATAAGCTTCGTTATGCCTTTAACTGGACAGATAACAGAAGACATCCAATATTCATTATAAATAATTATATAGATTATTAGTAGTCTCTGTATGTTGTTAATAAACTGATTTATTTCACTTTATCATAAAAAAATAAATAATATTTATTATACACTTTTGAACAGGTATTAATGTTTTTACAATTTATATATTCAAATCCTCTGAAAAAGTAGAACATTTATTTTTAATTTAGATAATATATGTATATATAATATACATTAACGAATATTTTAAAATAATGTTTATTTTATTCGTTTTCGCAAAGTTTATTTTCAACATAGAATTTCTACACAAAATTTAATTTACCAATTTATATTTTTATAATCAAATTGAATACAATTATAATTTTAAACCCTTTACTCTTATATTATTTGTGTAAACGAATTTGTGTAAACGAATTTGTGTAAACGAATTTGTGTAAACGAAGAGTACGAGTATATTGAAAATAACCTTGTCGCGATATCTTGGCTCTCATTGGCCTTCAAAAGGAGCGTTGTTGAACCTACAACACATTCCGATACTTGACACAAAAAGAAAATACAAATTTTACTAAATCTATGTAAATTTGGACCATATGCACTTTAAAAAAAAATTTAATAAAAGAAAAATTTTATTGATTCAAACCTGAATTTATTTGATTTAAAAAAAAGGGATTTTGAATTTATTTTTTTCAACAATTTTTAATTTATAACTTTGATTATTTTAATGGTATACTTTAACTGAATATTAGTCGAACAATTACTTGTTTTAAACTTTGATGATAATCGAACAAATAACAATTTTAGACTTAATTGATACAATGTCACTTTTAAACTGATTTTGAATTAGCAATGGCCGTGGCTTTTATATCCGTTATAGACCTTTTTATACCATGGTTGTTTGAAAAAATATTTTTGTATAGACGTTTCTCGAAAAATTTAGTTTCTCAACAACCAGGGCCGCATTCGGAGGTTCTCATTATTTATAAAACTTATTAAATTTATAATGGACCGCCAGGATATTTTAATATCCACTTATCGCAGACGGCCAGTGCCAATTTAAAATTTATATACAATTTTACAATTTTACAATATGTAAATAATTGATTCATAATTGAAGTTGCAACTTATTTACAAAATTATACTTTTGAACAGAATCAAACTTGCTTTTATTCGTGCTTTTTTTATCGTAAATTAATTATATCTGATTTTATAATAATTTTTTTCCAATAAAATAAATTATTTGATTTTTGATTTTTTTCTTTAAAAAAAAAACTTTAGTTTTAAAGGAAAAAAAAAACTAAATCAAATCTTAGTATTTTCGGTTAATTATAAAAAAAACTTCTTCCTCCAAGGCGAAAAAAATTGCTTTAAATATTTTTCGTAATACTTAATTAGAACTGTAATTTTAGAAAAATGCGTGAGGTCCAAAAAATATTCTTAATAATTTTTATCACAACAACCTGAAACACATTAAGAAACAATGGTTGAGAGAAAATGGGTTGGCACTGAAATTCAAATCGTAATTTGAAACAATATGGATAAATGATTTTGGCAGATTGTATTCAATTTTCATAGACTAGAATGGACTTTTGAGTTCAGGTTTACTTATCTGATTTCTTAAATTTAAGGGTTAAAGTTAATTGTTGTTTCAAAATGCCTGGAATAATTGAATATATATATATATATATATATATATATATATATATATATATATATATATACTACAATTACTCAGAAGTTTTATTCTATCGCAACCAATTCTTTGACATATGATGCTATAAACTAATGAGATAAAATATTATCTGAATACCGCTTTACTTCCGCTTGAAAAATTGAGGGTAAAATCATGTTACCTTAAATAATTTTCGTACATATTTCTTATTGACAAAGATAATATTTAAGTTGCATCCAAGGAAGATTAAGTAGGTGGTGTTAAATCGAGTCGAACAAAAAACTCTATAAGATTGAAATTGTATATTTAATTTATATAACAAAGAAATTCAAAACATAACTTGAGTTATAGATATTAATTCAGGTTAAAATAGGATTCAAAAAGGAACATCATGATAGTCAAAATCACCAACGAGCATTTTACTGTCGATCTTCTTTAGTTTTTTTCATCTTCTCTTTAAAGTAATAGGCCAAATTAAATATAGGCATATGATGGCTCCAATCAATTATTCTAATTAAATTTTTACTTAATATCGTGGAATTGGCATCTCAGCCTGGTAAAAACCATTTTAAATTGACGATAAAAAGGTTCACTTATAGTTTACTATTGATGCATTCAGATTTGACTTAAGTCCGAGTGGACAAGCTGTTAAAAGCGCTCTGCTCAGAACTGAGAAATTAAATAATAATAATGGGGCAGTAAATTGATTTTAACTGTCGGCATATGGACAAAAACGAATGTATCTAGCTAGGCTTGTAGTTTCCTTTCCCAAACTCCCTATGAATATCGGTATAGTTTTGGCATTCGCATAACCTACCTAGTCTACATACAAACTACTTGTTCTTTAGGGGACGGTAAAACGGCTAGAAAAGCATATTTGCTAGGCTTCAAACTCCTCTACTACCTGCACCTATTACTGACATTTGACCTCGGTAGAATGGTATAGTATTTAACACAATTTTATGTCATAAGCAATTCTGTCAAGTAAGGATTTTAAAACACTTTGTTATCCATATATATTTATTTGTGTATACTTAAGCGTCAACAATACGATGTTTGTCCAAATTCCTTAAGTTGGCTATTACGTCACAGTCGTCTTTGGTGTAGCGGAAGCATACTGAGCTAGATATCCAGAGGCCCGAGGTTCGATTCCTGGTTGACGAGTTAATTTTTTCATATTAGTATTTAATTAAAAATTCAATGACAATGATATTTGTCTAAATAGTATACGCTAAAGTCTTCTACAGTTTGTCTTACATAACCGAAAGGAATTTGGACAAACATCGTATTGTTGACGCTTAAGTATACACAAATAAATATATATGAATAACTTCGTCAGAAGTAATACTGTCGAAATAAATAAAAATAAGAATGATATGAAAAAGTTAGCTGTTACGTCACAGTCGTCTTTGGTGTAGCGGAAACATACTGGACTAGATATCCAGAGGCCCGCGGTTCGATTCCTGGTTGACGAGTTAATTATTCATATCAGTATTTAATTCACTTTGTTATCATTAATTACTGTTGTAAACAAAAATAAATTAAGCAAACAGTGACTAAACGGTGCCATTATGACGTATGAAATTCATCACCGGCTTCTACATTATTATATTTACTAGAAATAAAATAAAGCATAACCACAGTTCACATACAATTTTATTTCCTTTTAAACTAATGCAAGAAATGAGATGACAAATTATATGAATTTTATGAGTTATGCGTGTTTTATTTAGTAGTAAATGTATCGTGTAACATCTCTAAAATACACACGTGGAGGAATTATACACACATACAATTGTTTCTCATATTTCAATTAATGATTGGTTTGCATGTTGTTTCTATTCCATAATTATTTATTTCTGCTTTTTTTTTATATTTAAGTGTGTTATGAACACAAGAAACAAAAACTGAAACATTTTTATTTATTTTATTGAAGACAAAATTTTTAGAAAGAACAAAAAAAACTAAAAATCGAATTTAGTATAGTGTAGTATACGACGCAACTTTTTCGAGTGATAAGTGAAAAACTGACAAAAAAGTCTTTCCACCCCTCTCCCACCATGAAGCGGTAGCGGTAGAAGTGGAAACTTTAGTATGTTTACCTCCTAAGTACCCCCAACAAATTACCAAAATCCATCACCGACATTCATTCTCAAAACCTTATATTGTTCTTTGGTGCGTTCTTATCTTGACTACAATTTTCCCATCTGGACTCCTTACTATTCCTACCACTCAAAGCACTCTAAGCACATTGGAAGCACATCGAATCTGTTCAAAACAAGTTTTTGCGGTTCATAAGCTTTAAATTAAAATACTTCTCAGCTTCTTACTCCGACATTAAATCCCTCCTAAACCTCTCTTCACTACTCTGTAGAAGGAACTCTAATGATTTGGTACTACTACAGAAAATAATTCATAACTCCTTGAATTGTAATGATCTTGTAGAGATAATAGATTGATATGATAAATAATTATTATTTAAATAAATAATAAATAAGTGTTAAAGATATAATTGATCTTTATTAAATTGAATTATGACATATTATATATTTATATGTAAATTATCAAAGTTGTTAACATCCAAAGCAACCGTGATAAAAGAGAGAAGTTATAGTTGTTAAGCAACAGATAAAAATGATAAATAAAATTATAATAATAATTTAATGAAAATGCGATACCGCTACATACTTCCCCCCATCAACTAATAAAGAAAAACGACTAGAAAAAGGTTGTAACATAAAACAACCTTGTTCACTCGGAAAAAACTTTAATAGTTGATGTACATCTTAAAATTAAATACAAAGTAAATTAAGAAAAGATTAACATTGAAAAAAGTATGCAGGTTTTAGCCTGTCAATCGAAATAGAGGTAGGTTTGTTATTGATATCAATAACAAAAAATTTAGGAAATCTCTTGATAACAGAGAAAGGACCTCTATAATTACAAGATAGTGGAGGTTTGACATGATCCTCGCGTATAAAAACTTTTTTTGATGAATCTTAATCTTTGGGTAAAAATACATTTTTGTTGGTGAACTGTCTGGTAAAGAAAAATTTTGCATTTATCATTCTATTTTTCAACTCTCGAGTAGATTGTTGAACAGAATGATATGTATCAACGTTTTCTGAAAAGAAATCATATGGTAATCAAAGAGGAATCCCATATAAAATTTCTGCAGAAGAAAGGTTAATATCCTCCTTGACCGAGGAGCGCAAATTTAGAAGTACCCAAGGTAAAATTTTGTACCAGTTATTATTTTTTTGACAGCAATTTAAAGAAATTTTGAGTGACCGGTTAAACCGTTCAATAATACCGTTGCTGTTAGGGTGATAAGCAGTAGTGGAAATATGCTTAATCCCTAGAGAAGACAAAAAATCTTTCCACATATGTGATTGAAATTGTTTACCTTGATCAGTAGTGATCCTCGTAGGTAAACCAAAACGCGAGAACCAAGAGGTAATCAAATTGTTAATAATTTCTTCCGACGTGATAGTTTTGATTGGAATAGCCTCGACCCAACGCGAAAAACGATCAATGATAGTGAAGATATACCGATATCCTTCACTAGGAGGAAGAGGTCCAACAATATCTAAATGTAAGAAAGAAAATTTGATACTTGGTTCTTCAATAGGCATAAAATCACTTTTAGTGTGACGAGTGATTTTATTTAATTGGCAGATCGGACATGATCGTGTCAAATTTTTGATTCGCGAAATAAGATTGGGGTTAAAAAAGAATGTGCGTACTTTTTTCAAGGTTTGTCTAATTGATGGATGACCAAGATTATGGACAGCTTTCCATACGTCTTCTACATCAATGTCAGGTACGAAGATTCTGGGAATTTTCAAAGAAGTCTCTACATAAACCTTAAAAAGAGAATTCGGAGGAGTACGTATTTCTAAAGAATATTTTGGATTTTTTAACAAATTACTAAGAAGAGGATCACATTTCTGGTGATCAGAAATCTTCTTAATATCAATCAAATCAATACCTGAAGGTAGTGAAATTGTATTAATTCGAGATAAACAATCAGCCGGAATGTTTTCACTACCTTTAATGTATCTAAGATCAGTTGTATATTGACTGACAAAGTTTAAATGACGTATATCACGATTTAATAAATTTTCATTACGAGAATTAATAGCATTTATTAAAGGTTTGTGGTCAGTCTGAATAAAAAAATTTCGATTTGAAATGAAATGACGAAACTTTTTTATGCCAAAAACAATAGCTAATAATTCTCTTGAAAATGTACTATATCGTCTTTCAGTGTCTGTCAGTTTTCTTGATGTGAAAGCGAGTGGCTTCTAGACGTTATGAATTTTTTGTTGCAAAACTGCACCAATGCCAGTACCGGAGGAATCAGTGAGAATGCAAGTTTCAGCGTTTGAAACAGGATGTGCTAATTTAACAACTATAACTTCTCTCTTTTATCACGGTTGCTTTGGATGTTAACAACTTTGATAATTTACATATAAATATATAATATGTCATAATTCAATTTATAAATATCATTAGCGAAATTAACAATAGTTTTCAGATCAACATTATTGTCAACGGTGACAAGTTGAATTTGAATTTGTGTGTCTAATTTACCAATGAATAATTCACGAATGAAATGTGAATCAAGATTTAGACCACTTGATAGGGATATCATTGTATTATATAATAATTGAGGAGTATCGAAATCTTTTTGAGATAAATTTAATAATTTATTTAGACGATCTTTACGAGAAAGTCCAAAAGTTTCCTTTAGAATATTTTTGAGTGCATCAAACTTATTTTCTTGTGGTGGATTTACAATAATATCTCTAACATGAGAAGTGTAATCCTCAGGTATAGCTAAAGAAGCTATTGTGAATTTAGTTTCATCGTCAATAATATTTTGAATAATAAAGAAACGAGAAACTTGAATTATCCATAATTCAATGTCTGTTACATTAAATTGTGGAAGTTTTTGTAAATTTGGAAGATGTATTGTAGGTGCATCTAAATTCGGTAACTCATTTCGATTTCTAGGCATATTAAAAATGAAATGTCAAAAAAAATAATAAAAATATTTTTTTAGAAATCGAAATAGTTATAAGTGTAAAGCAAAAATAAGTATTATAACAGAAATAAAAGACTTATCTGTTAAATTTGGTGGGTGGTATGCTATATTTTGTAAGAATTACAATATTAAATTCGTCCAATCCAATTATCCAATAGTCATGTGTTGGAAGATTTTGGAAATTTTTTTCTTTAATAATATGTTAATTTACCACCCTCTTCGCTTATTTGAGCTCGGGGCGCCAAATTGTAGAGATAATAGATTGATATGATAAATAATTATTATTTAAATAAATAATAAATAAGTGTTAAAGATATAATTGATCTTTATTAAATTGAATTATGACATATTATATATTTATATGTAAATTATCAAAGTTGTTAACATCCAAAGCAACCGTGATAAAAGAGAGAAGTTATAGTTGTTAAGCAACAGATAAAAATGATAAATAAAATTATAATAATAATTTAATGAAAATGCGATACCGCTACAATCTCATCTTTTTTCTCAATTGTCACGTTCCTTCACACGACACCCCTTCTCATAATTTGTTTATTGACAATTGTACATCGTATAATTATTTATACAGTTCTCCATTTTAACGCATTCCTAGACTTACCAATAATAATGCATTTACTGAATCCATTGAGTTATTTTCCACTACCCCAACCCTTATTAAAAAGTTTTGCATTGAATATTTTAAATAATTTATCAGTATTGATTATTTTTAATTAATATTACCTATTATTTTTTCTTATGTAAACTAACTGCACAGCATACTTTACAGCATACGTAAATAAATAAATAAATATGTATTGTTTGAGACAATATGTTCTGATTCGAGAATTAGATGTTCGAATCAACAGCTGTTATGCCTGAGTGGTTGCGCGTCGGACTTCCATGCAAGAGGACCCGCGTTCGAATCCGACTCAAGGCATATCAATTTTTTCATCTATTCGTTTTTGAGTCCAACTAATAATTAAAGTGCTCGCGTCGATTCTTCTCACTCACTTCTAAAATGGCAGAACCAATTACAGTGACCTTCCTCATTACGACGAACAAATAACTCAATACCAAGAAGATTGTAAATCGACTCCATTAGTAACAAATCAATCGAAGTGATCACCACGTGTAATTATCCATCGGTATTATCTTGTTGATCAGTTTTTATCTATCGAATTATAGCGTAATACAAACATTATTTAATCTTTTGAAAGTGTTAAATCTTATTTTACGTTGTGCTGTGAACATTATTCATAACGAATATAGTTTTGTGTGTTTAAAACAATTGTGTGTGTTTTTTTTGATATTTGTTGAAATAACAATTTTCGTTTTGTGACTGTTAATTTTCATAATGATCAATAATTATATTGTGTTTGAACATTTTATTATTCATTTATTTTGAACATCATTGTTTTTTGTTTGTTTATTATAAAACTACTAATTAAATCAGTTAAAATATTAAATATCGAATTATTTCATCACCAGGATCAACTTATGCTTGGATACTTTAGCTTTTCACCACGACTAGCTAAATCAATCACTAAATCAAACATTTGGTCCTTCGAGCCGGATTTCTAAGCAAGGTGATTTTGGTAAAATTTGTGTAATTTAAAAACGGAACGCGTGTTTAAAGTAGTTGTGGATATTTTAGTTTAAACATTTTGTTATCGTTGTGAACATTATTTTGTGAAGTTGTGAAACGTCACGTGACGGTGATCTTCTAAATTATTTTCGCCATTACTCGTATATACCATATATGGAAAGTAAATCGGCCATGCTAGAGCTGCTATCCTAAATCACAGTCACTAACCCGTTGGATGGGACGACATTGGCTGATACCTCTGGTGTTGGTGCATCATTTGCTCCTCGTACAGTACTCCCAAAAATTGAACTTCCCAAATTTGCTGGTGATTACCAATCTTGGAGGCCTTACAGTGACATGTTCACATCCTTGGTGGGTGCAGATTCAGAACTTACAAATGTCATGAAAATGCATTATCTCAAAAGTAGTGTCACTGGAGAAGCTGCTAACCTCATTTCGAATTTTCAAATTACTGGTGAGAATTTCATTCCAGCATGGGACAAGTTAATTGCCAGATATGAAAACAAGCGCGTTCTAATTAACAAACATCTGGATACTATTTTTAAAATGAAACCACTTCTTCGTAAATCGGCGAAAGGGTTGAACCATCTTTTATCAACGGTTAATGAGGCGCTTGGTTCACTCAAAGCGTTAGGATCACCTACCAGCAAATAGGATCAAATTATTGTCTACACCATAGTCAATCGATTAGATTCTGACACACATGAAGCATGGGAAATACACGAAGGTGCTTCAATGTCTCCCTCGTCACTTGAAGACCTTGAATGTTTTATTGAGGGTCGCGCACGTGCTTTGGAATCAATCGAAGGTCGCGAGCCCACGAAATCATCATCATCGTCTCATGTAAAACCGACAAGCCATTCTGCAAATGCAAGAATCCATGTTGCCGCTGTAGAAAACCAATCAAGAGTATCTAAGTATAGCTGCTCACTCTGTAATTCAGACCATTACCTCACTAGTTGCAAAGTTTTCGGTCAGAAAACTCCAGAACAACGACGTCAGTTTCTAGTATCCAAACGGTTGTGCTTTAATTGTCTTGGTTCTCATATGCTAAGAGACTGCCGCTCTCTTAAGTCATGTCTTAAATGCAATCGACGTCATCATACAATGATTCATGACGCAATCACACAATCATCACATGAATCTCCAAGTATCAATACCACAGCCAACGTGTCATCAAGCCCCAAGGAAGCTAATTCCTCCACATCCTCTGTTAAGATAATTAATCACGCATCTTCAACGTACAATCCTACTCAATCAACTGTGTTGCTTGCAACTGCTCAAGTCAAAATCTCGGGTCCTGATGGTAACTTTGCCATCGTTAAGGCTCTCATTGATCAAGGATCCGAAATTTCGTTTATCAGTGAACGTTTAGTTCAGAACCTTCGTCTTAGACGATCGTCAACCTCAATCTCTCTTATCGGAGTCGGAACCACTCAATCATCAACCACTCGTGGAATAGTCTCTATCAATCTAAGTCCGGTCTTCGAATCCAATGTTAGCTTACTGGTAAACGCTTATATTCTTCCCAAACTCACTTCAACTCTACCATCTAGACAGCCAGCTTCATCAAATTGGCCGCACATATCGGGACTCAAACTCGCTGACCCATCCTTTATGATACCAAGTTCGATTGATTTGATTCTGGGTGCAGAGATTTACGGAAACATTATCCTTTCCGATGTAATCAAGGGGCCACCACACTGTCCAATCGCTCAATCTACCATCTTTGGATGGATTTTATCAGGCCCAATTAATCACAACCTCACGGAGACGGCCGCCAACGTCTATCATTGCTCACTCGATGTGCAACTGGATATGCTTCTTCAACGCTTTTGGGATCAAGAAGAACTCACAGATTTTAAAGCAACCAGCTTGTCACCAGATGAAGAAGTTTGTGAGCAGCATTTCTTATCGACCCACTCACGACTGGACTCTGGTCGATACGTAGTACGATTGCCGTTGAAAGCATCACCAGATACACTAGGAGAATCTCGAGATCCTGCAACAAAAATGCTTCATTCACATCAACGTCGACTGAAATCTGACGATGAGTTTCACCGCCTATATGATGACTTCATTCGTGAATATGAATCACTCAACCATATGTCACATATATCCTCTAACTCAGTAGAGCCAAAGTCAGTTTTTTATCTACCTCATCATGGGGTGCTACGTTCAACTAGTTCTACCACCAAACTACGAGTTGTGTTCAATGGATCAATGCAGACTAGCTCCGGAAAATCACTCAATGACATTCTCCACATTGGAGAAAAACTTCAAATCGATCTTCCAGACGTTCTCTTGTGGTTTAGACGATTCAAGTATGTCTTTGCTTCAGATATCGAGAAAATGTATCGTCAGATTTTGATCCATCAGCATGACTGGAATCTTCAAAGAATCCTTTGGATACAAAGCGGTCACATTCAAACATATCAACTGAAAACCGTCACCTATGGTATGGGGTGTGCGCCATTCCTGGCCTTGCGAACTCTCAAACAACTCATACTTGACGATGGAAATCAATTTCCGTTGGCTGAGCCAACGATGTCTAAAGGGCGATATGTGGATGATGTATTTGGTGGAGCTGATACCATCACCGAATGTAATCAAATCATCACTCAAGTGGATCAATTATGTAAACATGGAGGTTTTATTCTAAAAAAGTGGATCAGCAATCACCTTGACTTGTTAGCAAGCATCCCCTCTGAATATCATGCCAAAGAAGCCACGATTCTTATCGATCAATCGTCAAGCATACGAACGTTAGGTCTATCCTGGAATCCATCAAGTGACAACTTTTCAATCATAGTTAACAATGAACCACTAGAACATATAACTAAGAGAAGTGTACTTTCCAGAATTGCTCAATTATTTGACCCGCTAGGATTTATCTCGCCGTTCATCATTCAAGCCAAAATTTTAATGCAGCATCTTTGGTTGGTCAAATTACAAACACTTACACAATCAGTCAAACACTTACACAATCAATGGCGAGAGTTCGAAAGTCAGTGCAAAGATTTGTCATCAATTTCAATTCCACGGTTCCTGGGACCTCTAACATCTTCGAAAATAGAGCTTCATGGATTTTCTGACACTTCACAGTTTGCACTTAGTGCTGTTGTTTACCTCAGAGTGGAAACCTCATCTTCAATTCTCGTTAATATTGTGTGTGCAAAAACAAAAGTAGCACCTCTGAAAAAGGTTACAATTCCACGTTTAGAGCTCACTGCAGCAGCTCTGCTCACTCGACTCGCAGGATATGTCCGCAAAATCATGGAGCTAGAAACAGCACTACTATGGCTTTGGACTGATTCATCCGTTGCACTCACTTGGATCACATCTCATCCAACTAAATGGAAAGATTTTGTTCGAAATCGGGTCACCTTCATCCAAGAAAATCAACCATCCGCTCGTTGGAGATTTATTGCTGGAAAACAGAATCCAGCTGACTGTGCGTCCCGTGGACTCTCACCTAATAATCTAAATAAACATCTCCTATGGTGGAGAGGTCCAGATTGGCTTTCTCTGACATCCGACCAATGGCCTAATTGTATTTTCCCACCATCATCTACTGCAACTTCAGAAGCTAGAGCTGCAAAAGTGAATCATTGTTCACAAGTGGACTTAGAACCGGAATTGTTGCATCGATATTCTGATCTAAATCGACTTATCCGTATCACATCTTGGTGCATGAAATTCATCAATCATACCCGACAAATCAAGGTTGATGATTCACCAGTTTACTTAACTATCCAGAATCTTCAAAAGTCTCTCTTGATTTGGGTTCGCATCAGCCAAGGCATTTCATTTTCCAACGATTTGAAGCTTTTGAAAAAGAAACAACCAGTCACGAGCTCAAGTTCTTTGCGTTATCTTACTCCGTTCATCGATCAAGATGGCCTGATTCGAGTTGGCGGACGTCTTGAACAAGCTCCACTCGACTATGACTCAAAGCACCCCTATATTCTCTCGAAAGATTCAACTTTGTCTCTTTTAATCATCCGAAACGCCCATCTTCGATCACTCCACAGTGGGACCCGTAGTACATTATCAGCAGTTCGACAACAATTTTGGATACTTGGAGGACGCCTAACAGTTCGAAAAGTAATTTTGAAGTGTGTGATCTGTGCACGGCAACGTGCTAAACGAGCCCAACAACTCATGGGACAACTGCCACCCACTCGGACGACTCCATCGCGTCCTTTCTGTCACTCAGGTGTTGACTATGCGGGACCATTTACCATTAAAACATGGCGTGGGCGTGCGGCCAAAATGTACAAAGGTTACGTTGTTGTGTTTATCTGCTCATCTACATCTGCAATTCATTTGGAGTTAGCTACGGATTATTCTACAAGTGGCTTTATCGCTGCGTACAAACGCTTCACTGGACGTCGTGGAATCTGTGCTACACTCACAAGTGATTGTGAAACTAATCTAGTTGGTGCTGATGCTGAGCTTAAACAACTTTTTACGGAATCATCCATGCAGCTCAAAAACCTTTGTGCATTACTTGCAAACGACGGAACTCAATGGCATTTTAATCCACCTTCTGCTCCACATTTTGGTGGCCGATGGGAGGCTGGAGTTAAATCCGTCAAACATCATTTGAAGAGGGTCATCGGTAATACTCTTCTTACATATGAAGACTTCTTGCATATAATACTCTTCTTACAAAATGGTCCAGAGAATATCTTCAACAACTACAAGCTATATATAAATGGCAATATCCTGAAAATCAAATCCAAATTGGATCAATTGTGCTTGTTGTTGAAGAACGATATCCGGCATCTAAATGGCCATTGGCTAAAGTCATCAAACTGCATCCTGGATCTGATAATATCACTAGAGTAGTGACACTCAAAACAGCGACTACAGTTCTGAAACGTCCTATTGTTAAACTGTGTTTGCTTCCCATTTCTGACTCAAACACTGCCAGTAACTAAAGAAAGATCAGCAAAATCATCACTCCCTAGAATATTTATTATTGCTCCAACATTTGGTGCAATGCGGGGGAGTATGTTTGAGACAATATGTTCTGATTCGAGAATTAGATGTTCGAATCAACAGCTGTTATGCCTGAGTGGTTGCGCGTCGGACTTCCATGCAAGAGGACCCGCGTTCGAATCCGACTCAAGGCATATCAATTTTTTCATCTATTCGTTTTTGAGTCCAACTAATAATTAAAGTGCTCGCGTCGATTCTTCTCACTCACTTCTAAAATGGCAGAACCAATTACAGTGACCTTCCTCATTACGACGAACAAATAACTCAATACCAAGAAGATTGTAAATCGACTCCATTAGTAACAAATCAATCGAAGTGATCACCACGTGTAATTATCCATCGGTATTATCTTGTTGATCAGTTTTTATCTATCGAATTATAGCGTAATACAAACATTATTTAATCTTTTGAAAGTGTTAAATCTTATTTTACGTTGTGCTGTGAACATTATTCATAACGAATATAGTTTTGTGTGTTTAAAACAATTGTGTGTGTTTTTTTTGATATTTGTTGAAATAACAATTTTCGTTTTGTGACTGTTAATTTTCATAATGATCAATAATTATATTGTGTTTGAACATTTTATTATTCATTTATTTTGAACATCATTGTTTTTTGTTTGTTTATTATAAAACTACTAATTAAATCAGTTAAAATATTAAATATCGAATTATTTCATCACCAGGATCAACTTATGCTTGGATACTTTAGCTTTTCACCACGACTAGCTAAATCAATCACTAAATCAAACATGTATAGAAATGATTTTTTTTTTTTAATCAAATGCTCCCACCCCATGTCCTTTACACCCCTCTTGTTAACTCTACTATGAATAGTTTTTAAAACATTTGGAAACATTTTTGTCACATTTCCACCTCACCTATTTGAATCTATATATTCTTATTGACTTTTTATTATTGCAGATTTTGAACATTTAAGAAGTCTCAGAAGTATATTTAAGGTCATTAAATTGAGCACAATATTAATGAATTATGAAGTAAAATTCGTAAATTCGACTAATCGCGATATACCACAATCGTTTGATTATTCACAGATAGACAGTATTTGTCGTATAATAATTTTTTGGTATATAAGCTGGGGTCGGAGGGGGGGGGGGGTGGTATGTAGGACTTCAAAGTTGCCACTTAAAAGTGCTTACAAATTCTCAGTCCTATGGAAAAAATATTTGTGTTTTTTCAATTGGATTATTTATTTATTATTATTTATTTTATATACATGAAAGAATAAAAAATAGTATTAATATTATTAATATTATGGTATTAATTTTCAGTTGTTTTTTTTGAATATGTATATTTATACATTAATAAAATTTTCATAATAAATCGGCTTTAAACTATAAATCAGTTAAAATAACATAATATTAACAAAATATTAATGTATGACAATAATATCAAAAATCAATTTGCTATTGAAAAATTTGTTTTATCATTAGCATTACCATGCAACAAACCCACACATTGGCGAGGGAGTGTGTATATCTATCAATGATAATAATAAATACACATGGTCTCTTGACTACTATCGACTGAACTACCTACTATCCAAACTAAAATATTATTTACTGTATTTTATTGAGCTCGTACATAATGATTTATTCTCATTGATAAAGTAAACCCAAATGATCCACTGGCTTTACACAACAGTAGTTAGGTCAATTATAACAAATGCAGCTCTAGTGTGGTGGCCAAAGGTTAATCAAATAACAGCATGCACAAAACTATCCAGGATCCAAAGATTGGCCCTGTTTGTACATTACTGGATCCATGAGAGGTACACCCACAGCTACCATGGAAATCATACTCGGGCTGACTCCGCTAAACATTGTAATGATAGCTAAAGCGAGATCCAGCGCCTAAAGACTCTCTTGCAATAATAACTGGCTAAAAACATCAGATTGGACATGCAAGGATCGTGGGAACATCAATCATCTCAGACCACATTTTACAAAAACCACAAAATTAGACGTGTACGAAACCATTTATAAACACAAATTCAGAAAACAAATCATGAATTTGGATAATGGATCAATTCCAAATTTAGATTTATTAAAATAAACCATTTCCAAAATTCAAACCTAAATGCCAAAATTAGTTGATATGGATATAACGGAATTGCCCAAACAAGACCACCTGGTCAACACTCGTTACTGCTAATCGACGAAGCTAACTGACCCATCACACATTTAATCATTTAATTGGTCAGTAAAACCGGTTTATTCGTTAGTTAATCCGTCAGTCCGATTAAATTAAAGACAAAACTTTTTTTAAATCATTGTGATACACGCACCAAATTACTTATCTTCGATTCCATATCCCGAAGATAGTAACTAAATCCTACTGATGATGACTACTTTGTACGTATTTCTAAAATATAATTGAAAGTGGATTTTGGGAAAAATGTGTATTATATATATAAATATATATATATATATATATATATATATATATATATATATATATATATATATATATATATATATATATATGTATATATAAGTATATAAATATATATACACATTTTTCCCCAAATCCACGTTCAATTATATATATATATATATATATATATATGAAAATTTATGCAAACGGTATAAATCACTGAGTATAATTTTACAATCAGTCAGTTAGGTATTGTAGTGAGTTACGATGTTTAGTATTTAATTTGATTCATTGAGTATTCATTAAATATTATCAGCTTATTTTGTGGTTAATTGGATATAATTTTATGTTATCTATTAGCCTACACATGTTTTACATTTAATCTTATATTTCATACCTATTTATGGCATATATGTAAAATATAATATCAATCGAATTGAATTTCAATTATATTATTTGTTATACCGGTTGAAACCTGTTAAACGAACGGTGTAGTAATGGCGTCTATTTGTATACCAACAATATCTGTTACCATTTTCGGAATAAAATTTAAGGTGAAGTGATAGAATATTTCAACCCAAAAATGCAATTCACAATTTGAAAATCTATATCAAACCATGTTTACCAAATAAACATAAGGAAAAATTAAATTTTTACCAATTTTGGTACAATGTTTTAAAATTAACCGAGCCCATATCTCCACAACCTGCTATATAAAAAAATTATGTATGAAACTATCTTTGTGCAACATTTATTTTAGTTTTATCCAATACAGTTCGGTATTTCAGTTTTAACCAATATGAATTAAAAACAACATTTAAACTGTGGAAAAGAACTTATGGTATACGACAGTGTTTAAAAAAGTATGTTTGTGTTTATGTACGCACGTAAGAAGTTATACTTCTTTTCAAATAATTTATTAAAATAATATTAAATATGGTCAACACTACATTGAAGACACAAAAGTTTTATAAAATGATGCAGTTGTAAAATACTGCAATAGAAACATTATAAATTGTATTTAAAACCTGAAATCTACTTTTTCTCATGGTAGAACCGAACCAGAATCATTTCTTCCATAAAAATTAGAGCTTGAGTAACTGGTATAATATCCATTATTTAGATCAGGTCAGGTTTATCAATATATACATTTAATATACAAAGTTTACGATCCCATAAATATTATATCATTGATAATGTAATGTGACTCGTAAATCTAATATTCGTTTATCAAAAACATGGATTAATAATGATGAAGATATTCCTGTACCTAATTTCAACTGAATAGTCAAATTTAAATGTTCTAATTTAAGAGCTGGCGAAGTAGCTATTTACCTTAATAATAATGATCGTTCATCTTTCGTTCTAGAATAAATAAAATTGTCTTGTATTTCAATATGCAAATTTATGAAAATTTATGCAATCCAACACACAAAATTATTGTCCACTGAAGAGTTGGGTCACTCATTCGATAGACTTTCTTGTTGTCGGTTTCGTTAAGCATCTAATGTTTATATATACATTTGGTAATAAATTTAGTCTCTTTACTGTATGACATACATTTGGTAATAAATATCTCCCAAGCACTTGTAAAAGAGTAGGATAGAAAACTGTGTAACATTGAACGAGTGAGTGCTACATCAGCGAATCGTTACATGCTGAAAGTACACTCTAATCGGTTTCCCATAACGCCAAAAGAAGTATAACTTCAAAAAAATTTATAAATTTCTTGTTTTATGGTACATGAAGTACCTGAATGGTTTAGCAGAAAGTTAAACGAACCGCGTTGATCGAACACCAGCTTGCGAAACATAGTAAAATAAGTTGAGATACAGTCAACACCAAAAGTCGAGCTGAAATTTGTGCGTTATATATATTCGGTTTTCGAAAAAATGCTTCGAAAAAATAACTATACTAACATTTTTTATTCGAAACATTTTTCCGAATTCCGAATAAATAATGCACAAATCAAATAAAAATTTATTAAATTTCAGTTCGACTTTTAGTATTGTAGTACATAATATCCAACCTCTCTGAAGACTATGTGCTAAAATTTTAGTATAATTTTCATATTTTCTTTAAAATTAAAATTAAAAATATAAATATTGTATTCTTTATTTCTTAGTCGTAGCTAACTGGAAAAAATTTTGTTTTTAATTATAATTAAACAATTTGTTTTTAATTATTTTTTTCTTTTTAATGGATTCCTAATAAAAAGTATTTTTCAGTTTTTGAAGTAAAACTTTTAAATCTGTTAAACCATCTGTTCTTTTTGTATTTATTGTAATTATCTCACTCTGTGAGATATTATACTATAGAAGGTGTGTCTTTTACAATTTGATAGTACTGTTCAAGAAAAGTATCATAAAAATAAATAATGTAACTAGTTTAAAAAAATTACCAGCTTTCTTGAGCTTTTTGTATTTTTTATTAGTTTTAAATGTTTATTATTATTAAGAAGTTATCGTTGTAAACTATACATTAAGCTTGATATTAACATAATTTCCAGTTCTTCAGAGATTAACCTAATAACTTATAAACATAAACACTCATTTCATATCTCCACAATAATATTAACGAACTATGATTGTGAATTAAAATGTAATCATTAATTAAAATACTAGACAAAATGAATATTATCAAAATTAACAGCATTTGTTATCATTATAATTCATATTAACCATGATATTAAAAGCAAACATTTATTTATGATTTCCTTTACAAATGTTGTATAAATATAGAAAATTATATTATATATTTATTTATATGCGTATTATATTACCTATGTAGGTAGATGGTAATAAATTTAACACTATATCAACTGTCAGTTTGACAAAACATTAATGATAGTACCCTAGTCGAATATTATTATTATCAATGAATTTATATTGTCATATATAGTTCATGGCTGCACTACTTTTTATAGTTTCATTATTGAATATTGTATAGCAACTAATTCATTATTGTTCAATTTATTAATGATTGGTTGATATGATTTATATCGCAGTAGATTTGATTTATCAATTTCAAGAAATACATTTTTAAAATAAAATAAATATAAAATATGATTATAAACACAAGGCTTTTAATTTGATTTAAAAAAAAAAAAAACAAAAAAAAACGTTTTAAAATGTATAAAAATGAAAAATAGTTTATTGTTTAAGGTGCTTTTTCCATAATTTTAATAGATTCTCTAGAAATTTTGTTTTTAAAGTTATAGAAACGCTTTGGTGGACAAAAATCGTACGTTTCAAAAAAAAATTATATATATAAATTCTAAAAAGAAGAAAAAACAATAAGAAAAATCATAATTAAAAAAAATCACTAATAAATTTAATTATACAGTCTACTATTATTATCACTTATTATACCCGGTTAAGTTCCGACTTTCTAACGGCTGTCTGTCAGTGAACACGATAATTCAAAAACGAAAAGAAATAGCTAGCTGAAATTTCGTATGTGTGTTCTAAAGTTAAAACGTAAAGTTACGTTGAGTGGATAAAATCGTGAATGGGCATAATCGGCCCTTCTTTGGCTCAAATGAAAGAAACTGTATACCTTTGAGACCGTAAGAGAAACATTTAAAAACAAAAAATGTTCCTTTTTTAAAAATAAACCACTTTTGATTGAAACTTTATTTCATAAATTCAGTATATACCGGGTATTTAAGCAATTAACTCAGTTAGTTGTTATTTCCACTTGTTACTTTTAATTTTAAAGTAATTTCAAACTGGTTTTAACCGATGGCTCAACAATCGATGGCAAAACACCGAAATCGATGGCAAAAAAAATGAAAAACACGCTTTCATTAGTAACACACTAAAATGCCAAATATACATAAGTAATTGTGTAAGCGTGAGACAATTTATGGATTTCTTTCTTTGATATACAAAAGTGTTATAAAGAGCCAACAGCTTGGTATCTCAAAAACAAATTGATAAAAAAAGAATGCTTTATATACCGATTATTTTAGATATGTACAAATTATTCTTAACTTCAAAATTAGTGCTTCAAAAATGCGATATACGTAATGTATAGACTTCCTCGAAATAACACGTATACTCTCTCACTTTTTCTTAAGTGGGAGTTTAGTTTCTTCGAACTAAATGCTTTTGTTGGAGCAAAAACCGACAATCCCAGACCGGGGAGTAAACAGTGGACGGAAATCTGAAAAGAACCCAATAAATAATTCAGAATTTTTTTAAAATAATTAATTATAATTAATTAATAATTATATATATTAATTATGTATGACAAGCTACAGTAATTTTGTCATTTATTTATTTTATATTTATTTTTTTGTTGCAGTTTTGATATGCGTGGACGTGCATTTAATCAAGCATTACATTGGTCAGACGAAAATGAATTTGGACAACGTGCATATTTTGTTACGGTTGCAAAACCAGCAGCATTAACGCTTGATAGCGTAACCTTGAATGATGCTGGAGTATATCGGTGTCGCGTCGATTTTAAAAACTCACCGACACGCAATTTTCAAATTAACCTAACCGTTATTGGTAAGTTTTTTTATTTTTATTTTTTCATTTTAATAATTGTTTTTAAACAGTATTTTATTTGTGGGTTGTATAAACAAAGATTGAAGATTTTTAATGATTTGGTGGAGGTGTAGGTTAACGTAGAAAAAGTTAGCATTCCACAAAAAGATTTGTATAAACAGATTTTTCCTCGTTTAATATGGATATTCAGATTTATATTACATATGATTAGTTGCACTTAAAACTTCTTTATTAACGAATTTCTTGAAACGAAATGCAAAAATTACTTACTATGTCCATCGATCCTACCTACTAGATGTTAAAAATCACTGTCAAATATATATATATATATATATATATATATGTTTATGTGTCTGTATACTCTCTAGTGGTCACAGTTTTATTCCGATTGGAATGTGAAATTTGGTATTTGAGGCGCTTTTGGTAAGGTCAAATTCGTTAAGGGATAAGATCGGGGTGTTTAGAGATAGGAGAAAACACAAAAATTACAATATCCCCCTTTAATATTCAAAAAATCGAAAAATTTATAGGAAGTAAAGTTGTAGAAAATTAATTTTGCTATACTTTTGCTTCTTATCAGTTTTTTTTGTTTCTCTAATATTTACAGAAATGTTTACAATTTAAGGTTGTTAAAAGTTAAAATTCTAAATATCTCTTTACACATTAGAGTTTGAGAAAAATGATTGAGTAATACATTTTTCGATTCTTCTAATATTAATATTTCTTCTTTCTCTATACCCCCATTTCTCTTTAACCTATACCATTTTATTAATAAAATTGGCCTTGCAAATACCAAAATCATAACAGATAAGACATTTCATTTTGATTAGACTATAATTGTGGTCGCTAGAAAGTCATTTATGTATTCTAAGGAAATTCGTTAAGTTAACGCCTGCGTAACGAATTTCGTTTAATAATTAAAAATAGACCTAGCAAATCTACGGCTTAAGTGTTGCAAAAACTATTTTCTTTATTTTGAAATTCAATCAATTGTCATTGTAACATTTACTAGGTACAACCATTTTGTCCTAATAAAAAATGTATATATAATCAATTTACGTTGTATTATAGGTAGGTAATTGTATTACCATTAGATTTAGTTATAAGAGTAGTTTTTTAGTTTAGTTTTCACTCAAACACTTAAAGACAAAATATAAATTTATAAAATTAAAAAAAAAAATCTTAAAGGATGCACAATTCATCGTTTTATTTCATGTAGTTATAAAGTCTTTCGTAACTACCTATTTAGATGGCTTGATAACTAAATATGCCCACCTCAATGGAACATGTCACTAGTGAGAGTATTTTGTTTGAGTAAATTTTTGGTTTTATTTCATTTCAATTATTAATAGTTTACTTTCAGAATATTTTGAAAATATTTATTTATTATGTAAGTGTAAACACACAATTAAACCTTATTTATTTATTTCGGTAGTTAATAATAATATAAAATGGTTTCATTATTTAAATTTTTAAGTATTTAAGTGCTATTCATTTACCTGGATCCACTACTTTATTTTTTACAGTGTATAAACGATATTGTTGTTGTTGTTACTTGTTGGTTTCGCTCAAACTATATTATTTACATACATTGATACATACTTTGGGTTAGATAAATTAAAAATTGATTACGTTTCACTTTTAAAAGAGTAACGAATTACTCATAAAAAATTGTAACCTCGTGATCTGTTTATTTTTCGACCTTTTGAATCACCTTGTATTTATGTATTAAAAAAGAATTGCATGACACCTAACATTTAAATATACAGATAATTACACACTAGCAGCTTTTGTATATAGTGTTACAAATATGATTGATTTATATAGTTAAACTTGAAGCCATATTTTGATTAAAACTACGTAAAAATAAATACATTTTTGTGTAAATCAAGTGAAAATTGATTTTATATGCTTTTCAACAAATCGATTGTACTTAACATTCACCAATAACTATATTAATTAGTTTGTTGAACGAGGCGTGTGTTAAAAAAAGTATTATGTTAATTAGAAAGGTTTTGCACTCATTAATATGCATTCGAATTTGAGTGCTTGAAAAAACTGTGACCTATTTTGTAAAAACATCACATATAGAAATTAAGCATCCGTAGTGGGTTCTATTTGTCAATTCATATTATAGGTAGACTTTGCATGCGGGGATTTTTAAGTATAGTACTTATCACACTATGATAGAAATAAATATAGTTTGCAAACAACGTCAAATGAAAATAAATCTACTTGTTAATTCCGTGTTGACTTCATTGATATTTGCATTTCTTAAATTCATACCCCAAGCACTTACCGTATAGATAACTACGATTGAATATACTGTGTAACTTGTTCCCATTTTACCCTCTTTTGGATAGAATATCAAATATGGGTTTGAAGTTTATCACTTTTCACGTTTTTAATTTTAACGTACTCTTTTATAAAAGACAAATAGTAGTGATCCGTATTTTTAAATGTTATTAAGATCATTATATCCAGTGTCGTAACTAGGGCGCAGACCCTGGAGGGGCGCTGATTTGAGTATCAAATATCCTGCAGATATAAATACTACTGAATTTTGGGGCGAATTGGAAACTTTGACGATTCCAGTTGAAGCGACTATATTATTTGATAAATGTGAACATCAGTCAAGTCTAGGTCTTCTTAAAGATATAGTGGAATTAGATTTAAGGAAATGTTTCCCAATGTAGTGCAGTCGCTATAAAGATTTTTTTAACAATGGCAGTGAGTGTAGCTTCTTGCGAAAGAACATTCAGTATGCTCAAATTGATAAAGACGGACCTGCGCTCGACGATAGGCCAAGAAAGATTGTCTGGCCTAGCGATTTTGTCGATTGAACGCGACATAGCACGTCTCCTTTCGTATGAAAATGTCTTCAGGACTTCGCAATGAAGAAAGCGCGTTTAGTAAATCTTTAAGTAAGTTTACGGTTTTCCTTGAATCTCTACTATCTGTCTGTACTAATCAGTATTTGGTGTCATTTGTATATTGTATAATTGTGAATTGTACCAAATATTTTCGAATAAACGTTTTTTCACCAAATTCATAAACGCAAATTATATATACTTCCTTATTCAAAACTCTACCAAGTACTCATAATTAAGCATACACATATGTAGTTTTTAAATGATAGATTTATTTTTATAAACGTAATCCATTTTATTGTCAGAACCGGGTAAGGTTTTAAAAGTTGTAAGTATATTAATAATAAACAACTTTATATGACGCATTTATTTTGAAAACCAAATAAAAAAAGACTAATCAATTATAAAATTCTGAAAAATAAACGCTAAATACGTTTCTAGACCATTTGAAAATATAATAGCTTCTTTCCTATTGATTTCCTCTCTTCAGATTTTGAATCTATACCCTTTGCTGCTTTTAAGTCTTGGCTGAAATTCAGTACCATCGAGTCAAATAAATACAATAAATTTTATTACAATTTTAAAGGTACAATTGGCCTCTAAAGTTGGTGAAGTTATTGAACCGAATCATTAAGGCACAGATCAATTATGAAATTTTATAAACTGACATCAAGTTTTGTGGCCAAGTGTACAGGAATTTGTACTAAAATCAGAACCATTTAAAACAATTCTGATTCGACTTGTTCAAATCAAAATTGTTCAAACAAAAAATTATTAAAATTAAAATTATATCACTTTATACTCGCTTCTGTCTCGTTATTTTCTCTGCAAATGAATAGCGCACCACGCTGTAAAGAAAGCAAATAAAACATCCATTCTTTAAGTTCCACAGAAATATAGGCAGAAGGATACTGGTGGATAATATTTAACGATAATACGTACTTCATTTGGATACCAGTTAGGTACGGAGCCCTACAAAGGAATATCGTTTCATAAATTTTACTAGGTCACTGCCTAACTAACATTATTAAAATTCATGTAAAAAACCTTTAAATATCGTAGTATACCTACATTAAAAATTTTCTTATGATAAAAAATAATAAATATTATTTTGTCATTAATTTAACGGAGGAGAATATATTCTATTATTTATTCGTATATATTAACCTCTTTTCTTTTCTTTCGTACCTATATAGTATATATGTGGGTATAACAACCTTAGGTAACCATCTCATAATAATATCTTACAATGTACCCATTTCATACATAGCCTATAGTTGTAACATAACCTCACATAGTACTACTTTTAATGGTCTAGTATATGCAAAATACACAACGCCCTCACGTGACGTTTCAAGTAATAAATCATTTTGGTTCAGTGTGTATGTATTTATGTATGTGTATGTTTGTGTTGTAGTTACATATACCTGTCGCTTTTATTCATAATATGTCTTAAATCTACTGAACTATATAAGACTATTATTATAATAACGATTTGAATATGAAAATTATTTACAAAGTGTTTCATAAATGTTTGGTCATAAGGAAAACATCCCGTTGAAAAATCAATGGGACACGGGATAAACAATACAGAAAAGATAACCTTTCATGGTTTTACGTCTCAGGGCACCGATTCATCGTTCGGTCTTAACCGTAAGTTCACCTTAAGCATGATCTTGTAGCGGCAATGTATTTTTACCAAAAGATTTAGATTCATCAAAAAAAGTTTTTATACGCGAGGATCATGTCAAACCTCCACTATCTTGTAAGTATAGAGGTCCTTTCTCTGTTATCAAAAGATTTCCTAAATTTTTTGTTATTGATATCAATAACAAACCTACCTCTATTTTAATTGACAGGCTAAAACCTGCATACTTTTTTCAATGTTAATCTTTTCTTAATTTACTTTGTATTTAAATATAAGATGTACATCAACTATTAAATTTTTTTCCGCGTGAACAAGGTTGTTTTATGTTACAACCTTTTTCTAGTCGTTTTTCTTTATTAGTTGATGGGGGGAAGTATGTAGCGGTATCGCTTCTTCATTAAATTATTATTATAATTTTGTTCATCATTTTTATTTGTTGCATTTCAACTATAACTTCCCTCTATTATCACGGTTGCTGTGAATGTTAACAACCTTGGTAATTTACATATAAAAAACAATAACATTTCATAAATCAAATTAAAAATATCAATTTTAATTAATAAAGATCAACTATATATTTTTCATATATTTATTATTTAATTAAATAATAATAATTTAATATAACTAACATATACTTTACAAGATCAAGATATATAATTTGAAAATTTGGGATGCTTCGTAGCTTTTTTAATTGCAATTGAAATGAATTTAATCTTTTAAATGAACAAATCTTTTCAATAAAATACATGTAAAATTACAGTTTTTTAAATTGCAATGACTTTTAAACGACTTAGTCAGACTAAGTCGTTTTGATTCGATTTTCACAGTAGCTTTTTAGCATTACGTAACCTACCTAATATCTTCAAAATGTCTTTAAGGATTTTAGAAGTGCTATAAGTTTCATTGAACTTTTTTTAATTAATTTCTAATTCATTAAATTAATTATACTTTTAAGGAGTTACCATTTTTGAACCGTCACTGAAACAACCCATTGGCCTACTATTTATTCGTAATTCAACCGGTCGTAATTCAAAGTTATTGACAAGATGGACGCAGCCTAGTTACATCTGTAATGTACGAATGCAATATTTTTTCATGTGTATTTTTAGGTTGCCCGGTTTCTTGAATACACACTCGAACACACTATCATTTACGTTTACAATCTCAAGGAAGCCTTTAGATTCATAGACACAATCTTGAGGTTAGCTTGAAAGTTTGATTTGAACTAGATATGTGTGGGTGGATAAATATTCATAGTCATAGCTTAAGGCGATATTGAGAATTGAAAACTGATGATGTATTCACAATCAAATAAGACAATCTTATAGACCTAATACCTACTTTCTATTAAAAAAAGAGGATTTTCTTTAAGTCAGCAATTTAGTGAACTACGACAACCTTAATAACTTTGCAGTGAAAAATGTAGTGAAGAAAATGAATTTTTGGTTTACATAATATCAATATCGATGATTATATTGATATCGATTGCGATTCTGACGATGAAACGCTACATTGGAGATATACAGGATCCTTTAGATTTTTATTCAGGCATCGAATTTCGAAAAGATTTAGATTAGACAAAATCAGTATAAAATTTGAAATATTACCACTAATAGAATAGCATTTAGCTAAAGTGAATCGTCGCGGATTACCTATGCCGCCAGTGCTTCAATTATTAATATGTTTGCATGATTTTATGCATTTGCTAGTTTTCAGGTTATTATGAATTAGTATCCAATGAGAGTATTCTAAAATTTGAAGAAAAAAAACTTTTTTTTCTACCGAAGTACCTACAAATTTTTCTTTTACCTTTGCACGACATATTTTTCTTATTTTTTATTTCAAAAAATGTCCTTTACATTTTTAGAATAATATTCAGTATCACTGACAATAATATGATATATTTCTCTGCATTCAGATCATCGAATACATGAGAATTATTTCGGAATTAAGACGAACACAAATTAAGATGAACTCAAGATTCATCTAATTAAAGCTAATCTTAAACCGAATAGTGAAACCGAAATTAAATGCTTGAAACCATCGTCTTACCGAAGATGAACTTAATTATATCTATGAATTCATCATAGCTTAAAATTAATAAGACGGTCTTCATAAAGGTAAGCTTGAGCACTTGCTGAAGACTGGACTATAAATATGGGCCTTAGAAGAACAAAATCTTATCGGTTTGAAAACATAAGAAATCGCGCGAACATCTAATAATTGTAGAATAAAACGAAAAATTTTTAATTTCTTCATGCTTTCATTACGTAATTATGCATCGACTGAAATTAGCCCCGAGTCTTTATCATTATTTTTTCTCTAGATAGGCGAGGCGAATAAAATTTAATAACAATATTTTAGCAGTTGCTTTTTGTTTTAAAAAAGTCGTAAATTCTACGAACTACGAAACGTGGATGCGTGTGGATATTTTCAATTCAGACCCATCACATAAATTCCTTAATGGGAAGTTAATCAGTTGTTTGCTACGATTACTGGATGCACGCCCGATTTCCACTCATGTTTAAAAAAATTTATTTGAACTACAATATTTGAATTCAATTTATTTGAAATTGAAAAGTGACGGGGAGGGATTTCAGAATATCCATACCATGTATATAAATTTTATATGTTGTATTTGTCACAACTTTTTATTTGAGACTTCTTGTACCTTTATAATTTTTTTTTTCAGTTTTATTTTATTTTTTTGAACTATATTTATATACCTGTATGCCATATATAATAAATATTTTTAACATACCTACTCATGTAGCGCTACTATGCGATATTCTTCGCAGTTGTTTATTTTTCGATGTTATTATGAGCTAGATACAAAATATTTTTATATTATTTTTCTTTCTGTCTTAAAGAAATGATGGATTATTTATGATATACGTTGTCTTTGATTGTATTTCTTCAGTAATGTATATCAAACAGAAAATAGAACATCTTTATATTTTTCAATAACAGAGCATAAGAAGGAATTCTGTATATGATTATTACCATGAAAACAATAAATTAACTATTATTTGAATATCTCGGCAAGACATTCATAAGGCGAGCAGCCGCGAGTGTAGCTGTGTACTCTCGCTGAGTGTTTATGCCGCAGTACAGTTCTCGCCAGTGGTCACAAGTGGATTGGCCAGAAATGACGTTGATATACTTGAATAGTTACATTTTTTAATTAAAAGCTACGGAGAAGTAATTTTTTTGATTGAACTATTCAAAATTGTTATTGTTCAAATGAGTAATGACACTATAAGAATAAAAAAAAGTATTCATAAATTTATTTTGGTTTTATTTATTTTCGTGTTATACTTTTAACATTAATGGGTACAATTAAAGCGGTTGATAGTTGAATATTTAAAAATGGCGGTTGAAAGTTGAATTGAACGTAGTATTGTGCTGAGGGTGCTCTCGCACTCGCCGCTCGCTTCCTTTGACTCCTGTCAAAAAGACCAAAACGGAGCGTTGACCAAACGAGGCGAACGACACGAGGCAGACTGAGCCTGAAGTACACTCTCGTGCTCGTTGTGTCTCGTCTTGGCTCGCTGACTGTGAAACATTATAATTAAATCCCGCCGATATCCCTTGGCAGTAAAAAGTTTTGTGATCTGTTACTACTCTTAAGCTAACATTGTTTCATTATATAATTCGCCAATGGAGCCGCGGAGCCTCCAATGTCAGGAACCAGAACCATATCTAGGAATAACTAGGAAACAGACCCCTCTACCCTAAATATATGGGTGGATAAGTCTATGAACAGGCAATGGAAAGACACAGCACGCTGCAGGCAAGTCAAACAAATGATAACTGGAGGTACAAAGCAGCGAAGTCAACCTGATTTATTGGCCAAAACCGGAAAACAACGAACTTTCTGGTTGGGATCGTTCCCGGTCACTGCAGGCTCAAGATGTATCTATTGTTAGCGGACAGAGCGATCTATTCAGATTGTAGAAGGGGGGTGATTCACCTTTTCACCTTCTGGCAGAATGTCTTTACAGAGCCGTAATGAGGAACCTAGCCTTCTACTCGACCGAAATGAGACAACCTGTGGTAAAAAGACTAAAGTGGAGCTATGTCCTGTCATTCACAAAGAAAACGGGTATGTTCGTCAACGAACACAGGAATAGAGGAAAAAAACAAGACAAACAAGGCGTGGTGAAGGTTCAGGGGATGGGTTTGGGGTCGGTAAAATAGGCCTAGAATGACTTACTTGACTGGTTTCGGCCTCCCATCTACTACTACTATTAATGTTCAACTCTAATTTCCAAGATATAGACCGGAATACATAATAATCATTTGGTGGATTTCAGTAAAGCTGGAAAGTAGTAGATAATGGTCTTAAAACGTTGATATTTTTTTAAGAGTCTATCCTTTCTAGATGTTCTTACCGAAGTCACGTATTACACAAATTAACAGAACTAACAGAGAATTTTTGTGGTCAGTCTAATTAATTATATTACAAGTATGGCCCTGTTCAACATTTAATTAAATTAAAACCTCCACCGATATTTAAATTGAAGAGCTAGTTATGGCATGAAACAAGATCATCAATAATAAGAGTGGAAACAAACTAGCTCTCATATCAATAAATATGAGAGTTATTGAAATATTTCCTTATTGTTCAATTCTGTTATTATAATTATTGTTATATATGGAGATATGGAATATTATCAATAAGTTGCTCTTAAAGTTGTTCTATCCAATTATCATTATAATATTTCATGAAGTTCTCTATTTTCGATTTGTTGTATTGGAAAGTACCTACCTGGTTACAGAGTGTTGCAACAAAAAGTTTTACACTTTTGCACATTTCAGTAATAGAAATGTTGTATAGAATGTTGTACAAGTGCGAAATATTGTACGGTTTGAGTAATCAATCATTAAACAACCATAATGGCTGTAGGTCAGATATAACACTTGCGACTATATTGCAAATTTCAGTAGCTTTTGTTTATATTAAGGCATTTCTTATATATACAGCACAAAATAAATTTTTAGGTTCGTATGAACATTGAACATTGTTGTCTCACATACCAAACCCATGTTCCAGGATTTTTTTGTATCTCACGGCGTTCAGATTCTTTGTTTAGACTAAATAACACATTGCAATAAATTTGCATAGGAGCATTTTGCAATAAATATAATTGAGTAAGACTTGACAATTATTCACCAAAAGATGGTATGAGAATTTGTTGCAGACTCTTTGGAAATAAGGGCTGTTTGCAGTACATTTTTACAAAAGATATTCGCCAGTCAGCAGCTAATATAGGTGTAATTGGGTAGTTGATTGATACTAAATATGTCATATTTATTTTCAGAATATGAAAATAATGTTAATACTGTAGTAAGCTATAAGCTTTTACAGATTATTATCTGTCTCTTTCTTGCAAAACGGAGTATTTTTACGTGTATTTTAAATGGTGATAGCACATTATGACCTCACAATGCCTATCAAGAGGGCTATTACCCTCTTTGTCTAATCGGGAGTTTCAATCATTCATATCTCGCTCATTTTTAAAGTTATTTAAAAAGTAATTTTACCTTAATATTTGTCAAGTAAACGTGGTTCAATTGAAGTGAAAAAAAATTTTCATGCAACACCCCAATTAAGGTTATTCTCATTGAATGAAATAAAAGGATCCGTTGTTAGAACAAAATACTTTACGTAGTGCATGTGAAACCTGCATAATTCGATTGTTTGGAAAATTCAATCAGGGATTTTCTAAAGCATGAAATAAATGCTTGTAATATTTTCAATTATTTTTTAATTTCCTTTCATGAACAATTTTTTTTGTTTTTTATTACATATCAGTAAAGGTTGAAAAACTTCTATAAAATTTATTTTCCCATCGAGTTTTTCATAGTTTATTCAAAGCTGTAAAACATGGAATCGGAAAATGACTTACAGACCCAGCCCAAATGGTGCTTGTATTTTTCACCCCTGTGCTGGCATAAGAAACATTTGAAAAATTAATGAACACGTTGTAATGATCAAAATGCTGAAATTGAAGAGATATCAGAGAAACTTAGAGTTAATTTATTTCATTTAAATTCTTTCACTTTGTTAGAAATTCCATCTTTTGCAGTACTTACACATTACACTATGCAACATGAAAAAATTCACCAATATATCGAAGAGTGATTCGTATTAGGTGCAACTTATATATAGAAAAAAAAATTTCTTTACTCTCACGCAACATATTTTTGAACGTGGTCATAAAAATATTTCGTTTCTGTGTCAAAATGTCGTCAATACATTTATATTACTTACTGTTTAGTGTACGAAATTATGCGCGTTTATGTCAATTCTTCTAATTTAGCCAGGAGAATATCAGGGCAGATGGAAACCAGTTATGCTATAGCAGACTTATATTGGTACCGTCATAGGGGTACTGCGAGGAGTGGCTACAAGAGGAAAGCTAATATCAATATAGTATCGTATTTTAAGAGACTTTTTCATCTACACTTTTATCATGTAGCATTTCAATTGATCTATTTACAATTTTTATGTAAAGATATTTTGGTTGATGTCGTTTTGTACTCGCTGTGTATAATAGGTTTCAATATTATAATTGTTGAGAATTTATACTTCGTATAAGTTTCTTAGAACAGAACAATTACAATTAATATTAGAAAACACCATATTCTCTATATTAGAAACTAAACTGTATACATACATAATTGTACTTGTTAAATTTCCAATTTCTAATTAAGTTTCATTACTGTTATAGTTATTTTTATACTCTAGATTCACATAAAAATAGACATAATAATCATTATTCTACACCTTGCAATATGTACAATCTCTAAAATATTTTAATGGTTTATTATTTCTTTTAGATACATTTTTTATTATTTCTTTAAGTACAATTCTTTATTTAAAAAGAAAAGTTTGCGTAAAGAAAAATATCTTTTTGGAAATAATTAAGAGATAATATACGTATTTATAGTACACTTTGCCACAAAAGTTGATGTCATTTAAAAAAATTTTATAATTGATTTGTGCCTTATTTATTCGGTTTACCATGAATATTAAAGACGAAAAAATATATTTAATGATTATTTACTGAATTATATTGATTTGATCTATGATTTGGCAAAGCTTTTTAATGGTCCTTATTTGAGAAACCCGGTTCCTAATAAGGCTTACAGAATCGAGGTTATGAAAATTATAATTTTTTCATGGAAACATAATAAATTGTGATGATTTTTCTCAAACATCGGATGCATAAATATTGAATGTTTACTAAATTTCTATTTATTTTTGTTTATTACGCAATTTCACGTTTTTATAGTCATTTTGCAAAAAGTTGACTTTATTAGACACCAGTACCTTAGTACTGATTAGACACCAGTACCTTACATAGAGATTGTGCTGTTGAAATTGTTAACTATACGTTTTTTTATATTAGCATATAGCTTGGTATTGCGCATGACCAAGTTTAATCATAAGACGCATGTCGTACTATGTATACACTATACACTATGTAAAGTAATATAGACCCAATAGCAACATCTATCACTGTCTATGTACACTGTTTAGTATGCCTTGAACAGCACTTAGCTGTGTACTTATCCCTACCAAAAACTGATCTAAGACAGTTAATAGCATATCACCTTTGTATTATAGTGTTGGATGCTTTTGTAAGTATTTGGAAAACGTATAAAACCTGCCTACGGTTTTAATGTGTAACAAAGCAAAACATATCATAGTACATTGCATATAGACAGCGATAGATATACATACACTGTTTCCAGATTGGGTGTAGTTTAAAAAACATTCAGTATACTACATTTCTATTTGCCTCGAACCACAAATAAAAATTTAAACAATGCAAGTTTCAAGGCTAGATTCTAATAGCACGTGTATATTATATGTCTAGCACAAAATATAGCCACCTTACCAGTAAGAGTATTGTCTCAGATTTGATAATTGTTTTGCCAACTAGTAGAGTATCACCAAACTAATAAAAATTTAGACTTCCAAAATGAAAAAAAAGTAATATGTTGTTATATGCGACCTAAATAAATGGTAAAAATGGCGGTAAAAATACTGATTATTGATTAAAATAAAACTTACTATAAAAGTACAGGTCTTAAGCGTCGGAATGGATTTGAAGGACTCGGATGGCATTGTGGCTTTAAGGTCCACCGCCACGATAATAATAATCAAATAGCAAAGAGATTTTGGAAGTTTTTATTTTCAAATTCGTACATTTTTATAACTGAATCTAACCTAATAACAATTTTTAGCTAGAACAAAAATTTTAGCTAGATTGTCAATAAACCGTTCATAACAGCTGCCATCCTGGTTATCCTTAACGAGTCCAGCAGTTCTTGCACGAAAAATCGTCTCTAGAAAGTTACTAGTGTAAACGAGATTGTGGGTATTTCACAGTAAGCGACATATAAGTTGGAGTAGGTTCTAATGTGTTTGCTTTATTGGGATAAAACTTTCCATGATCATTGTATGCAACTTCGACAGACATCCGAATCTCTTCAATACTAACAATAGTCTCAAAACTAACAGTCTCAATAGTAGAGACTAATAGTCTCGAAACTAACAGCGTTCTTTGCTGTTTCATCTAAACCACCTTTGGCAATTTCTTCCTTCTCCGTATATGAACTATTTAGGTAGGAAGCCTTGGGGGCTACGCAGGCTAAGGTAGCAAACGCCACCTGCCTTCTTGACCGGTCCGACACTTGAGGTCTTGTTAAGTACTTAAAGAATTACGATATTGAATTCTTTGGATTACGCCTTCGATAACGAAAGTTGATTTTCTATCACAAATTCACAAAAAATGAACATATGTTGATTCTGGAGCTTAAGTATGGACAACATCGACATTCATACTGTTATTAACGACAATTAAAAACGAGAATAGATAAACTGCTTTCAATCTGCTTGTGAGAAATTGGTTATACCGTCCACATTAACTGCTGTAAATAACCTCACAACATATTACTTTATGCCCAAATCATGCAAAATGACTACTACTTCACTACTTAACTATTCAAGGTCAACAATCAATAGTTCCAGTTGAGTTTGTGGAACTGTATTAAATTGTCTTCTACTATCCGTATGAAATTCGTATCCAAATATTCGTATAGTTCCCATTAGATTGAGAAATTATAATATTTCTAGTTTAAATGGAAAATCAATTAATTGATTCCTAATATTTTTTAATACTTAAATTATTCAACTTATACGAAATGGATTTTATAAAAGTCGTAATAACTATTGAAAACTACCGTCATAGTAGACATTATGAAGTATTGAATATGTAGATATAGAATAAGTCTCGTAAATCCATTTCAGACATTTTAATTATAAAACCTTAATTGGTGTTCAGAAATTAATCAATGGAAATACCCTTACATATTATGTTTTGCTTGGTGATTTTCATATAAACTATAATAATTACTAGTTAAAACCATTAGAATTCTCTAATTATTGTTATTGCCAAAGTTTATATACAGAGTGATTCGAACCAAGTGCATAATAGCACACGCCTCCATTTCTTTATATGATGCTCCCATTCCCCAATAAATATCGATAAATTGATCTCCTCCCCGAAACAGACGAAGACCACTCGTGATTGACTCAAACACCAAAGCACTCAAAGTGGAGTGCTAGGAGAATATGTGGTAAGTGATAGGAAATTATTATTTTTACATCTAAAATTATAATTTAACATAAATATTACTTTTTAATGAAAAAATAAGAATATTCCACTTACCACATGTTGTTCTTCTAGCACTCCACTTTGATTGCTTTGTTGTTTATCATATTATCTTTGAGCCAATCACGAGTGGTCTTTGTGTGTTTCGGGGAGATGATCAATTTATCGATTTCTATTGGATGTTATTGGGGAATGGGAGCATCATAGAAAGAAATGTATGCGTGTGCTCTGATGCACTTGATCCGATGCATCCTATATATATATATATATATATATATATATATATATATATATATATATATATATATATATATATATTTATATATATGTGTGTGCAATGTGTTTAATATTGCCACGAATATTGTGACGAACCTCCTTCCTTGTATGTTAAAGATTTTAATTTCACGGTCGCCATTTTGAACATTTCAAATGATTGCAGACTTATTAATGGGTTGACGAAATAGTAGGATTTCAGATTGAAACAAGTTTTAATTAAACGATATTTTTATTTTTTACGTAAATTATTTTTCAGTCTTTATAAGCATAAAAGTTTATATTTTATAACTATAAAATCTAAACTAAGTTGAATTGAAATGATAATTTATTTTGTAATGATAATTTATCAGATGAAGTCTAACTTAGAAGTAAAAAACTATTCTTTTTCAAAAGTTTTACATAAAATAATTAACCACTACCACTCATTACTTTTGGAATTAATTTCACAGATTAATTAATTACTTAAAACATGACCATACATATAAAAAAAATAAAAAGGCATTTCTATTGAAATACAAATAAATCTAAGCGAAATAGTACCAAAATAATTTTTTGGTTATCATAGAAACAATACATATTATGATCACATGTAAATATTGCAGCCAGAATATAAATTTGACTGTTTATTTGTAAAGTTATATAAAATAAAATAAAATTTTTTATTTTAATTTTTTTCGTTGAAAAATTATACATTTGTGATTATGTTAAAACATAAATGTTCATTTAAATATATTTTCAAAACTATTATCTATTGACACTTATTTAGTTTCCTTATATTATCAAATGCTTTTTGGTTGGTTAATGTTTCTTAACATCCCGTTATTCAATATTTCAATCTCGTTTTTTTACATACAACATTGTTTGCTTCTTGTTTTTCCGTTTTAGACAGAAAACCTTGTGTACTTTTTGCAATATACAAACTCGTATGTATACAATATATAGTCGATTTTATATAAATTACATAGATAAATATTAATTGAATTTGATAATGAAATAAATATTATATTATAAACAAGGGGTAATGATAATGTTTTTAATGTAAGAAATTTACGTTGAAAGGATTGTTGCTATTTAAAATAATGTACATATTTTATACTTTACAATATTATTTTACATCGTTATTTTATGGTTTTAATGTTGTACGTAATAATTGTTATATTCACAAAATTGAAATGTATTTATAATATAAATATATCACGCAGTCACTACTAAAAATTTTGGAATATTTTTAATTGGTTAAATAAAATTACCATATTATAAAATTTATTGTATTGAATGGGTTGTTACTTGGTTGCGAAAATTATTATAATTATTAAATACAAATATTTGAAATTTTCGTAAAGTCACTTTATTTTGATTAGTTTTGGAACACAGTTCCACAGTTCCTTCTTCAGAAAAAAAACACGTTAGACATTTATTACCTTAAACGGCTTCAGTAGCATTATTTTACTCTAGAACAAATGCAAATATATATAATAAACATAAAATTACCCAAAATTATGTGCACTTACTAAATGCTGATAGAAGTTCGCAAGTTAAGGACGTTCCAGCACTGTGTTATATAATCAGGACGAAAAACCGGTTTGATTTTATTATAGCACAAATACATAAATACACATACACAACACATAGACAAATACACTGTTCACATATACAAAATAATGTTATTATGAAGAAAAATAATAATTTTAAACTTTTATATTTCGAAAACAAAACGGTTACACGATTTTTTTTTAAAATTTATATAATAAATATTTAACTTTACTCTCCTAGTTTTTTTTTTCAATTCTGTCGAGTATTTTTTCTAATACAACATATAATAGTTGGGCAGGCATGAAGTTTTACATGCTTCTAATGAGAGAGAGTGAGAGAGGATGATAACTTTTATATTAATTATCTCGCGTTCTAAATGGTCAAAAATTCTGCAACTTCGGGATATATTAGAAAACTTTATTTTTTGCCTGTGAAAAAAATGAGCAAAATCTGTCGTAAAGTGGTGGTATGCTGGAACATCCTTAGTGAACAAATAGGAAAGAGGGTTCAGAAAAAGCAATTACTCTAAACATCTTCTGTCGAAGTAGAAGGAACCTTCGGTCTGGTAATATTTGATGACGAGGCCTTGCAGCACAAAAATAATCACTTAATTAATGGCAATAGTGTAAAATTTTTTTAATATATACTACTCATGACGTATGAATCTTGTATGTTTTGGTTCTTAATGTAAAATGTTCATGACACATTTAAAACATATTATTGAATGTGAATTTATCCGAAACAAATTTTCAACACAATAAGATGCGATGTTAAACTTTAAAAAGCAAATGAATACTTAACGAAGTAATCGATGTAAATAAATTTAGACGATTTCATATACGATCTTGTTAACCACCATAAATTGAATAGTGTTTGTAAGAAAAAATACTATAAAAATATCTATATTGGTATATATTTTCTGAGTACCTAATTTACTGAATAACTATCATTTAATAAATGTGCCTACATAAAAAACGTCTTTGCTTAGTCAATATCACAAAAAATAAACCAAATATACAAACATTATAAATTCAAAGTACATTTGAAAACATGCCAAACTGAGAATTTAGCACTTGTAACATATTCAAAAGTAAATTAATTTACGTGCTTAAAAAATGTTAACTTAATAGACCTAAATAATAGATTCAAGCCCTCTTTCCCATTGGGCGATCATTATGAACAGATTGTATACGAATATATATTTACATTGGTATTGTATTTTAGAGCTGAATTTGAAATTGGTCTCAAAATAATATATATTCTGAAGAACATTCTACCTACAATGAAAAAAAGGCCTAATTTATTTGTTCCATCAGGAAATATACTGTACGGGTTTTGATCAAAATGTTCTAAACGGAAGCAGTACTTTATTCTGAACTTCATCTGTACCCACACCCAAGTAATTAGAAGTAAAATAAGTTCAAGTGCCAAAAATCCGATGCAAATCTTCCTGTGAGACGGTTTCTGCTTGTAGCTTATGTTTTTGTGTCGTGGTTTACATTTCGGTGGTATTTAGTTCACAGATTTATAACCTTGCATCTCCTCACTGTCATACACGAGACGTAAAATTCTGGTAAAATCCAGATTTGATTACACATCTAGGGATGGGGATCGAACCCAACTGAGCGACCTTAGATGCTATGGTAGTGCTATGCATATAATCTTTCACTATCATTTTTGATGCCATTGTATCATTAATTTTGTTTATTTACTATTAACATATTTTTAAATTGTTTTTTTGTAAACTAGCGTGTATTTATTTCCATTGTTAGTATGGTTCCCTTTCGGTTATATTATACCAACGGAAGCGAGTAGCGTTTATTTCCTTTCCTAGATGTGTTTGATTTTTCATATCAAGCATTTGATGTCAAAAAATGGTATCAATGTTCAGATATATTACTTAAATATCAAAGTAATAAACGCAAGTCGCTTCCCTTCATATAATAAAACCGAAAGGAAACCATACTAACAATGGAAATAAATAGACGCTAGTTTACAAAAAACAATTTAAAAACCCAGATATGATTTTCGAACATTAAAAACTATCCTTATACAATATCATACTTCACATTTGCCAGGATTTTGTTGAATTTCAACTATTGATCTTGTAATACAGCTATAATTTTTGTATACCAAATAATTATTTTGCTTTAGTTTTAAGTTACTTGACAGCTTAGAAAATCGATATCGGTTTTCACAGGATCATGCGCATTATTTTAAACTTCGCAAGAAAGTTCACAAAAAAGTGTTTCAATAAAATGAAGACTTGGTACAACAACGGATATTGAATGAATTTTATTAGATTAGCTTAATGTGCTAGTTTTTCTTCGCATACAAGATGATTCTCTTAGGAAACAATTTCTTTTTATTTTATTTTATTTTCTATTTCAGTTCTCTATATGTATGTACATGAGTCGATATTTTACTTATATAACGATATACTACTTCTTACAGTAGTCATACAGAGTTATACAACGTCTATACGATCTTATATTGTAGGATAAATATATCAACGGAAAGGAAACAATACGATAGTGTCACATTGTTATTCCCACCATACTGAACGTACGAACTTTACAAAATACCTTTGACAGCTACACAAAAACAGTAAACAGTTCGTGTCTCATCAAATTATGATCAATCCATTTTAATTTTATCAAATTATATTAAGTGAATTATATTCAATTTTTATTTTATCATATTATATTAGATTATGTGCATTATTAAAAGAATTCCCGTTCCGTATCCTTTATTGATATAATAAATATTTTCTAGAAAGATCACGACCTCTTGCGCGTTCAGTATCTGCTCCCCTTCTTCGAACCATATTTGGTAATAAATTTTCATTTTTATTTGATTTGATTTATTTTATAATTTCAAACAATTAAATTGTTTAAAATCGGAATACCAAGGAGCGGGAAAGTTCATCATCAGAAATTCAGAAGAATAAGTTTTATTCTTTGGGTAACCATTACGTAAATCACTAAAATGTGGTGCTTCAATGGAAGCCTGAGCGTTGTAGGACAAAGAGAAGATAGATAGATTATAAGGTCCATTGTGATGCCTAAGGAGGTGAGTGGAGTGGAAGGAATTTTTGTGTATAGACTAAGAATTGGTAGTATATACGGCTGCAGCCGACTATGATAGGAACTATGCCGATATTCATCTGGAGTTCGTGAAGGAAACTGCATAAAACCTTCTCAAGCATAGCTGGTCACTTCGTCCTTGTCCATAAGCCGACAGTTTAGTTAATTAACCGCCCCTTTTTTTTCGTTCTTAATAATTGACAAACTGCCGATGTTGGGATTCGAACCCATAACCTCCCAGTTTCCAAGTAGGTATACTGCGCAGGCATAACGGCGTAGACCGCCCGGTCATTTGGACTGATGGACAAAGAGTAACGGAGGTAGTGAATATTGTTTATCGCAAGGACACGGAATTTCAAGAGTAAACGGGAGTTTCACAGGCAATCATGGAATTTTAAAAGAATTTTATAGAAACTATATGGTACAACATTGATACTTCAAGATTAATCGCACAGCTTAAACCATGAAATTTGTTGAAATATCAAACCAATTCACTAAACAAGAGAGATGAGAAGTTGTTGATATAGCTCGGGAATTCACAATCGTCATAATGATATGACAACAAAAGAGTTTATGCTTCGCAATTTTTTGGTTAAGAGTCAAAAGCTGCAAACACTAAATTGTTTACTGGAAATTAGATCAACCTGGTTGTATTTCATTGATTGTAGACGAAAAGCTCTTGTATTAATAATTGGTTTTTAAAGATAAAATAGTACGTGATTCAGAACTTCCAGGGATTATTATATGTGTCGTTTGAAAACAGGTTGGCCAGGTAAGTTTACCAAAGTTTGCGATGATTATACAATTGACAATAGTATTATCGTTACTGCTGATACAACAAAAATTAAATTGCGAAAAACATAAACAAAACAAAAATAAATGAATAGTTCATAGAAAGTTTATAGACAAAAATGTGTTATTTTATATGGGGTTTGGAGAGACTGGGTGGATGGATATAAGTTAATAAAAGATTATTTAATACATCAAATGAGATAATTTTGTTTTTCTTTTTAACTTTATATCTGTTTTAAATTTATTGAAATAGAAAATTCTAAATATAACATGACTAAATATATTTTAACTTTTTACTCTGTTATATGAGTACTGATTTGGAATATTTAGTTGGATTAATACTGTTTTGGAATATTTTAATTAACATTCATATCCGTTAGTATACGTAAATTGTATATCCCATTTAAATGCAATATAAATTAGTTGAAAACCATTAAAAAATTGACGATAAAAACATTTAATCATTAAAAATGTTCTTTTTGGATGTATTTTATTTTAACACACCTTAGCTGGGGATGGAACACAATACCTCTGGCTAGAGAACTTTTGTTACTGGATTTTTGACTAAATCCAGAAAGTACTAGAATTACAAACTAAACACCAAATTAGCACATAAAAAACACCTAATTACTAAGTAATTCCATTTTGTAGAATTTTTTATGCTCAGGTGAAGAGATCAATAATTTAAGTTGGTGAGGGTCATGGTATATGGTGTATATGCAATACATACATACTTAAGATTTGATGTAGCGGAAGTCTTCTTTCCTTCGAAATAATACCAATCTGAGCACAGAACTTGACATTAAAGTTTATTTGGTCCCGCACTTTATAGTTTTGCGCCAAGTGCTTTACTAGAGTTGCTAATTATTTTATTAACAACCTTACAAGAAACTATTGTCTTCCTTGCACATAGATGCAAGAAAGGCCGATACCTATGTATCGGCCCTAAATTGGAATATGATCAAATTATTATTTGTTTTAACGAAATTTCCTAGAGTACTCAGGATAATATTGTAAATTTTCTTGTTTTATAAATTTGTCGCCAAAAAGAATAGACACAAAGTCCGTTAAAATAGACGCTTAAAAACATCAATAAAATAAAAAAAACTTTTCAATGGTATTATAAAGTGATTCATTCATAAAATTTTCTTTTTTCTGTTAAAAATCCTATCGAGGTTTATTACACCAAGATTAGTATTACTTTTGAACAAGCTTTGTACAGACTGATAAAAAAATTTCTTGATGTTGGAACATATATCAAAGTTCAACTTAAGTTAAGTTTTTTATACAGATATGTTCTTCAAGAACTGGTTAATTTCCAGCTTAGACACATTTAATGCAAAATCTGTAGAATTAGGTTATTTTTTTCTGGGTACTTTTTTATTCTGATTTTTACAACAAAAACGGTAAATAAAGTTACCTTGACTATACGAATATTTAGCCTTGTCATTTTGCCTAGCATAAATTATTCACTAGCAAAATCAACTGAGGATATGGTTCACCTTAACATAGTTTACAATTAAAGCACTTACCTAAGTACAAATTCGGAAGCAGTAGCCAGTTAAAAGTAACCTTAATTAGAAGAAATACGCAAAAAAAATAAAAACTGTATAAAAGTAAATAAATACTTACCTTTTGAAACGTTGGAAGCATAACATATACCTTCTTGAAAGTACTAAAATGTGTACTCAGTTTCATATAAGTGCATCTTACATAGAAAGAAAGCTCATAAAATACTGAAGACATAATTTACTTTCTAATAAAAATGTAGTACCTGTATTGGATTGGCGAAAATATATTAAAAACTTTTGAAAACTTGAATTTGTTTTGAATTAAGTTAGTTGCCTTTCTACAATAGGTATTGTCATAAAGTCGTGGAGCGTATGCGTATAGTAAAAGTGAAGGAAAGTATTGCATAATAAGCCATTATTTTAGTCCAAGACTGTACCGGCAGACATGTTACACATACGATACTTATCTATAAAAATACTACTTAAGATTTTTATAAGTTGCAATCCGGCAACATCGTTTATATTCCGCCAGTTGATATACAGTTTGTTTACATATAAGTTTGTTTAAATACACCGTAAAATGACGTACAATGTTGTCAAGTTGTATCTGTTCAGCATGCTGACACGTATATTTATTTATGAAATGCTTCACTTTGCGGAGTTATAACTAAAAAATTCGTTACGCAGGAGCTACGTCAACTTAGCGAATTTCCTTAGAATACATAAATCACTCTCTAGCGGTCATAATTTTAGTGTGATCAAAATGAAATATAATATCTGATATGACTTTCGTATTTGCAAAAATTAAATTTATTAATAGCCCAAAAAAACGGACTTTAATCTCAAAATAGTGTTGCGTTTGGTAATGTATCAGTATTTTACTTGGGTAGCCATCAATTTCAAAATTTTTGTACGCTTATGGTTTATTTAATTTACTGAGTGTCAGGTGACTTCAACAACTGACAGCAATTCAATATCGGTGCCATCGAGTTTTCTGAAATTTCTCATTATTGGAGTATTTGTCCATAAACAAAATAAAATAGCAAAGTGAAAGCAAAAGTGTACAAATAACTCACTACTATATGAAATAAATGTGACTGACGATGTTGTACTCTATGATCAGGAAAGCAACAAAAATTATCAAAAACAAACAAACTGGCATTTAAACCCATCACAAGTATCTGAAAACAAACGATAAGAACGAAACAAAAATCAACAATTAAAATTCGATGGGTATATATTATTACTGGGTTACCCTGGGTAAATTCTAAAAATAAGAAAAAGTAACTTCTTCAATATTTTTAAACCTGTGTGTACCTTTAACTCTCATTAGATGGATACACGTTCGTTTATGTGCTTATGTATATACATGGTAAACAATTTACTTTGGAAAACAGGTAGGTCGTTTTATATTAAAGACTCTCTCTTAACTACATCTACAAATGTATAATCTACAACCACCAAACGAAACCATAACGACAGAGGTAATATACTTTATAACTATAAATATAATGCCTTAAAATAACATTTACATTTTCTAGAAGCATATAGCTTACATCAAATTCTATGTTAATTTATGCATGTTTTGTGTAATAAAAAAATTGCCACTAGTTGCCAAAGATCATATTTACAAACACACGCACACATACACACAAATATATATATATATATATATATATATATATATTTGTATATATATATATATATATATTTTCTTTCCATATATATATATATATATATATATATATATATATATATATATATATATATATATATATATGGAAAGATCCATTACTTTTCGACAAAAACGTACACACTCATGTCATCGATCTGGCAACCGATTTTTTTTATCGATAATGTGCTAAGAAAAAAAAGACGATTTCCACAATATGAGCTTCATCCGTTCAAATCAGGCGAGTGTGGAATTTTTTTAAATTTTGATAATGCCAATTTTTTCAGAAGCAGTCATTTTCAGAAGCTCATATCTCCGTCTCTGAATAACGTATAAACTTGAAACAAACGCTATTTTTCCTCACTTATATTATACTTTAAGAAAAGCATACAAACTTGACTTAATACCAAAATTTGGTGTCACAGTTATCCTTTATCTGACCCACTGTTTTAGCAAAATTTTGTCAAATTTTGAAACAGTCTCAGATCAACAGTTTTTTATTTAGAAAGCTATATAGTGGCTCAAATTCATTATGGCATACTCTATTGATAACTATCATCAGTTTTACTTACAAACTCTTTCGTTTTGACATATGGCCTCTCAAATTTAATCAATTTTTGAAAAAACGCTATTTTCAGATAGCTGTAATTGTTTTCTTCCAATTTATAATTACTTTAAATTTTTTTAATTTCAAGTTTTACGCTTAATATATTATATTTTATGGTGTCGAACTGAATAAATAGTCATTGAATGGCCAAAAAGGGGTGTAAACAACATGGTAGGGGGAAAGTATTTGAATTTCGGAATTAGTTAAGGGCACGAAAGAATTAAACATACAAAAAACCCGCTCTTACCCCTACCGCTTTATGGTAGAAGTGGTGGGGGTAAGAGCGGGTTAAAAAAGTTACAGCTATCTGAAAATAGCGATTTTTCAAACATTGATTGAATTTCAGAGGCCATGTATCAAAACGGAAGAGTCAGTAAGTAAAACTGATGATAGTTATCAATAGAGTGCGCCAAAACTAAAACTATGAGCCGCTATATAGCTTTCTAAATAAAAAAACTGTTGACCTGAGACTGTTTCAAAATTAGACAAAACTTTGCTAAAACAGTGGGTCAGATAAAGGATTACTTTGGCACCAGATTTTGGTTTAAAGTCAAGTTTGTATGCCTTTTTCTAAACACTATCGATAAAAAAATCGGCTGCCAAATCGATATATATATATATATATATATATATATATATATATATATATATATATATATATATATATATACAGTTTGTTTATCATATGACCCAGAACAGTGGGACCAATTCACACGGCTTTAGAAATATAGCGATTATCAATTTTTTTTGCACTCACATTCATGTTTTCCTTATTGTAAGCCAGTAAATAATTAGATCTGATTTATATTTGTTACTAAATAATGTATCTATTTCCCTATACCGTACCCATACCACAATGACTCAAGATCACAACGATCATAATATACTTTCATAATGCTTTTCTTTCTATGTTTTGCTTAAACCATTGGATGTCCAACGCGATTTAAAACAAAGATACAAAAATTGCATATCATGTTTTTAATTAAATATGTTGTTTCGTTAAAAAAAAACCAATTTGGTTTCCTAAGACAAAACAATACAGCGTCTTATATTTTTTGAAAAACGAAATGAGTTTTGTTTAATGGGCAGAGATGAGATATCCTATTCCAAATTGTTGAGTTAATCTGTCATTTGAATTAAGTTAATGACATCAATCCTCATATTCCAGTCATTCTGTGTCTGAACTATTAAATATTGTCCTCTATTACTTAGCGGAGCACTTTACGTGGTTTCTTTTCAAACCCATCCAACAAGTTTGTTGGACTTTATTTCAAATGTTATAAACATGTTTCCAAAAGCGCTGCCAAGTTCATGTCACTGAGGACATTTTAAAATCAAACTAAAAAAGCATCCAACAATGTTCGTGGTGATTAAATGGACATTACTGGACTCAGTTGAACTATTGTTGGACTAGACTTTTTTCCGAGTGTTTTTAAGTGCGCCGCCAAGTTCATGCCCACGACGCACTTGTTTATATCAACCTAAAAAGCTTTCAACAATGATCGTTTGTAATTGTTGGGATTATTGGAAAGATTTGAATTTATTATGATTGTTTTTATTGATAATGGTAACTATAATATTATTATATACTCGTTCAATAAATTTTTTTTTCAAACCGCTTAAATTTCGAAGCTAAGTTCATGGAGTTTTAAATATTGAACAGAAAACTTTTCTAAAAATCCAAATAGACTTTGTTTTTCAGAGTTTCTTGATTCATTTAAATGTAGGTATTTCATAAAAGCGTGACATTAACATTTCACATCTGTTTGAGAACAATTCACACTTACCTACCGTTTATTATTTTCTCTCAACCATTCCATCGTTTTCTTATAATATCCCTCTTTTAAAGTACCGTATGTATAAATATGAATTTTAAATATAAAAAATTAAATATTAATATATAGGTATATACTGTTTGAATAATAAATAACCTTTTAGTAAAATATATAAATATACCTATAGTTCGGTGTTATCAATATTTGTTGAAATAATATTTAATTTTATACATTATTTTTATGAAATATTGTATTAATTCAAACAGGAAATTTTATGATCTTTACATAGTGCCAGAAACTCCGCCTCATGTATGGATATTTAATTTCCGTATCAATTACTTATCCTAATTTACAATTTATATTAAAAAATTATGGTGTTTCTTTTAACAAAGGTGGATTTATATTTTAAAATACTCCAAATCGAATTAAATTTCATCTAACCACAATTAATTTTGTATGTTTGAATATATCTATAGCCAAGCTATATCAGTATCATAAAAAAATAATCAAATTACAAATTTCATTGCATTAACTAAAGGGTGATGTAGCAGAAAAACCCACGCGCGAGTGCGATATAGCAACTTCGCAGGATTAGTTCGCTGCTTACGTGGGCAAACACTTTATTGTGTATCAGGGTATGAAAATAAAGTCTTAAGATGTAATCTAAATAGCATTCCTATTTTGAGGTTATCGTTAAATCGTGTATACGCGTTTTAGGTTGAGGTAAAAGGAACTTTTGTAAACTATTTAATCTTACAAATTACGATTATTTTCCATCACAACACAATTATTTTCCAGCTGATAACCATAGAAACATGAATTAAAACAAATATTAACATAACTTTTAGACAAAATATTACGTCACTTTTTCCTACTTTAAAAGGTTGAATTTCGAAAAAATAAACCTATGAAATGTTCTTATGGTTTGTACTGTATCTTGACATTTTAAATATCAGCAAGTCCAATCCACTTCAATCCTCAAAACTAACCTCTTAACTAAAATGTTCGCAACTCTGTCAATTTCTCTTTAATCTATAACTTTATTCGTGATTTAAATTTTCGTCATCGATAGATCATAATTTTTTACCATTTTTCTCCATAACTGAATTTGTATATCAATAAGCTTTCATTTACACCCTACATGATGTCGTCGAATCTTTATAATTTCCTGTTTGAATCACCAAAACTAAGCCATATCTAAAAATTTCGAATTTTTAACCTCATGTCCGTATTTGGGTATCTTAAATTTCAGCAAAACGGAGAAAAACGTCTGCATAAAACAGACAGGCTGACGCAGGACGGATACGGTAAATATTCTGTTTTGCCAAATTTAGCACGGAATACTAAAAAAGAGTATATGTTAAATCTAGCATTTAAAAGGAATACGAACCCTATTAATTTATATTTTAAATAAAAACAATTCAATTTGATATATTAACTACAAGCCCAAACCCATCCACTCACTCGCTATCTATCTACTCTCGTATCTTTGTATTTATAAATGACGATATCGCTATTAAGTGTTTTATTTTAACATCACGAATTTAACAAAAAAAAAATGTGATTAGGATGTATTTTTACGTGACGAGGATAATGAATATATTTGTGAACAAAATAACATAGAGTGTGTAAGCCGTCGAGGATTAATTAAATAGATTACAAAAAATAAATCAAACAAAAACACCATTGAATAATCTATATAGTTTTATAATCACTTCAGTCAGTCAATATGGGGTAAGTACAAATCAGGTTCTACTCTGGGTTTGTTATTTGATTATCAAAATTAATGAAACTGATCTACGCAAAGGGGGCGAATTTGAAATTTTATTTCAAAAACCTAGAGTTCTCACTAATTATCATTCGATAATATAATGTTTATAGATGGCTTCCTGGTCATTCTAGAACAATTAATTCTGCAAACTAGCGGAAAAATTATATCTGTTGGCAGCTCAAAGACAAAATAGAAGACGAACAGAAATCGAGAATCTATAGCATAGTATCCTACGTGTTCACAAACATACATTGGCCAAAGCCGTAGACAAATTGGAATCCGATTCAAAGAACATATGGCTCATATGAAATACGGCAGACTAGAAAAATCCTCTGTAGCTGCACACATTATAGAGAATGACCATAAAATCGACAAATCCAATTTAAAACTTGTTAAGGCAATACAAAATCCCTCAGAGCTGGATGCATACGAAAGCATATACATTCAAAATCTTACTGTAAAATTATGCGTCAATATGTCCATCTCTCTCTAAAGATGTCAAAATAGAAAAACCTATTCACTGCGCAACGCATAACTCAGCACCAATGAGGTGCGATTTTAAAATAGTATCTAAGGTCGGGCGAACATATATAAGCAGCGTAGAACCAAGAAAGATTGTGAAAATGTCACCAAATTAGCGAGGAGTAACATATCCTGAGGCAATATAAGAGTAATTCTAATAAGAGTAAAGTTAACAGGAATTAATGTGAATGAAGGAAATTTTAACAATACTAATTTCAATATAATTTAAAATTTATTATATTTTAAATCTAGTATATTTTAATTTAGTTAATTTTCTAATTATTTTTATTTTTGTCTATTGATCTCGACTTTCTATCTATTTCTAATTGTCAAAGAGTAAATTACGACTATCCATCCATCTCTCTCTAAAGATGTCAAAATACAAAAACCTATTCACTGCACAACGTATAACTCAGCACCAATGAGGTGCGATTTTAGAATAGTATCTAAGGTCGGGCAAACATAATAAGCAGCGTAAAACCAACAAATATTGTGAAATTGTCACCAAGTTAGTGACGAGTAACATATCCTGAGACAATATAAGAGTAATTCTAATAAGAGTAAAGTTAACAGGAAGAAATGTGAATGAAGGAAATTTTAACAATACTAATTTTAATATAATTTAAAATTTTTTATATTTTAAATCTAGCATATTTTATTTTAGTTAATTTTCTATTTATTTTTATTTTTGTCTATTGATCTCGACTTTCTATCTATTTCTAATTGTCAAAGAGTAAATTACGACTTATAAATACGAAATACGTATTTATAATACAAAAAAACTGATCTAGGCAAAGGGGGCGATTTTTAAATTTTATTTAAGGTATTTATTCATTGTGACATAATAGTTAGGGGATGTTTGTAAATGTGTGAAAAAGTTTGACATACGGGAGTGGCAGGTCAAATATTGCCAAAAGCGGTGGGACCTAATATGTGGATGGCTCTTAATAACATGAAAAATTAAAATTAAATAAAAATCAAAGGAAGACATAGTAAAAACTAAATTGTTACCAATGATCATTAAGGTCTTCTGTATTACCAAGGGATATAGTGTATATCCGACAAAAAACATAATGTGGGGGGGGGCCAAATTTTCGCATAGAAAAAGTATTGATATCCCAGCAAGCAAAACAAAAATGTTCATCTTCAAAAGTAATGAAATCTTTGTAAAGACCAACTTTTAAAAAAAATTGCGAAAATGATTGGTATATATTTATTGGATAAGTTTTTTAGGCGTAGGGTTTTCATATTTTACGTGGCAAGTGATCAGATTATTTCTTTGAGTATTAAGTGTTATCAAATCTAACCACTTGCTAAGTAAAATATGAAAACCGTCAGATGGTGGGTCTCAATCTTCGTCTTAAATTTGAGTTTCATAACTTTTTCGGTTCCTTATATTCCGAGGACTAATAAAAACCGTCTCTAATCCTTCCTGTAAACATAGTTAATGCTTAAACTTGGTCTGATAGCAATACCGTGTTATGTGATATAGTTGAAACGTACTGTAAAAAAAAACGCTGTGCTTTGTACCACATCATTTATAAATAATATTAACAGCTTGTTGGTCAATATAGAAATTCTAGCTGCGAAAAGAGTATGCATGGTTTCCAAGAACCATTGTTGTAGAATCTTGTAACCAGGGACTTTTGATAATGGTTTCACAGTTATTAAAAAAATATATAAACATTTTCTAATTTAGTAAAACGTTCTTACCACCTGCATGGAATATTTTTTATCGCATAGTAATTTTAATGTGTCTGTAATTATTACAATAATTAAGCAACAACACACCACCACGTTTGTTTGTATGAGATTTTGTATTGTGAACCTTATATAAATATTGGGTTTTCTATAAACCTACATAATAATCATAATAATGTGTTGTAACACTTATGAGGTATGTTACGGTGCTTGGTCGCGACGGGACGGTGTTCACAGAAAACGGTATAGGGTGATACAACTCACTACCTTTATCCTTCATACCATCGTGACCATACAATATAATATAATACATGCATTTTGTAGGACATATAAAACTAGAGATTGGAATTTTATGGTAATTTATGAAAAATCATTTATAATATCCTTGTTTCATATCAAGAATAGTATAAAGTGGTGAAACAAAGTTAGCATTTACTTATCACTATTCATTGAAATTTTTAGTTATCACTATTCATTGTTGTGAGTAACACCCTTTTCGAGAGACAGACCGTAGCAGATAGATTATAGAGGCTGCCCTGGACGGGCTACACTTCGACCATTGTGATGCCTAAAGATGTGAGCATGTGATAGAGTGGAAGGAATTTTTGTGTATTGACTAGGAATCGGCAGGATATGCGGCTGCAGCCGACTATGATAGGAACTATGCCGATATTCATATGGAGTTCGTGAAGGATACTGCACATACCCTTCTCGAGCATAACTGGTAACTTTGTGCTTGCATACGCCGAAAGTTTAGTCAATTAACCGCCCCCTTTTTTTTAAATAATTGACAAACTGCCGATGTCGGGATTCGAAACCATAAGCTCCCAGTTTCCAAGCACGCAAACTGCGCAGACATACCGCCTCGGCCGACCGATCGGCCACTTGGACAGACTCTAGTACCAATGTACTAATCACAAAATGGCAAATTATTTTGGTTGGTGGTTAATTTTTTATTTAGTCTTTATTGTTTCAATTAAAATACAGAAAATTGAATAAATTGGAAACATATCCACTTTATTTATATGAATTGAAAAAAGATTTTAAAGTTATATTTACATATCTAAACTACTAATGACTTTTTGTGAAATTATATTTTTACAAGAAAACCTTCAACTGTTAAAACGACTCGAGACGACATAACAAGTCAAAACACTACAAGAGACATGCTACACTCGTGTCGCCTAGCTGTTAGCAGTTAAGCTGAACGTCCATAAATTTGCCGCAGGACTTTATATGGAGAATATGTTTAGCTCCACAATATTATGTTTCAATTATTATTATTATGTATGATAAATATTAGGATTTCGTTCACTTCACGATTTTTCCATGTGGGAACATCAAGAACATTTATTAATACAATAAATATATTAAGTTCGTAACATTTTGTGTCTTCTACATATTTTCTTATAACTAAATTTATTGGCTGTACCGCTAATTTTATGGCTATACCGCTGATGATTTCACAAAAGTTTCTTCAAAATGACAATCAGGAAATTGTGTGTCGATACGCAATTTACAATTCGTAGGTTTTATCCATTTGGAATGGAATTGAGCATGCAACGTACTTTAATAACTTGAAAGGTTAAGTTCATTACTAAGCCAAGCCGTTCACGGGGAAAGGGAAATTTAGAAGGAGAGAAACATAATTGTGAATATCTCTCTCAATATTTCTAAAATAAAAATGTCGGCCAGGAGAAAAGTTGTCAAAAAATTTTACTACAATTTATTACCTGACCATAATTTCTTTGACACTAATATTTACAATTTTAATGTTCTAATAGTAAATTAAGTGACGCCATTGTGATTTGATTTGTGGTTCATTATGACTTCATCTTGTGAGAAAATCGTAAATATTTCAGTAACAGAAAAAAAAACGATACGATATTAATTAATTTTCCTTAACTTCTTTACATCTTATACATTTTTCATACAACTTGCAACTTGCGAATTTGCATACCAAATTTCTATTAGGTAGGATCGATGGACAAACATTTGAAGAAATTTTTTGTCAACATTTAGTGGAATACAAACTTGTAGTAGTAGAATAGGCTCCAAGACCACTGATTGGGAAAAATAAGCGAAAAATATAATGTTAATAAACAGAAATAAAACATATTGGCGTAATGATTCATATGTTTTGTTAGTCTTTCGTATAAGTCATATATTCTTACAATAAAGAAAAAAAAAACAAGTTTACAATATACATATAATAATTTACTTTTAATATGTGAACGAAAAATCCGATTTTTATAAATATTTGTGTGAAATAAATATATATATATATTATATACACATAGTATTACAGTCTATTGGGGGTTGCCTTGCTACTTGTGTGAAGTTTGGTTGATCGGTTAAAATAGCGCCATGCTTCATTTACGATGTGATTGATGACAAACTAATTTCCCGACGATATAGACTTCTAACTTAACGATATTTCACGCTATCAACTGACTAGTATTAATTCTACTTATATACGTATACATATATACTATACTGTATATAGTTTAAACAAATTTCAATTATTTATTATATACATACTTTGTATAATGTAAAATTTTGTATTTCGTCTTGTATAGCATATATATATATATATATATATATATATATATATATATATATATATATATATATATATATATATATATATATATATATATATATATATATATATATATTAATATGTATACACTTCAATGGAGAAATGTTAATTTGTTTTTGAATACAAAATTCAATTACAATTTTTTTTTGTATTCCTACCTGGGTTTATAAATAAATTGATTGACGAACGGTTGTTATTTGTGTGGCTTCAACCATGTAATAATTAATTACATTTAAATGTCATTTTCAACAGTGATTTTTTTTTGTTACTGTTTTTAAGATTTTGATTTTTAATGTGTACCGTCAACACAAAGACGTAGCCACCCTCATAGAGACACAGATTGGTAAACATGTTTTCCACTCTTGACAAAATATATAAATAATAGCTTCCAAATGTATAAAACTCAAATTTAAGACAAATCTAAGACAAATTCGAAAATGTAGCAAAATTTACTATCGATAATAAAATCTAAAAAAGTACAAAATGAGATGCCAATATCAGCATTAGGAAACGAAACTAATGCCTCTGCAAGAAAATGGATTGAGCGTATATCAGTTACATAGCATAGATACACAATTTTAGCACGTTACAAATGATGCTATGTGGCCGTGCACCAGTCCAAGTGACCGAGCGGTCTAAGGCGTTATGTCTGCACAGTATGCCTACTTGGAAACTAGGAAGTTTTGGGTTCAAATCCCGACGTATACTCCTAGTCTATTCAAAAATATTTCTTCTACTACACTCACATCCTCTCATCCTTAGGCATCACAATGGACCTTATGGTCGAAGTGTAGCCCGTCCAAGGCAGCCTCTACAATTTATCTATCTATCTATCTATGTGGCCATGCGGTCAAAACCAATCTGCGCCTTAGTGGGTTAGGCTTACAACAATAGTAGTTAAATAAATACAAAAATTAATAATTCACTAAACTGTTGGACAAGAACGAAAGTAACCGCCTATGCTTGTAAAGGTTTTCTTCAGTGTTCTTTCACGAAACCCAGATGAATTTATAAGAAATAAAGTTGTAGGTACTAAGTTTTTCTGTAATTTAGTTTCTAATCACTTTTTCTGTTATACTAATACTTACAGAAATATTGACGGTTTAAGATTGAAAATTAAATTCCTTAATATCTCTGTGCACATTAGAGTTTGAGCAAAAATGATAAGGTGATGAATTGTAGCAAACATGTTTTCCTACAACTTTATTTCTTATGCATTTTTCGATTGTTCTAATATTAAGAGAGATATTTTATATATTGTGTTTTCTTCTTTCTTTATGCTCCCCTTTCCCCTTGTCATTTATTAATAAAATTGGCCTTGCAAATACTAAAATCATATACGACATTTCATTTTGATCACACTAAAATTGTGACCACTATAAAGTGATTTATGTATTCTATGGAAATTCGCTGAGGTTGGAAAGATGAAGCAGCTCCTGCGTAAGAATTTTTTTTTGCATCGGTTTATTTACTTGTGTATAAGGATTTATTATTGTTGAAAACCATATACAAGAAATTCGTAACTAATTTATTTCGCTCCATTATTGGCTGAATAATATTACAGGATGTACATTTTAATATTATTTTCATATTAGGTTTATACAATAAAAACTCCGAACTACTGTTTGAATGTTTATACTTTGTTTGTATGCATACATTACTATAACATATTTCTTGTAAGCTGCTGTTGAGAAAGAATATTAAGTATATTTGTATTATATTTTACTTGTATTTATTTGAAAACAAACACTTGTAAATATTTATTTATTTTTTTCTTTCGGAAAGTAATTTTAAATTGTAAAATATACAATCTTAAAATTTACTATGTCTGAGTCAATGTTTATTTACATGAGACGCTGGAGATAAAAACTATTAAAACTTGACAACATTCAAGAATCGTATAGCAAATGCTTGTTAATAGTACAGTAAACATAAATTTATATTATCATAAAAAGAAAAAAATACTAAAACGCACGGTTTCATTTGTATGTAACGTATTATAAAGCGTTTCTTACTAATATAAACCATATTTTGACAAAATGGAAATCCGACCACAAAAATCAAATATTCTATAACAAAAAATGCACTAAAAAGTAAAAAAATAATTGCATATTCTTGTGCCAATTTTAGTTCACCTAAGCAAAAATTTTTAAATATATATGTACAATTATTGTTATTTTTGGAGGCGGTGTCAGCATAGAGAAATTCACATAATTTTTGGACACCGCCTCCAAAAATAACAATAATTGTACATATATATTTAAAAAATTTTTGCTTAGGCTAACTAAAATTGGCACAAGAATGTGCAATTATTTTTTTTCATTTTAGTACATTTTTTGTTAAAGAATATTTGATTTTTGAAGCCGGTTTCCATTTTGTCAAAATATGGTTTATTTCTCGCTTTTTAGTGACTTTGAAGTTCTATAACTAATTATGTCTAAATATGAGTAAACCTACTAAACGACTTACTAATTTTTAGTGCATTTTTTTATAACTATCTTTTTTTTTGTTTTTTTTTTTAATTTTAAGAGCATTTTTTTATAAGAGATTTTCAGTTTTATTTACATGCATTTTGTTTCTTTTTTGTAAAAATTTTTTTTTTGGGGTCGGTTTTATTTTGTAAAAAGTTTTTTTGAAGTCGGTTTTTAAAAAAAATTTATTATTTTCCCATTATGAATGAGTATACCCTTTCAAAAAAAAAACCAAATTTCGCATAAATCGGCTATCACATATAAAATGAGGATTTTCCTCGATTTTCCGAGGATCCCCTCATCAGAATGCGATTTGGTGCCAATGGGACCAATGGGAAACCAAACCTTTTATAACAAAAATTCAAATTCGGTTCATAAATGACGGAGTTCTGAGGTGACACACATAAAAAAAAAAAAAAAACAGACGAATTGAGAACCATCCTCCTTTTTGAAGTCGGGTTAAAAAGAGTGAATATTTCTGATTTCAAAATATAAATTTTTATGATTAAAAAATTAATATAATTTCTCATATCAACAATTTGCTTTAAAATATATGGAAATTTGTCATCACTTTCGAAATGGCTCAAATTAAAATCCACATGAAAACAGAAAATTTATATTTCTAGATAATAAATTTTCCACTCTTCTTTGTCATATTAAAATCCAGAAAGCACAAATTAAACTTATTTTTAGGGTTATTTATGTATAGTGCAATGTTTTAAGAAAACTGCTTGTATAAATACAAAGCTTATATGTTCATAAAAACCATGAGGATAAATAGGTTTATCATTTTGATTGCCTTTTATAAGACTGTTAGGTTTTAATAATCTACCAACTTCTACTTTATACGTTCATACGTTTAAACTTTCTTATCATTTCTAAGGGTATTCACCAATAATATATGAGGAATATTCTCTAATCGATAGTAAATTTATTATACCCGGTATATATAATATTTTATATCTATGTTTACAAGTTCAAATACTGTAATTGTTATACCCGGTATATGTAAATATACAAAGGTGTATTAAGTTTAGTCTCGACATTGTAACGCTTGAAAATATTGATCGCAGACAAAAACGATTGGAACAGGTGTTTCTAAAATGGCCTAATTCGGCCATTGCCGTACGTCCGCCTGAGAAAGTGTGTGTGTTCTAAAGCTAAAATGTAATGGTGTGGCAAAATCGGACTATGTTTGGGCAAAATACATCTTTCTATATCTCTGAAACCATAAGAGATAGATCAAAAATGTAAAGACAAAAAATGTTCCTTCTTCAAAAATAAACAATTTTTCTTATAACTTTTTATCATAAATTCAGGATATACCAAGTATTTGACCAATTAACTCAGTAAGTTGTTATTTTTACTTGTTTTTATTATATGTGATTTTGTAACATTTGAAAGCAAAATATGACAGAAAACCATCGATAATATGATATTTATTGATTCAAACTTAGCATAAATTGTTCTCAAGGAATACTGCTAACCTAACAATTAATTGAAAATTGGTATCTGCGAACACAAACTAAAATTATTGTCTAGTTTTAAAATACTAAAATTTGAGTTCGCGTTAGCACAGGCTGTTCTTTTAAAAGGAAGCGTTTTTTAAAAAAAAATATTTATAATCGATTTGAAACCAAATCGAGCCATTTGTTTTTGAAAAACGTCTCAAACAAAAGTTGTTTGCCATAAGAATAATAACCACTTATGTTATAAACATTTTTCCGAAAACTGAATGAAATCTTCGATTTCGATTTTAATGGATTCGGCCTCTTGAAATGAACTGTCTATTTTAGAACAAGAACTTCACTTTTCTTTTGGTCTTTACCTACACATTTCATTTACTAGTCACTTATTTTTTCAATGTACATTTTCTTAAAATCGTCCTCAAATCGGCTAGACTAGAGCAACATGCAAATATTGTGTAAAACAATAAGAGCCAGACGGTCGGTAAGGCAGCAAACCACAAAATATAACATAGAGTAAACGAGTAAAAAAGAATAAAATACGAGTAAAATTTCTTACAATTACAAAAAGTAAACGCTTCTTCCCTGAACAAGCTGATTTTATGTTTAGTTCATACTTGGTGGTGCATATCATGGTTGGTGTGAAGTTATAGTTTGTGAAAGCACGCTGAGTAGTAAGACGGCTTCCATCATATAAGAAGCTTTTTAACTTTTGAAATATTTTGCATCTTTTTTATGTAATCTTTACATTACAACAATGGTTTGCTTGTTGCCTGTTCATCAAAAGAAAATCATGGTAAAAAGTATGAAAAAATATTAAATGTTTTTTTTTTTAAATGTTAATTTAAGTTAATTTATTGTTTCATATGTTACAAATTAAACGTTAGTTTTTATAGGAGTAATGTTACCATTGTTACTGTGATTAATAAAAATCATTTTATGCAACGCATGGTATAGTGAAATATACGCCTAGTAATATTATAAAAGCGAAAATAACTCTGTTACTTTCTCACGGTTAAATCACTTAGCCAATTTTAATTTTGTGTGAAGGTAGCTTAAACCTACGAAAAAAAGCGCATAGACTAAAGTATTGTTTCAAAATATATAACTTTTGTTTGAAACTTTTTCGCACTTTTGTTCAAACATTATCAATTAACATTAGCGATGTGACAGCAACCAGCTCTATTAGTTAATGTGTATAAATGCTAAACACCGTGATCAGTGGGAAAATGTACTGCAACAAAAGCTCGAGAAAATACTGCTTCGAAATGCAACCAAGAGGCTATATCTCGATGCACTGAAGATGAACAGGAAGCACATGCAGCTGCGGAAGGTTACCGGATTCATTACCGGGCATTATCCCCTGCGGAAGCATCTATACACAATGGGACTCTATAACGGGTCCGTTATGTGCAGATTGTGTGGCGAGGAGGAAGAAACATCCAGCCACATTATCTTTGACTGCAAACCTCTGGGTTACAGCACATACAAGATATTCGGTGCATCTCATTCCGAATATATGAATCTTCAGGAAGACCCGATAAGCAAGCTCCTGGCCATTGTCAACATATGGGAGAAGCGAATGTCGTCAGAAGTAGAAGGGGGAGCACAATGGACCATAAGGTTTAAGTGCAATACTTTTTCGACCCAAGATATATCTATCTATCTACAAAAAAATAATCTGACCACTTGCATAATATATAGGTATCAATCATTTTCTCATTTTTGTTAAAAAACTTCACGGTTTCTTAGATTTCACTACTTTTGAAGGCAAACATTTTTGTTTTTGCTGGGATATCAATATTTTTTATGTGCGAAGCCATGGTCCCCCTCACATTCATGTTTTATGTCGGATTATTATTTATTTCAGATTTATTATTTAACGGTCTGTTTTTAGTGTGTTTTAAAAAATGTTTAGGAATAAAACTGTTATACTAACAAGCTAAATAGTACTTGGAAAAATTTCTCTACTTCACGAATATTGCTCGTACGTTTTAGAGTATAAAAAGAGTTTTTCATTGTACAACTATACAAATCATGAAACGACAGACGCAATGTATATATATTAAATATGTTAAACAAAACAAATTGAATTCAACTTCGTCATGAAGAGAAAGTAACACAAAAGAAGTGATTCGAAAGGGGCGGCGTGGCAGTAGAGGTACAAAGTTAAAAAAAAAAACATTATTATTTAAAAGAAATTACATTTTGTTTGTTTGTTATTTTATGTATACGGTGAAATAATATTTTATACATCCTCACTTCAGTGTATGAACTTGCACACAAAAAATATTTCCAATTTAAAAGTTATACTATATGCAATTGGAGTTTGCTTAAGCATAGTTGGTGTCTTAAACAGTCTTAATCAAATTTATATGGTTTTACAGGGGCAATGCTTTACTTTCTCATCGAAAAGTAAGCCACGAGGATCCCCGTCGGTGCACGTTAATAATATGATAATCAACCACTGTGTTTCTAACTTTTCTTTCTAACATTTACCATTTTATTTCCAAGTTATTCGTATTAATTGTTAAAATATTGGGCTGTTAGATTAGATTAGGGTTTACTATTGGGGTCTAAAAACTATTGCACTTCAACCTTTTTGTCCATCCCTTCTTCCTCAGTCCGACGAGATTCGCTTCTACCTCAGTCTGTTGGCGATAGCCTGCAGCTTGCTATTCAGGTCCTCCCAAAGATTCATATATTCGGGATGAGATGCACCGAATATCCTGTATCTGCTGTAACTTAGAGGTTCGCAGTCATAGATTATGTGGCTGGATATTTCTTCCTCCTCGCCACACAATCTGCACATAATGGACCCGTTATGGAGTCCCATTGTGTGCAGATGCTTCCGCAGGGGATTATGGTACTTTTTCCCAGTGATCATGGTGTTTAGCATTGTCTGTTAGAGGTAGATTGTAAAGGCTGCCCTGGACGCGTTACACTTCGACCATAAGGTCCATTGTAATGCCTTAGGATGTGAGGATGTGAGTAAAGTGGAAGGAATTTGAGAGTAGACTAGGAATTGGTAGGATATGCGGCTGCAGCCGACTATGATAGGAACTATGCCGTTATTCATCTGGATTTCGTGAAAGAAACTCCAGAAAACCTTCTCAAGCATAGCCGCTTACTTCGTTCTTGTCCATACGCCGACAGTTTAGTCAATCAACCGCCCTTTTTTTAAATTTTTATAATTGACAAACTGCCGATGTCGGGAATCGAACCCATAACCTCCCAGTTTCCAAGTACTGCATACTGCGCAAGCATGACGCCTTAGACCGCTCGGCTACTTGGCTGATATCATATCCGGTTACTTTTGTTTTTGTCCATACGTCGATAGTTTAGTGAATTAACCGTCTCATTAATTTTTTTAAAAATAATTTAATTGACAAACTGAAGCCGTTGTCGGAGTCGAACCAGCAATCTCCCAGTTCCGAGAACAGGATCTTAAACAACTGGACCACTCGGACTGGTTAGTATATAGTATATTTATGCACTTCGATATTATAAAACGTTCGAAATTATAGAACTTGGATATTATTCAATGCAACGTTGTTGTTATTATTTCATCAAATCCCATTAAAGATGTAGTGGTAGCCAAAAATTATTCAATGTAGTAAATTTTTTAATGTGTGAGTAAAATGTCGTCGGCATTTGGAGTTAAGTAGATGATAGTGCAACAAAACACTCGAAGATAACCAATCTTGAGCGTCGAAAAACTTAACTGATTCCTTTGGTTTTAAGGAGCATTAAGTCGATCAGCCATTGGCTTATAAGCAATGATCGGATTTTAAGCATCATTTCAAGTACCTTTTTTTCTCTGGAAAGCCTATATTATAAGAAAATATATTTAATCGTGCTAATCGAAGAACTATTTCTTGATTGATGGATTATCCATGACATGATTAGTATATAACACTATACTAATACGTTCCAACTAAAATTCAAATATTTTTTACTTTTCGATTTTTATTTTTTATTTATTATGCTGAATGAAAATTCTGAAAAAAATATAATAAAATTAGTAGAATATTGAATTCTAATTTTTATTTATTAACACATTTGATATGGAATACGGTACACTCTTCATACTAATTGAACCAGTTTAAACATTCTAAGTGTTACTGTGTATACTATTATACATATATTTAGTAAAAGATACGTTTAGAATGTCACTTACTGGTTCAATTTTTATGAACGGGAGTGTAAATATACCAGTCAAGTTTGATACATTGTTAATTGGTATGAACATCTTTGCAAGTAGCAACTTCATATGTCGTGAACTATGCTTTCACAAACATTGGACGAAACTATGGTATGATTCTTTATGGATTATAGGAATTTCAAAATTTAAAATAAAATTTATGTCAAAAACTGGATAGATGGATATATCTTAGGGTATATAAAATTACTGTGCTTCGACACGTGCACTTATAGCCCATTGTACTCTCCCTTCTACTTTAGTCAGTAACTTCTCCCATATATATTTCAAACACTATATAACAATTAGAAAAGGATTTTTGATTGACAATTTTATTTATAATTTGGTAAGAGTTACTTAAAAAGAACATAGAAAAAATAACGAAATGACTCTATTTTGGGTAATAAAATACCAGATTGGAAAGCTTTTGATTGTGTGAATTATACATATATGTACATACATACTTCAAAACATTTATAATAAGTAAATATATTTAAAGTATACATATTACATATATATATATATATATATATATATATATATATATATATATATATATATATATAATAATAATAATTTTATATTGAAAATACAGAAAACCGTTCATGAAAACAGTTTTCTGATAAAGAAAAGTAATTTAAATTTGAAAATCATTGTTTCTTTTCAAGTGAAAACTTTTTGAAACAATAATAATAACCATAATAATAGAGAAAGGTGATAAAAGTTTATAATTAAATTATTTCTGCTTCATTTTCGTCTAACAACTTTTGTTATTGTCTTTTCTTCATTTTCCATATATTTAAGTGAACTAACTACATAACCAAAAATATAGAGCACTTTATTACTGTAGTACTTACTACCATCATGGGTGACTCAGAGTTCTTCAGAGTTTGTTTGTGTTTTATTAGATGTAAAATGTTATTTCTCTGAAAATGTTTATTTATTTCGAATTTAATTTTTTTTTCCAAGAAAAATAACAAAATATTATTATATATGAAGATATTGTTGCATAATTATCTACAAAATCTCTGAAGTTAAAATATAAATACTATCTTTAAGGAGTTTATTGTTTTTTTTTTCTTCTTTTTTTATGTTTTTCTTATTTAAATGTGAGTATATTTCATATGACAGTGTTTAACACTTTGATAAGAGAAATATTGCCCAAGATTGTCCAAATATTCTATAGAAGTGTTATTTTCATTCAAATTTCAAAACTTTTGATAATACTTTTTGATTATACTAGGTATAATTAATTATACATATTCTTTTTAAAAGCGTATTAGATGTATCCTTTTTGGGACATAACTGTTCCTAAGCGGACATAAAACCTTTATTACATTTTTTTTATCCAGGATTTAAGGATATTAAATAGAAAATAAATCAAAGTGTTGTTTACTTCTTAATAGTGAGGACTACGATAGACTGAAAAATTAAAACTTATTATTCCAACTGAGATCAAATAAGTTTTAAACGTAGTACTTCTTTCTATCATTAGTTTTTGTTATTTAGCTTATAGACTAGTAAAGATGTGCTTTTTTCCGAATTCCACTTCGCCTTCTTAGAAAGTTATTACCAAGGTGTCATTCGATTCGTAATTGCATCTAGAAAGTTTTTGAAAAAGTTGAAGTCCCGCGTGAAAAAATTTGCAAAAGTCTGTTAAAAACTATTGCAGATATCGGAAATCAAAAAAAAGATTATTAAGGAGCAAGAAATTTCCTAAAAAATAGTGTCAACTTCCAGAACTATACCTCTAATATTTATAATTTTAATTGAGAGATGGTAAACTAAACTAGCTAAACTTAACATTAACAATTAAATTTTTATATAAAAACTATTGGTTTATTTCCAGAAAAATTTCCTTTGTAAAAAACTTAAGCATGGTCACTGGTTGTAACATGAGCTTTGTGATCATTGGATGAAAAAGTTTTCGAGTATCGTGCAAATAGGCAATATACATTTTTTTTTCGTAATAGAAGCTACAAACATCTGCTGAGATCTCAGATGTAAGCTACAATCATCTTCTAGTCGACTAAAGGAGACCTGATATTGTATCTACTTAAATCTATCTATCTTTCCGGCCGATATACCCTAAGACATTTGCATAAGAACAAAATACACGAAATTAAAGGTCGGTTTCCATTCAATAATGTGCAATTGCAACAAAATGAGCTATATCAAATGCACCCAAAATATTTTTAATCACCCACTAAGATTCAATATGTGAGTCTAGTTGAATCAACGATTAATATTCTTAAAAGATATTGGAATTCCATTTCAAAATGATGAAATACAAAATTTACTGTTGCAAATAAGATAAAAATTTATTAAACAAAATGAGAAAACAAATATTGTCCTACAGTTTAACAGACTTTCTAGCTAATTTCTTATCCCTTCAAGACTATCGATTGACAACTTTCCATAGAGATAGTTCTGTCTCATTCCTTAACAATTCTGCAATTTTTAATCATAAAAACCAATAAGAAACCGAAGAACATCGGTTTTAAACGTGTGAGATCTAGTTTAGCATACTAACACACATGTATTCTATAGTCAGATTTGGTCTGACTGAAACCTTTCCGGAATTAATGCATAGTTTCAGATAATGAATAATACGACCACTACATAAAACCTATTTTGACAAAATGGAAACCCGACTTCTAAAATCAAATATTCTATAACAAAAGATAAACTAAAAAGTAAAAAAATAATTGCATATTCTTGTGCCAATTTTAGTTCACCAAAGCAAAAATTTTTAAATATATATATATGTACAATTATTGTGATTTTTGGAGGCGGTGTCAGCATAGAGAAATTCACATAACTTTTGGACACCGCCTCCAAAAATAACAATAATTGTACATATATATTTAAAAATTTTTGCTTTGGTGAACTAAAATTGGCACAAGAATATGCAATTATTTTTTTACTTTTTAGTGCATCTTTTGTTATAGAATATTTGATTTTAGAAGTCGGGTTTCCATTTTGTCAAAATAGGTTTTATTTCTCGCTTTTAAGTGACTTTGAAGTTCTATAACTGATTTTATTTGTCTAAATATGGGTAGACCTACTAAACGACCAACTAATTTGTAGTGAATTTTTTTATAACACTTTTTTTTTACCCGTTTTTTTTTTTTTTTTTTTATAATTTTTAGTGCATTTTTTTATAACAGATTTTCAGTTTTTTTTACAAGCACTTTTTTTTTTTTGTAAAATTGTTTTTTTTGGGGTCGGTTTTTTTTTTTGTAAAAAATTTTTTTGAAGTCGGTTTTTAAACAAATTTTTTTATTTTCCCATTATGAATGAGCATACCCTTTAAAAAAAATAAAAATTTCGCAGAAATCGGTTTTCACATATAAAATGAGGATTTCCCTCGATTTCCCGGAGATCCCCTCATCAGAATGCGATTTGGTGACAATGGGACCAATGGGAAACCAAACCCTTTAAAACAAAAAAAAAATTCAAAATCGGTTCATAAATGACGGAGTTCTGAGGTGACACACATAAAAAAAAAAAAATACAGACGAATTGAGAACCATCCTCCTTTTTTGAAGTCGGGTTAAAAAATTAAGGTATATTTGTATTGGCTGCTACATTATAAATACCTTATTTTCACCAATGAGTAAAAAATGTACAATATTTGGTGGTTCTCTTCAATCCATTTAAGATTCTCTAAAAAATAACAAAATTCAATTCACAATGGAATGTGAGACTAATTCAACGATTCCATTCTTAGACGTAACGATTCTGAAATCTCCAGATGGAAAATTAAAAACTAACTGGTTCGAAAAACCAACCAGTTCGGGAAGAATATTAAATTACAGGTCAAACCATCCAATAACGCAAAAAATTGGAGTGATAAAAGGACTTTTACATCGTGTACTCTCTTTAAGTCATCAAGACTTACATGCTGAAAATATTAAGAAAGTTGAAGTCCTCCTTAAGAACAACAATTATCCAACTGGCCTAATACATGGTTTAATTAATAACTTTAAATTAAAAATAACAACTACATCAGACGATAACAGATTATTAAAAAAAATTTGTGAAATTTCCATTCATCGTACCATTATCGTTAAAGTTGGACAGATGTTTTGAGGACACTAACATTAAACTGGCTAGCTATAATATTAAAAAAGTACAATCGTTATACTCTAATCTTAAGGATAAGGTTGAGACTTTAGACCAATGTAATATTGTGTACAAAATTCCATGTGAGTGCAATTTGTGTTATGTGGGTCAAACAAAACAAAAACTAAAGAAAAGAGTAGCTCAACATAAAAATGATTGTAAAAATATGAATTTTGTTAAAGAAAATAAAACAGCTTTAAGTTCTCACCATTTTGATACTGGACATAATTTCAAATTTGAAGATATTACAATTGTAGACAGAGAACAAAATTGGATTAAGAGAAACATTGGGGAAATGTATTATATAAAAACAAATGACACGGTAAATTTCAGAACAGATGTGAATGGCCTCAGCATTATTTACAATCAGTTGTTGAGAGTGAATTAATTTCTAGTCTCAGACAATGTTAATTTAATTTATTTGTAGCAAAAAATTTTTTAACAATTAATTAGTATCATTTTATAGTCTAAAGTTGATAAATGTAACAACAATTTGTCTTTTACAGTTTTTTATTAAATATCACAAACAGTTTAATATAGATGGCATATCACATTATTTCGCAATAATATTATTATTTACATAATAGATTATATTTTAATCAGATGACATTAACAAATACATACTTTCAATTAAAAATAAGTTTAATTCAAATATTGAATAAATAAAAAAATACTTTAAATTCAAATCAAAATTAAGTTATTGAGTTACAATAATGATTATGGCATCAAATGTAACTATTAAAGTCGTTCTCCATAGTTGGTTTATGTTAGACATTTAAATTACATAAATAAGGTATTTATTTCAAATAACTTATGTCTTAATTGAAAATTATCAGTTTTTTTTGTTTTCAATTTTATTTATTTATTTTATTTTTTATATATATTTTTCAATTTTTATTTGTAGTTGCTGAGGAAGTCATAAATAAATGACGAAACGTTCAATTTATTTAAATTAATTAATTCACTTTTCCTAATCCTAATTCCTACGAATTGAGTATTATTACATATTATGGATACGAATATTGAATCACTAAAAATTATACTTTTAAAACAAAATTTATTCTCAAATAAGGTAAGTACGATTTTGGAAATACAGCATTACGATTTATGAAATAGGTGTCCTAAATCGTACTTTTGTAATGTCTTATAAAATTACTCAAATCACTCTTTTAATTTAAATTTTTTTGTAGAATGTTTATTTAGAAGGCTTCTGTAAAGATCAAAATAGAATTGGTAACGACAATTTTAGTAAAATGTGTATTGTTTATTACATATATCAAAAATCCCTTTGGGTAGTATGATTTTGGCAAGTCTCCACTAACTTGCATATTGTCAAGCAAAGTACGATAATATATGTAACCAGACCGTTAAATATAAGCATTTTTTCACATCTTCACTTAAGGTCGATGTACGTTTTTGCAAATATTATCTATTTTCCCTTACCACAGGCTCATTGTTTGTTATTTTATTATTATTTTTTATGGTTAAAATTTTTTCGAAGGTATTATTCAAAATAAGTGCCTTTATATATGTTCCAGTAAGTCGATATCCTATATAAAACGAAATGTTAAGTGGTCTCCGTGATTTTGTATGTAAATATTACATACGAAAAAATATTTTTGTTGTTATTTTTATGTTTTTTTTTTTTTGAATAGAAGAAAAATGTAGTGGAGATATTAGAATATTAATGTAGAAATTTCTTTATGATTTTAAGATATTATTACTTGACCGAAAGTAATAAAATACAAGGATTCTATCACTGTTAACGTTTTTGAAGAAATCAATTCTGTCTTTTAGAAGACAATTTAATATTCAGATTTATTTACTTGAATTGAGGTATGCAACAATGAGTGTGACACAATTTAATTTTTGAATATTCGTTATAATTTTTAATATTTTTCGAATAGGCTTTTAAATTTGTTTCATTATTGATTTTTAATTAATATGATTTCTATTTGAAAATTGTATTTAATAAAACCATATAGATCTCATTCAAAGGATATATTTATGACAGTTCAGCTATATTTATGATTTTCGTCATTGTTGGATTTTCGGATAATAGATAATAATAAGTTGGAATGAATACTCTTCTTCAGAGGGCTGTAACAAATGTGACACATATATATTGGCGCCTAATTCAGGTAAAGTGAATATAATATAAAATTTTAGCAAGAATTGAGATGGTTTTGAGTCTGGGTGCAGCATTACTAAGCACAACGTGTGAGATCCACACAACCAACTTCGCAGTATAGTGTAAAAATTAATAATATTGATAATAATAATAATCGATAGTATAATAATAATCAAAAAATGAGGTATTATTTAATAAAAACTCTATAAAATATTCGAACAAAACACAATTTCATCACGTGAATTATTCGTAGATTAGCGAATTTCTAGGGTAGGTTAAGGGAAATTCATATATGGTAGAGTTCTTAAGTATAATGTAATAATTAATATTTTAGTTATCGACCTTGAGTTGCTGTTTGACATTTTAATTAATTTTTTCGCAAATATCTTTGCTTCCGATGATACTTGTACTATGCAATGCAGTTGTTCTCCAAAAACAAGTTGTTTAGGACATTAAACATATTAAATAATTATTATTTTATTTCATAACAAGGATTTTGGTGAATGATATCTTTTAGAGCCTTAGGGATACTGACGTATTTTTTCTGTGACTGAAACGATGATAAATTTAAGAGTATAGCTGAAACATTGCATTGTCGTTTCTCTACAGGATAATGGCGTATTTCTTCTCTATGCTTTTCTCTATAGCGATCAGTGTATACGTCATACAAGTGGCAGTATTTAAATGTGGAAATTTTCAGAGCTCAGATCTGCACCGCTAAAAAATATGTAAAACTATATATGTTAAAATATTTAATTAATTCCAAGACGAGGAAATATGGGTAGGTAGTAGACCATCATTTGTATTGCAGAATTGAAGTAGGTATATTTTTTTTTTTTTTTTATAAATTATACTGCGTTTTTAACTACTACGGTCATTACGCAGTATGCGTTCAATAAAATTACATTATCTGATCAGATTTGGTGAAGTAATTTTGTTTGCTTCAGATATTTAAAGAGGTTATTTAGATCTTGTTGTTGATTTCCTAATAGTTTATTTAGATTTGGAGATGCATTGGTGAGCCTTCTTATGTCTTCATGTTTGGTGCATGTCAGAAGATGTTGTATTGTGAGTGGTATGTTGCAGAGACTACATATCGGGGGGACGGTTTTGCTTATTAAATAGGAGTGAGTTAGTTTAGTGTGTCCTATTCGTAGTCTGGTCAAAGCCACTTCAAATTTTCGATTGTCTTGATTTGAGGTTTCCCATTGTTGGTATGTGTTCTTGATTTGTCGAAGGTGATTGTTTTGTGGATTTATAGCCAGCCATTTAATGTCTGCATTTTTGTACTGGTTTTGTTGTACGTATTTTAATAGATCTTTGGAGTCAATTTTAGGTATTACTGTGCCAGATAAGTGAGCGTCATCAACAGCTCGATCCACGTCTTCATTGCCAGAGATACCCACATGACTTGGGACCCATAGGAACTGAATGATCTTATTACTATACGATAATTGAAATATAGTGTGTATGATGTTTTTTATTAGTGTGCTTTTGTTATTTTTATTTTCGATTGCTTTTAGAACACTAAACGAATCACTATATTTAAATTTGTGAATATTATGATCACTATTTATTAGGGATAACGTTTGTAGTATCGCTATGGCTTCTGTCGAAAAAATTGAATTTATATGATTTAATTTATATTTATAGATTGTGTCTTTAAAAATAACTGCACAGGCTGTTGAAACATTTGATTTGGATGCGTCCGTATATATTTTTCTTGCTCCACCCGCCGAATGTACGCGCTTTCTGGCCGCATTTTACGCCAGAATGAACGATTTTCATGGCCTTCTCGAGCTGCAGTGCGCTTTTACTTTCTGGCCGTTACCATAGCAATTGTTTTTATAACATAGCAATTATTCGTAAAATGCGGCCAGAAAGCGCGTACATTCGGCGTACATGGAGCAAGAAAAATAGTATACGACCCACGGCCAAAAAGTTGGATGCCCTGACGTATGTGATATGATTGCCTCGGCTTCGCCTCGGCCATCACATCACATACGCCAGGAAATCCAACTTTCTGGCCTAGGGACGTAATATACTATTTATATAATCACTATATGTATTTATAATTTTGTTAAATAATTGTTTATATTCTTGAGGAGAAGTTGAGTTTTTATTCTTTGTGTTCATTTTAAAATTAAATTCAGTTAGTTTCTCTATCCAGGGTGGTATATTTTTAAGATTTTTAAGGGTGATCGTGTCTTCAAATATGTTTAAAAGAACGTTTATGGAAGTTACAAATGTTGAATGGATGGTGGGTAGTGGCTTTGGAAGGTGTTTTTTCTTTTCAGTTACCGCTTGAAATGGAGTTAGTAATATTTTATGTATTGATGATAACGGATTTTGGTGTATTTTATTAATATATTTTGATGTGAGATAATTTCGCCGTTGTTCCAATGTGAGCTCGCCCATTTCACAGTTTAGACTTATTATTGGACTTGTACGGTAGGCTCCACTAATAAGCCTATGACAGAGATTTTGAATTGAATTCAGACATTTTAGTGTGGAAGGTTTTGCACTATTGTAGATGAAGCAGCCATAATCAAGTTTGCTTCTAATGGTTGAAATGTATATTTTTTTAAGAGTTTTTCGATCAGAGCCTGTATGCTTATTTGATAGTAATTTAAGGATATTTATAGATTTCAAACAACTTGATTTCAATCGCGATATATGATTTTTAAAGTTATAATGCTCATCGAACATACCTAGAAATTTGTGCGTTGTAGATTTTTTAATTAGTGAGTTATTTAGATGTAAATTTAAGGTGTGATTTTTTCTTTTGGAAAAGGACATGTAAGTGGTTTTTGATGTGGAAATTTTCAGTCCATTTTCTTTGCACCAATCTTGTATAGCATCAAGTGCTTGTTGAAGGTATTTCTGTGTATATTTTGAGTTTTGGCTCGACGAGTATATTGTTAAATCATCTGCATATAAATTGACTTTTACTGGACGTGGAATGTTTTCTGTGATATCATTTATGGCTATATTAAATAGGGTTGCACTTAGAACTGAGCCTTGTGGAATACCATTTTCTAGTGGAAAGGTGCCAGATATGGAGCTATGTATTTTAACAGAAAATGAGCGATCTGTTAGGAAGTTGTCAATAAATTTCGGTAGATTACCTTCTAGACCCCATTTTTTCATTTGAAAACTAATTTTTTTGCGTCATACGGTGTCAAAAGCCTTTTCAAAGTCAATAAAAATGGTATCGAGGACCTTACCAGAGTACATGGAGTTTTTGATGTCATTGTCAAATAATGCTAAGCAGTCTAAGGTGGAATGATTTTTCCTAAAGCCAAATTGAGATCTGTTTATTAATACTTTGTCATCTAGGATCCATGTGAGACGCTTTGATACCATACGCTCTAATATCTTACAGAAGTGGTTCGTTAGTAATATGGGTCTATAACTGTTGGGGTCTGTGTTGGGTTTTCCAGTTTTGAGTATTGGAATGATGATTGATTTTTTCCAGGTCTTTGGGATGTAGGCTGAATTCCAGATTTGGTTGTAAATTTTTAGAAGTATTTTTAAAGCTGAGTCATGTAGGTTTTGAATCATTTCCACGTGTATATTGTCAGGCCCTGGAGTTGACTTCTTTAGTTGAGCTAGTTCTCTTTTTAACTCAAAGTCAGAAAATGGTGAGTTGTAGTTAAGATTCTGGTTGGGATTGAAATTAATAGTTTCTTCCTCTCTCGTCTTTTTGTAATTAAGAAATTCAGCAGTATAGTGGGTGTTGTTGGAAATTGTTGAAAAGTGTTTACCAAATTCGTCGGCAATTGCAGTTGGGTCTGTGTGTACTTGATTGTTTGTTTTTAGGCAAGTTGTATATGAGAAATGATGATTATTGTTTAATTTTTTTATTTCATTCCAAATTAGTTTTTCTGGAGTTTGACTATTTATTGAATTTGTAAATTCGTCCCAGCATTTTTGTTTTTGATTATTAATTTCTCTTCTAACCTTTGCTCTGGATAATTTGTATAGGATAAGATGTTGGAACATTCTTGTCTTTTTATATTTGCGGAGGTGTTTTTTGCGTTCTTTTATCAGTTTTGATATTTCATTTGTCCACCAAGGCACTCGTTTAATATTTGTTGATACGTGGATTTTAGGGATTGATTGTTGAGTTGCATGATATATGGTGTTATAGAGATTGTCTAACTGATTTTCAATGCTTACATGATTATTTTCTTTAATTTCAGTATATATTTTAAATAAATCCCAGTCAGCCTTTTTTATGTTGATTTTCTCATAATTATTGCAGTGAATAGAATGTGGTAATGTTATTATTATTGGGTAGTGATCGCTAGAACATAGATCATCATGGGTATCCCAATTCAATCTATCGGCAATACAAGATGAGGAAAAGCTGAGATCAATTGCTGTTAGTCTTCCAGTACTAGAGGAGAAGTGAGTAGGTTTACCAGAGTTTAAAATAATTAGTTCTTCGGTTTTCAGAAGAAGTTTTTCAATTTTAGCACCACGCGTGTCAGAGTATGCACTTCCCCATGTGGGGCTGTGCGCATTTATGTCTCCTAATAATATAAATGGCTTCCTTAATTGTTGTGTGATATTACTGATATCTGAGGTATTGAATTGTTTATTTGGGGGAATATATATATTACAGATTGTTATTAAGGTGTTTGATGTTAGGTGAATTGAGGTAGTAACAGTTTGTAAGTGTGTATTTATTGCGATGTTTTCAGAGTGTAGCTTTTGGTCAACAAGGGTTACTACACCACCTGAAGCTATTCGTCCTTCTAGGTGATCATGTCTAAACTCTTTATAATTGGAAATTAATTTTTTTGTATAGCTAGGGTATAGGCGGGATTCTTGCAAACAGATGATTTTAGGCTGCAGTTCGGCAATTAAAATTTTTAGTTCTGATAGCCTGGTAAAGAAGCCATTTACATTCCATTGGAGTATATTTAAATTATTTTCGGTTCTAATATTATGAGAGTGTTTATCCATTGCTGTGTTATTTTTGTTTTTATTCGTCAGTGATTTCTGATTCCGAGGATTGAATATTTTGGTCCAGTGTGTATACTAGTTTCGTGAGTAAAGATTTTGCTATTCTGTCTGTGGACATTGCATGAATAGATTTCAACATTTCTGATAGTTGGTCAGGTTGAATCGAATATTTACTAATTATTTGTGTAATGTTTTTATTTCCTTTTGAATCATTGATAAATTGCTGTAATCGATGAAAACTTAGAGGGTAGGTGTCAGCATCTTTTTCTACGTTGTGTCTTAATGGCTCAATTAACTCGCTTAAACTATTTTTAGAATTCTCTATTTTTGATTTTTTAGTTTTGAGGGGTCCTGATTGAATTTGTTTGTATGGTGCTGGTTCTATTATTTTTGTTTGTGATGAAATGTTTTGATTTTCTGTGATTTGCAGTTGTTTTTTTTGTAGTTGAGAGGGATCAGAGTCAGTTTCTTGTGAACTACTCGATAAATGTCTTTTCTGGTTTTTTTTTTCAGTGGATGTTGTATTATCCATTTCTGAAGGGGATGTTGTAGTATTTGGCTTATATTGTGAAGTGTAGTTAGCGATTGTTTGGTTTGAACCATTGGATATTATTGGTTCAGTATTGTTGTTTTCGTTGATATTTGCTGGTGTAGGGGGTATTTGATTTTGGGGAGTGGTTTGTATTAAAGTTTTACAATTATCTGAACTATGACCAAATTTCTTGCATATAGGACAACGAGATTCGTCTAGTGTAATGAAGACTCGATATTTTTCATCTTCATAATTAATTTCGATTGAATCAGGGATCTGTGGGTGTTGTTGGTGTATAAACATGTTTCGACGAAAGCTAAGAATGTGGTTAAAATTTTCCTCTTGTATTCCAGCGGAAAGATGTTGCAGCCCAGATAATGGTTTGATGCCTAGTTCCTGAAGCTTTTCTACCACTACATCGTTTGGGAGTGTGGGAAAAGCCCAGATCATGACTCTATGAGATGGAGTTAGGTAGCTTCTAATAGATATATCATATGAATGTACTTTTATTGTTTTATATTTTGAGGTTAGCTCTTCCGCTGTTTTTTTTGAATCTAAATATATACAAATTCTGTTGTTGGATATTCGTGAGGCGAATATGATTTTTGTTGAGCCTATTAAATTTCCAAGTGCAATGATGTAATCTTTTATTGGAATCCCTTGGACCGGGGATAGAATGATAGCCTGGTCTTTTTTTGGTGATTGTGTGTGTCTTTTTAGTTTTTCAGCAAATGTAGAGTTTTGATTTTTGTTGATTGGTGTTGGGAAAAGGTTTTCAATATTGGGATGTATGTTTGGATTTGAGGATGATGGGGTTGCTATATCAGCATTATCGTTTGTTTTGGTCATTTTGGTATTTGTTTAGTATTGTTTTTGTAGATGTTATATAAAAATTATGCCACTTACCTTACTACCATATAATAGGTAGCAAGTTTACACTGATTATTCACAAGTAACTATGTATTAAATAAATTGTTTTGAATTAATTATTTTTGTACACTTTTATATAATTATTGAAAAAATAAAATAGTAGGATAATATTAATTTAATTTTACAACAATTAAACACGTCTGAATAGGTTCACTCGTGAAATTAAAGTCGGGTATATTTAATTCTGAAAAATAAAATGTTCTGTTATTTTTTGTTCTTAAAGCCAAGAATTGAGGTTAAGTGAAGACAACCTATTTCAAGCTCAATTTTTTTATACACAAATATCTGTATTGATATTTATCAAGTTGTTGACATAAGGCTTAATTTTGAATTGCCTGATCTGATCGACTATTTGTTCGAAGGTACATATGAAACTTTCCGGATTTTTTTTGGGTCAGTCAAATTTATCATGGAAGAATCGTCATGGCTCCTTGAATCATCAATTTATCATTGCTCCGTATGAAATATGTGTAAAATTTTTTGGCTAATCCGTTTCACATTTAAATCTTTTTTTATAGAAAAAATAAATAAATAAATTCCACAATTTCTATATTTATTTTTTCAAAATCTTGAAATCTTACTTCAAATTCTTCCATTACTTTTTGTCAAGACATCACGAGCGATCGATCGAAGTTGGCTTCGCGATTGGACGGTCGATCGCGATCGAACTGTTGGCCACCCCTGTTCTATAACATTAATCGAAGTCAATTTAATGTTATGAGTGTTTATACTCAATTTTAGTTGCGTATAAATTTATAGTCAAATAATTACTTAGGAAATAATCTGTTCTGGTACAATTGTACAAACTATTCATTTGGCAATAAACTGATTACTACAAAAATGTGATATCTCGAATATATCATGGAGTGTACAAAACTAATAAGGATATTGTAATATATTTGTGGTAAATATAAAAAGAAAAAAAAACAACAACAAAATAACATGAAAAAACATCATGACGTATAAAGAAAATACTTATATACAAAAATAACCACAAAAACCAAGACAATGAAGAAGTGCCACCCATTTGTATTGTGGTGTAAGTTAATTTTCTTGTGCTGTTGAGTTTTACGTTATTAACTTTCTAATGAATTCGTGGATAGACTGATGTTATTAGTTGTGTGCGTATAGACTAATATTTATGTGTATGTGTATTTGTTTGTTGTAAGATAGGTGCATGGGGTAGCTCGAATGAAGTTGGTACTACACTACTGATAAAAAGTTTCAAATTTCTTGAAAATAAGATTGTATTTAATACATCAATGCCTATATACATAATCAAGCCTGGACTTAGAGACCCTGGGCCCCTAGAAACTTGGATTTGGGGTCCCCCATCTCGAAGCCATTTTGTAAATTTAGCGAATTAAATGCACTAGGACAGAATATATAATTTTTAATCGACTTTAATTACTTTAATAAACATCAGAATAACTATTTAACTATAGTTACGGTCGGCCTGCGTTCCAGGTAGATGACCTTTTTTTGTTTGACATTTTGGTTGACAAGTGCAAAAGTAATACTGCCAACTTTTAAATAGCTCGAATAATATCGTTTCAAGTCGATAAACCATTTTGATAAGGCAAGCCAGGCTTTTAAGCTTATATGAAGGTTCCACCACTGGGGCCTTTAGGCTGACCGGGATCTTGTAGGTCTAAGCAAAAATCCGGCGTTGTACATAATGCATAGTTTTTTATACCCGGTATATAATATATACCAGGATTTATTAAATTTATTTCCGAGTTTGTAACGGTTGAAAATATTGATCGAAGAAACAAGATTTTGGTAAAGATGTTCATATAAACCATATTTTGACAAAATGGAAACCAGACTTCAAAAATCAAATATTCTGTAACAAAAATTGCACTAAAAAGTAAAAAATATATATATGTACAATTGTATATGTACAATTATTGTTATTTTTGGAGGCGGTGTCAGACTAGAGAAATTCACATAACTTTTAGACACCGTCTCCAAAAATAACAATAATTGTACATATATATTTAAAAATTTTTGCTTAGATGAACTAAAATTGGCACAAGAATATGCAATTATTTTTTTACTTTTTAGTGCAATTTTTGTTATAAAATATTTGATTTTTGAAGTCGGGTTTCCATTTTGTCAAAATATGGTTTATTTCGCTTTTTAGTGACTTTGAAGTTCTATAACTGATTTTATTTGTCTAAATATGGGTAGACTTACTAAACAACCTACTAATTTTTAATGCATTTTTTTATAACACATTTGTTTTTACCCGTTTTTTTTTTTTATTTATATTTTGTTTCTTTTTTTGTAAAAATTTTTTTTTGGGGGTCGGTTAAAAAAAAGTTTTCTTATTTTCCCATTATGAATGAGTATACCCTTTCAAAAAAAAAAATTTCGCAGAAACGGTTACCACATATAAAATGAGAATTTTCCTCGATTTCCCGGGGATCCCTTCATCAGAATGCGATTTGGTGCCAATGGGACCAATGGGAAACCAAACTCTTTAAAACAAAACAAAAAAATTCAAAATCAGTTCATAAATGATGGAGTTCTGAGGTAACACACATAAAATAAAATAAAAAATAAAAAAAAATACAGACGAATTGATAACCATCCTCCTTTTTGAAGTCGGGTTAAAACTAACCTAACTAGTCCATTTCCGCAAAGTTTTCCATCCGTCCGTCTGCCGTCTGTAAACACGATAACTCAAAATCGAAGAAAGATAGCTGAAATTTCGTATGTCTGTTCTTGAGCTAAAAAGTTAGGTCAAGTTGAATAGGCAAAATCGGACCATGTTTGGGCAAATTGGGCAAATCTTTGAAACCGTAAGAGATTGAACAAAAATTTAAAGGCTAATAATCTTTCTTTTTAAATAATAAACAACTTTTGTTTGAAACATTTTTTTCATAAATTCAGTATATACCGGATATATAAGCATTTAACTCAGTTAGTTGTTTTTCTCCTTGTTTTTATTTTATTATCGTACATCTTACTAATGAATAATTATTTTTTAATAATACTGTACTTATTTATTTTACCAAATATTTTCATTTTCTAACAGAAATTGTATTTTTGTCTATTTATTACATTGTTTTATTTTGCTTTCCAATTGTTCGTAACAACTTGGTATATAGGGTGAATTGTTTGGAATAAAACTAAACCATTACTTTCTATTTATGTGAGTACGTTAATGATAAAATTATCTTTGTCTCCTTGGGCAGTATGCAGCATATAAATGCTATTACTGCACCTGAAGTAAATTACAAACTAATTTTGGAATAAACTACACAGTGCAAATTAACTACCAAAATACAAAAAGGTTGATATCATTTGAAACTTGGGTAACGAACCCAAAGAAGTAAAAAAGGAGCTAATGAATTAATATACTCTTTTAATTGCTTATTTGTTCATTTTGTGAGATTCCCGAAAGAGCAAATTTCCGTTAAAAATGCATTTCATATATCTCAAAAATTCTGTAAATATCCAAGAGAACAGTTACTCGAATTTGAAAGAAACAAATAATAACAAAATTGGAAGGCTTGGATAAAATAAATACAAATTTTGTATATGACTTCCCGGGACAATGTTTCTAGTAAATATACGCACAGGTTTGAGACTAAGCCAACTAAATCAGCTTCCGTTGTGGGGAAAATCAATTTAAAGAAAATTTGTGCAACTCATCGACTACGACCATGGCTGAAACGTAACTGAATATTCTATAAAATTCTATAGAAAAATGTTTTCAAAAAAATAAAATAAAATTTCTATTTGGTGTAAACAAGCACCCTTCTCGAATAATCCAGGATACTATATAAACAGAAGAATTTACTGATTTCAAGTCAGTTTAATTTTGATATTTGTTCGATTATCATTAAGTTTAAAATTACTATTTGTTGGATTATTGTCATCAGTTAAAAATTACTATTATTCGAGTGTTAAAGTTATAAATTAAACATTGCTGTATTAAAACGAAGATAGAGACTTCATTATAACTGTGGAAATAAAAAATAAGAAATTTAAATTCAAATTCTTTTTCAAATCAAATAAACTTCAGGTTTGAATAGTGTAAAGATTTTGTTTTATTTAATTTTTTTTCTAAAGTGCGTGTTGTCCAATTGACATAAATTTAGTAAACCTTTACTAATATTTGTGTTTTATTTTTTTGTTGAAAAATCGGAATCTGTTGTAGGATCTACAAGTGCTTCTTTTGAAGGCTAAAGAGATCCCAGATACCACGACAATCTCTCTCAAAATTAGAAAAATCGGAAAATTTATATGAAGTAAAGTTGCAAAAAATCTATTTCATTATCTGATCATTTTTTCTAAATATCTAAAATATACCTAAAGGGATATTCAGGATTTTAATTTTCAATCTTAAATCGTAAATATTTCTGTAAATATCAGAGTAACAGAAAGACTGATAAGAAACCAACTTGTAGGAAAATTTTTCTATACTTTTACTTCGAAAACATTCGATTATACCAATATGAAGAGAGATATACTCAGATACATGTTGTGTTTCTCGCTTCCTCTATACCCCACTTTTCCGATGTTGTTCATGAACGAATTTGGTCTTTCAAATACCAAAAGCACCTAACATATCAAATTCCGTTCAAATCCAATGAAAAATGTGACCGCTAGAATGTCTAGCGGTCACGCTAGAAACATGCAAATATAAGTTGAACCGATAGCAAAATTTCTTAAAACTTTCTTCAAAAATAATTCGACATCTTCGAGCTAAGATCGCTGGACATTTGAAGAAATTTTACCATTGGTACATTGCTCAAACCTGCATTTCCTTGTAGAAGATATTCGCTGAAAATGTATTCGCGATTAAAACATGTAGTTTATCACCAGAGTGGGAGATATGAAATTGGTTGAAAAAGATTTACAAACCATTCAACTGAGCTACTTTAAAAAAATAATGTTCTGACGTTATGTTAAAGTAACAGTTTATAAAATGGTATACATTTTTAATTGACTCACTGTATTCGAATGTTTATTTTCTATTTAAAACGCCCTGTGCATTTTAGAATATGAGAGATATAATATTTTTATTTGTGAAATAACATTTCAGTAATTAACTGTACCATTAATTTCCATACTATTATTGTTAATACAAAAAATAACAGTTTGTTTAGGAAAGATGAAATGAATTGAGCTCGACCTAAATATGGTATACCATTACTTGTAAGACAGGAAATATACCAAGGAAATATACTTAAGGAAGTTATATCATTTACTTGTAGAATATAACGATTGTAATATGTGAAAAAACATTAAAACTAGAATTTGCAGCCATAGTAGCCGGTGTCGATAGGTTAACTCTCGTATAATTAACCTAAAAAACAATAAGGTTAGTGTCTCAAATAAACAAAATTAGATTAGTCGAAATTAAATTTTGTTTCAAGCATTGTGGTAAAAGTTTTATTATTTGAATTTAAGTCTCAACTTGAAGTCAACAAAAAATGTATTTGACAAGCTTTTATTTAACTTGCAATGTATGTATGTTTGCATGTATGTATGTATATTCGGAGCAAATCTTGCAAGCTAAATTAGAACCACTTCCTCTTATTCTACGGAGTTGAATTTTTACATGTTGGTTCAGTTCCGATGACAATGCATTTTTATTATAAGCATGACAAGAATCGACAAGGAGAAAGGAGGGTTTAGAGGTAGGAGGAAACACAAAATTTCGTATATCTCTCTTAATATTGAAAAAATTGAAAAACACCTAAGAAGTATAGTTGTAGAAAATTAGTTTTACTATAAAAAGCTTGTTTTTAAAAATGTTTTTTTAATAGAAACTTATTTTATTAAAGTAAATTAATAATTTAAATTTACTTTTATGCTAAAGCCAATGACTCTGTGGTAAATTTTACTACTTTATTTTAAAATCTACGATTTTTACACAAATATTAAACTAAAATATGATATCCAATCCGTTACTGAACCCAATTCATCACTCATCCACTCTTAAGATTCAGTTCAAAAATAGTAAAAGTTGCAGCAAAATTTCCAAGGGATTCAAAATTTTATAATTCAAAGGTAGAATTCTAAGTAAATTTATGTAAAGATTTTAAAATAATCAACGGGAACTCAATAATCACTCAATCAAAGGTTTTTGAAATTAAATTTATTAACTTGCTCCAATTCTAATTCCTAATAATTGATCTATTGGGGCAAATTTTGAAATTTAATATCAAAGTGAATTGTTTTTATAAATGTTTTAAAACCCGTTAAACTTTTCTAAGCATACAATATTTATATTTATAATTTGTTTTTTGTTTCAGTGCCTCCAAGTAATTTATTCATTTTCGATCGATCTGGACGTGATGTAATGAATGTTGTTGGTCCATTAGAAGAGGGTACAGACTTGGTTCTAGCATGTGAAGTGCGTGGTGGTAAGTTTTTTTCTGCCATTAATTATTTTCATTTAACAGAAAGTGTCACAAGCTCATTTATATAGAAAACATTAACAAGAGCAATGGATTACTCTAGAAAAGTACAACAGATTGTATAGAAAGAAGCACTTTCTACATTCTATAATAAAATATATTCTATATATATAAAAATTAAATGTAAACTTGCCGTACGAACATTATGAGTTAACAATTAAATAAAACTTTATAAAATAAACATTTTATATATTTTAAAAGTACTAATAGAAAACTTTGATATTATTTATGTACAATAAAAATAATATAGGTTTAAAATAAATTTAATCGTATAATATAATACTTTGATTTTATCAATTGAATTATGGAGAATTTTACGTTTCCATATTTTCTGGAAAAGCCGTATTTTGATAGCCTATAGAATCCATGTGAATAATTCAAAAATTGGCTCGCTTCCCGATTTTATCCGAGCTGGAAGCTTGGAGCTGCTGAGCTATAGCCTACAATGGACGTGACTGTGTTCCGGTATCCAATGTAGACAAATTATTTTTCATTCTTCTTCAACAAAAACCCGCAAGTCGCAAAAATATTTTAAACGTAAATGTTTCAAGTTGTTGATTTAGTATTATTGTCAATAAATTCACCGTCAAATGGTGAATTATAAAAACATGATTAGTTAAACTTAAACTCCGTAAGAAACGTTTCTATCCACACCATTGTCAATGTAAATGTAAAACTGGTAATTTCGTAAACTCAGTTATCATTTATCTGTAAATTATTCTTAAACCGTACTACTTTAAGGTATTTCCAAACTATTATTAGGTTGTCAAAAACTTCACGAAATTCACAATATTAGTAAAATGAATCCTCAGAAATCAGCTGAATTTTTTTGAGAATTTATCACCAAGATAGAGAAATTTAACATGCTTCTTCATAAACAAGGTAAAATAAAATGCACGATTCCGACTGTTTTTACTTGATTATAAACTCTCTCAATATAGTCACGGTTGTTCTGAAATTCGATACATACTTTCCTCAATTCCTTAGAAATATTTTTTCTTAAAACTATGGGAGAATGACCATCGATCGGGTTGTTAAGTTTTTTGATAAAATATACGTGTAGTGTATAAATGTAGTTTTTTCATGTCCGCAACAGAAGGTTATTTTTTATGGTTTAGATGGCATCATGAGTACCAGTGCGCTGTTTGACAGTAGTTTGAAATTATATATTAGTATATGTATAATGACTAGTATATGTATGATATGTTATATGACGAATGGGAACACTGACGACAACGGACAGCTGCTTTCAACAACGCGTAAGAGTACCAACATATTTTTTTACGCATATAATATTTTATATAGCTCTTTTTGCGCGGGAATCCGATCAGCTGATATAGTTTGGAAGTACCTTAATACATAAATTATTATATAATATTATATAAATTCCTCAATATCTCTGTACACATTAGAGTTTGAGCAAAAATGATAAGGTGATGAATTGTAGCAAACATGATTTGCTACAAATTTATATCTTACGCATTTTTCGATTGTTCTAATATTCAGATATTTTATATTTTGTTTTTCTTCTTTCCTTAAGCCCCCATTTCCCCTTGATGTATGTCATTTATTAATAAAATTGGCCATGCAAATACTGAAATCATATATGACATTTCATTGTGATCAGACTAAAATTGTGACCGCTAGAAAGTGATTTATGTATTTTAAGGAAATTCGCTAAGTTGAAGCAGCTCCTGCGTAACGAATTTTTTTTATTTTTTATAATAGACGTTAATTTATCCTTGAATTTTACTAAAGATGACATTGTCTCTGTCAATTCCACATCCAAAGTCTTAAAATCATTGTTCAAGACGAATTACTATAATTTGTATTCATTTAACTTTCAACGAAATCAATTAAATTTTGTTAATTGTTCTTAAGTATTATAAAATAAATCACTATTAAAATGCTTTCTGAAATAGTAACAAAGACGTCGAGCTGAGTAACATTATATTCGTCGTATAATAGAAAGGATCTTATTAAAATCAAATTGAAAACCATAATTATTAAAAAGTATTTAGTGTATACTGTCTTGTTCTTCTTAACACATGTATTTACTAAAAATCCAATTAACAAAGAATATATATAAATTTTAAAATCCGATAAAAACATTAAGAGAATTATATTGTGATGAAATTGAAACATCAATTTTCCACTTCCGCGTGTATAACAAACACTAACAATAATATACTTACACGGCGAATAATTTTCCAAGATCATTTCCTACACAATTGTTAATTTTGATAAATAGAAAAAACTCATTTAAAAGAAAAAACAATAGTATTGGGATCTCTCGCAATAGGTCGAATCTTCTGTGTACACATATGTGTCAAAACGAAATTTATAAAAGTTTAGCTTTCTTTTTATTTTAAAATAGAAAATGAAATTTTCATTGTAAGAAATTGATAAATTTGAATTTAATATATTTTTGAATATACTAGTCGTTTCTTTTTTCGATTTCTCAATACTCGAATCCAAGCTAAGCGTCTATAAATATTTTCCTTATCAAAAAATTTATTGTATCTACTAACAAAATTTTGTTTGGAATGTGGACAATTGAAAAACTTGATTTTTTCATCATAAGCTTTGCTTTAACAGCCAAACACATAGCAACGGCCTTTAAACTATTTTTACGAGAAGGAAATTCCATGAGCAAAAACAATTAACTTAGATCGACTTATATTTCACAGGAATTATATTCCACAGCGTATTGCGGGTTTATTTCTGTTATAAAGCGTACTGTAGCACAAGCCCTGTCGATTGGAACTTTTTGTATATCATGCAAACAAAATACTGTACACACACTCTTAGCACTATAATTATTTTTTCCAAATTTATAGTTTTTTCGTTTCTTTTGATAACGTTAATTTGGAAATTTAAAGACATGAAACAATTTTTGTTTTGTATTCGATACAAATATTTGTCATATAAATTTAACGCCACATATATCTGAAAGTATAAAATTCGATTCTTCTTACATTACCGTCATCCTAACTACATAAAAACTTCCAAAATATGAACAGAGCATCCTTAAATATGAACAATACTTGCAAACGCTGTTACGCTGCAAATTGATTTTTATATATACACAATTTTATATATACTCACGATTTTTATATACACAAAATCCTACCGTACATTGTACCAGAAAAATTCCCCGTGTACTAAGGTACAATACAAAAGCATGTAGTAACCTTACAACAAATACAGTTGACTAAACATTTTAAAATACAATATTCCCTCTTGCTTTTATACTCATTGTGTGTGTATCATCATACCCTCTAGATTGTAATAGAAGAAGAATATCCATGGAGGTTGTTGAAAATATGAAGGAAAATAATGAAGATGAGAGAAGAGAGCCCGTTTCAAAAATAAAGGACATTGTTTTCACTTGAATACTTTATATATAGAATTTTACTATGTTTTGGAAGGAGAATGTTATGAGTATGGATACTATAAAGAAAGAGACATTATGATGTGAAATGAGTATTTTAAAAGCTGAAGCTATACATATATATATATATATATATATATATATATATATATATATATATATATATATATATATATATTATAATGATGCTATACATAACACAAATATAGAAGGTTTTGAATATACTACAATACTTATTATATACAGGAGATTTATTGAAAGCTTGGAATATATGTTGAATTATTTAGAAAAATATCTATTGGTCGCATCAACATATACATTCGGGGAATATTTGTCTGCGAAAAATGAAGCTCAGTAAAACTATCGAGTAAAATATTGCCCAAAAAGCTGTACCATAATATGATATGTGGACACCTTCATTTTTTAACATATTAAAATAATCTAACAAAAATCTTGGTTCAGTAACGGGCTGAAAAACCGAAAATAAAAAAATGTCTCACTAATTGTAAAGGGCGTTGGGTATGTTTTTTGTTTAAATGAAAACAATATACTTCGCAAAATAATTCGTAACATAAAGTTTATAAATAACATTTAAAGTTTATGTAAAATATTTTTTTATTTTTATTTTTTCGTTACTAATAAAAACGTGTGCCAGTTTTCATAAAAAATATAGATTGTTAAATTTACCATATTTTCCCAAAATCGCCAACAAATTAAAAACGTTATTTCGTAACGTGAAAAACAATAATCAAATGTAATTCATTAAAGACTGAAAATAGATAAAATAATTAGCACAATTTTATTGCAAAATGCAAATATCAATGTTTGCAACTTAAATCACAGTTTATATCAACGTACGATATTATATATGTTTTATATGGCATAAATATCTATGTCCAGTTATGCAGGGCTTCATATGCAATGCATTGCCTAATAAGCATTGAATATAAAATAAATTTTGTAATTTCATAAAATTAATTGAAATAATTGCATTACGAAGTAAGCACGGATTTGTAGCTGAAAAAGCAGAAAATAAGTATTTTTGTAATTGTTGAGCTACATTCATTACATTAGTTTTAAGATTATGCCTAGAAATATATTATTTAAATTGTCATCATCAGCATCTTCAACACCACAGTCCATAAGGGGCCTGATCTATCTGACAAGTCCATCTCACGTCGTACGGCCCAAGCCCTTTTTCCGTCACTAGATCTTTCTATCGTTTTTTTGCTAATCGCCATTTATGTCTTCCTCCAAAATTGCCGTTAAAGGCCTTCTGATATCCCATTTACAACGTGGCCATCAAACGAAGTCGTCTGATCGAACTTGTGATTACAATTGGTCCATCTTGAAACAGTTATTCCAGGTCTGCATTTGAACGGATTTGCCACATGCTGTTTTCGCTTGTACCAAATACTTTTCGGATAACTTTCCTTTCTCATATTTGGAGACGACTAACTTCGTTTGATGTCTAACGTCAAATGAAATCACCCTGTTGAACTATACAACTATTTCACTGTTAATATTAGATGTATAGCTGAAGTTCCATAGCCTAAAATATTTTCATACTATCCACCATAAACATATATGTATATACTGAAATATATACGATATTAAACGCACCTGTAAGAATTCTTGACTGGGCGCTATACTTGCTATAATATAAGCAAATACCTCCTGGTATGATGACGGGCTGCGAATTGTAAGTACTAAAACACAATGTTAAATTTTAAAACATGGTGGTTGTATTACAATCTTTGAGTATAATATGCAAGGGTATAAAATGTCTTTGTTTATATAAGACATTTAATTATATAAAGGTAGAAACGTGTATTTAGAAAAGGAATAAAGAAAGGACTGGTTTCATGAAAAACAATGCAATAACTCCTTTAACATACAAATAAATCTTCAACATTTTTCAAATTAAAAACATGTTTAAAATAATTTCACTTTTAATAATATTATATCATTTTATTATACTATTCGTATAACTAATTGAAAACATAAAATATAGTTTATTCTTCATATTGATAGCATTCCGATATTGTCTTTCAAGTTATGAATCTTTAATTCTGTTTAGTGAATTTCCAATGTTGGAATTTCGTAAAAATTTCTTCAAATGTTCATCGATCCTACCTACTAGATATCACTATCATAAAAATTTATATACATATACATATATATATTATGTATATATATATATATATATATATATATATATATATATATATATATAATGCTTTGTCCCTAATGACTGACTGGATCTGACAAAATTTGGTATTTGAGGCGCTTTTGGTATTCAAAAAGTCAACATCTTTAATGGGTAATATCGGACAAGGGGAAAGGGGGGTTTAGTGGGCAAATCTCTCTTAATATTCAAAAAATCGAAAGATTTATAAGATGTAAAGATGTAGGTACTAAGATTTACTGTAATTTTGTGGCTTATTAATTTTTTCTGTCACACTAATATTTGCAGAAATATTGACGGTTTAAGATTGAAAATTAAATTCCTCAATATCTATGTACATATTAGAGTTTGACCAAAAATGATAAGGTGATGAATTGTAGCAACTCTTATTTTCTACAACTCTATATCTTACGCATTTTTCGATTGTTCTAATATTAAGAGAGATATGTTATATTTTGTGTTTTCTCTTTTATTATGCCCCCCTTTCCCCTTGATGTATGCCATTTATCATAAAATTTGCCTTGCAAACACTAAAATCATATCAGATATAGAATTTCATTTTGATCAGACTAAAATTGGGACAGCTCGAGAGTGATTTATGTGTTCTAAAGAAATTCGCTAAGTTGAAGCAGCTCCTACGAAGTAACGAATTTTTATGTTATGAATCCATTTATCATATCTAATTTAATGCTCCGGGTTTTACAATCAGAGTAAAAAATCATATCCTTTATACCTATAGCCTTTATAGGTACTAAGTTTTACTGTAATTTTGTTTCTAATCATTTTTTCTGTTACACTGATATTTACAGAAATATTGTTTTAGATTGAAAATTAAATTCCTCAATATCTCTGTACACATTAGAGTTTGAGCAAAAATGATGAGGTGATGAATTGTAACAAACATGATTTTCTACAACTTTATTCCTTTTGCATTTTTTGATTGTTCTAACATTAAGAGAGATAAAAAAATTTTGACAAAATGGAAAACCGACTTCAAAAATCAAATATTCTAAAACCAAAAATGCACTAAAAAGTAAACAAATAATTGCCTATTCTTGTGTCAATTTTAGTTCACCTAAGTAAAAATTTTTAAATATATGTATAGACTGCTAAGACAATCAAATTATTAGGATAATATAATGTACGATTATTGTTATTTTTTGAGTCGGTGTCAGCCAAGAGAAATTGAAAATATATTGTCGTTTTTTTTTCGAAATATTGTATTTATTTAAATTTTAATGTTTCACATAAAATTTATCCTTCACATAAAATTTGGACACCGACTCCAAAAATAACAATAATTGTACATTATATTATCCTAATAATTTGATTGTCTTTTAAGCAGTCTACACATATATCCAGTCTCCAAAAATAACAATAATTGTACATTATATTATCCTATTAATTTGATTGTTTTTTGTTTAGGTGAACTAAAGTTGACACAAGAATACGCAATTTTTTTAAGTCGGTTTTCCATTTTGCCAAAAATTTTTTTATTTCTTGCTTTTAAGTGACTTTGAAGTTCTATAACTGACTTTATTTGTCTGAATATGGGTATACCTTCTAAACGACCTGCTAATTTTTAGTGCATTTTTTTTATAATACTTTTTTTTTATCCGTTTTTTTAATTTTTAGTGCATTTTTTCATAGCAGATTTTCAATTTTGGAGTCGGTTTTTTTTTGTAAAAAATTTTTTTATTTGAAGTCGGTTTTTAAAAAAAGTTTCTTATTTTTTTATTATGAATGAATATACCCTTTCAAACAAACAAAAATTTTTCGCAGAAATCGGTGATCACATATCAAATGAGGATTTTCCTCGATTTTCAGGGGATCCCCTCATCAGAATGCGATTTGGTGACATTGGGACTAATCGGAAATCAAACCCTTTAAAACAAAAATGCAAAATCGGTTCATAAATGACGGAGTTCTGAGGTAACAAACATTAAAAACAAAAATAGACGAATTGAGAACCATCCTCCCTTTTGAAGTCGGGTTAAAAACTATTTGCGTAAATTTCATTTGATACATTCAAACGTATTTTAATCTAACTTAAATTTTGCGTATCACATGCTCATATTACATATTGTGTATAATATAAAATGGTGGAGGAAAAGGGTAATAAAGTTTTATGTAAATAATTTACATTCTTACCCTTCAACAACAATATTCATATCAACTACATGCACAAAAGAGATGTTTTATGGTCGGTCATATTTAAGTCAATCACTTAACAAACTAATAACAAACAAAAAATTATAAATTTGATTAGATCAAAAACGAACTAAAACCGCGTTAACAATTGCTAATTGTTTAAGAAAATAATGTTTTGCGAACGTTACTATGTTAATGTATATTTGTGATTCTTTTGAGTATCTTCTAAAATTCAAACCCCTGGATAGACACTTGCTTGAGAGATTCATGAAGTATCCAGAAAGTACAGTGACCGTGAGCCCTCATTTGTTTACATATTGTTCTTAAATCATATACAAAATTTAATTTTTGGTATGGGCACTGATTAAGTACTAGTCAAATTCATACGCATTTGTATATTAAGAGAGTGCATCTTTATTACTATAATAAAGCTGAAGAGTTTTGTTGTTTGTTTGAACGCGCTAATCTCTCGAACTGCTATTCCGATTTGAAAAATTATTTTTGTGTATGATAGCCATATTTATGAGGAAGGCTATAGGCTATATAGCATTACGCTACAATTCTTAATTAGCCTTAACTATTTATATTTGTAAAGTAAGTCGGTATAAAAATATATTCAATAGATATAGATATCCATAGGTCGCTGGTGCAAATCCGACTCGAAGGAGAGTTTTTTTTTAAAAATAATTTATTGTTTATTTTTTAAAATTTGTTTTTATTTAATTTTAATTTAACGTGGGTGAAACCGCGGTAGGGATATCTATACATATATATTTAGCTTTCATTTAAATGCCGCGAAGTCGCGGGAAAAAGCTAGTGTTCAAATATACTTTAATAACGCTTTATATTATAAAAATATTACTGAATATATTTTCCAAAATTTGGTACACGACTTTTGATCACTGATGGCACATATAAACAGGGATTTACCCTCAGGCAAATCGTATAAAACGACAGAATTTTTTAATATCATTGTGAAACACGCACCAAATTAGCAACAAGCAACATATCTCTGAATCCATATCTCAGAGATAGTTACGATTAGCTAATTCACACTGATGATGACTACATTGTAGTCGAAATACGTATTTATAAAATACAAACAAATATTCTAGGAATAGGGGCAAAATTTCAAATATAATTTCAAAAAACCTAGAGTTCTCTTTGATTATTTTAATAATCTTTATAAATGAGGCTGTTTTATGGTCTTGATTACGTATTCTACTAAAATAACTTGCTCAACGCTGTTAACCACCAAGTATTACTCGTAATAATAAGAATGATTTCATCTAGATACTTTACAATTTTGAGGAAATTAAAAACGTTCAAATGCAAACAATATTTATTTGATTTTACAGTTCGATAAATCATAATAATTAAACACACTAATAAAATATAAAGGAATAAAATGGTTAAAAGCTTCAAATATTTCCATCGGTGTTTTATCATTTTTCTTTCGGGACAAAACAAACAAAACCGAAAACTTTTCCTTGAATTTATAAACTATTTCCTTAAGAATTGTAACTTCATTTAAAGTGTATGTGGTTATTATGTTATATTTCAAGTTAGATATTTTTAGCTCTATACACAAAAAACTTTAATAGAATAAAAAAAAAAAACTTTCAAGTGTGGATTTTACTTCCTAAGGTTCCTTGGGCTATGTAGCATACAAAAATATATTTTTTATATTGCCTTTTCTTTACATATTATTGATATTATTTTTTTCTCTGATACGAATTTAATTATTTAACAGTCTTTATTTTCAATTTAAGCGACTTGGCTACACCTGTTTGTTTATCTGATAAAGTTAGATAGATAGATTGTAGCGGTTGCCCTGGACGGGCTACACTCCGACATGTCCATTTTGATGTCTAAAGATGTCAAGATGTGAGTGAAGTGGAAGGAATTTTTGTGTGTAGACTAGGATTTGGCAGGATATGCGGCTGCAGCCGACTATGATAGGAACTATGCCGATACTCATCTAGACTTGATGAAGGAAACTGCAGAAAGCCTTCACAAGCATAACCGGTTACTTCGTTCTTATCCATACGCCGACAGTTTAGTCAATTAACCGCTCTTTTTTTTTAATAATTGACAAACTACCGATGTCGGGATTCGAACCCATAACCTCCCAGCCCCCAAGTAGACATAACGCCTTAGATAGATCGGCTACTTGGCTGGTTATCTATTAAAGTTAATTAATATTTATAAGTTTTTACTCAACCTCTCATTCATTTTCATTAAAGCTTCAAAAACGGCCAGGGTTTCAAGTTGATCGCGGCGTGATTTTTAGCCGATTTTTGTTCTATACATTTAGTGGACCTATTTTGACAAAAATGTGAAACACACATATATTTTTTGGGTTAGTAGCAGGTAAAGCTTAGCCTCTTCAGTATCTCCCAATATTATCCAGTTTGACAACACTGTTTTGTCCACTTTGTTCAGTCTTTAAGTCTAAAGCTGTTTACAAGCAGCTTAACAAGACTAGTTATATCGAATAGTTATTAAAAAATTCCTAGATTAAAAATTCCTTTTGAGAAGAAGTCAACATAAATGAAACTTAAGTCTTATTTTGGAAGATATTCAGCTAAATATCCATTTTTTGATATAAACAATAACAATTAGTTAATAATGTTTCGTTGAATGGGATTTTTATATTTTTATTTTCTGTTTATTACTTTTAAATTGAATTTTTATTGTCCTGAAAAGTCTCAAATTTTCCATTTGTTAACATTAAATAAAAAATAATTGTTCCCCTATGCATATTGGTAGACCTAATGACAAGAAAAATGGACAGCCTTCGTTTAGACAATAACTATTCCTACGAGAAAAAGATGAACAGAGTAATGGTAGTAATAGTGCTGAATGTTCATTGACTACGGATCACGAAAAACAAAAATATTATGATTAATAACATCAAAAATTTTTACTACCATAGAGTAGTAAGTTCGTCTGTAATAATTTTAAATAATTATGGGTATCCGTTCTTTTCACATAACATTTTCTACAAGAAAAGAATGATATGTGTTCATATACAACTTTTCGAGAAATGACGGAAACAGGTGAACTTTTCTTTTCAAGTAAAAATTCACATTTATCACTTTTATTTTTATGTCCTTCGTTTTTTTAATACGTTCAGTGTATAGGAAATTCTATGACAAGAAACTTTTACAATTTATTTAATTACTGCATATATATATATTATATATATATATATATATATATATATATATATATATATATATATATATATATATATGTATGTATGTAATTTTCAACCGCAAATGATAAAAAAGTGTATAAATGTGGCATCATGTTGGTTTTATCAAGAACTTACCTACATAAAAATTTACCTTCATTGTCATTGTTTCATACAAAATTGAAGAACAAAAGAATAAAATAAAATATCGATTTTTCAATTAGTCAATTTGTCGATTTTGATAACCTTGTATATTGTAAATATACAAGGATACGACTTTGTAACGCTTGGAAATATTGATTGCAGAATAAAATTTTTATTACAGGTGTTCATAAAATTACCTAATTAGTCCATTTCCGCATGTCCGCCTGCCGGTCTGTCCGTCTGTGAACACGATAACTCAAGAACGAAAAGAGATAACGAACTGAAATTTTTTAGAGTAAAAAAGTAAAGTCAACTTCGTTAATGGGCAAAATCGGACCATGTTTGGGCAAAATGGGTAAAACTGCCTATCTTTGAAACCGTAAGAGATAGAATAAAAATTCAATAACAAGAAATATTCTTCTTTTTAAAATAAACAACATTTGTTTGATAAATTTTCCATAAACTCAGTATATACTGGGTATTCAAACAATGAACTCAGTTAGTTGTTACTTGTTCAATATAATTTTGTTACCTTTTATGCCAATATTTATGTTAAAACTAGCATTCCAATCACTCACTGCCTTAATGATATTTAAAACTTGACTACACTTTGTTTCACAAGTGTTACAGGACATTTTTCGATCTGTCGTCATTCTATTTTTGTTCGGTGTTCTGCTCATACGACATTCGTGCAAATTTTCAGTGATTCTCTGAGAAAAAGAGTTCATATGGTGCGACTAGAATACGTAATTTTGAATAGCTCTCTGTATATTATGCAGAACTTAACTATCCTAACGAAATACGTCTGTTCAGTTGGTTAAATATTCAATACTAAACCAATGTTAATTTCCATTACGGCTAAGAAGACAAGTATGAATGGACAAGTGCATACCATATAAACTAACATTCGTTGCATTTGACTAATTAGTATTAGTATGAAAAAAAACTTATACTAATATGTTAATATTGTCTTCAAAGTAATACTACAAAAGAAAATCGACTCATTAACCTGATAATCCGTGTTCTAACGGTTAGCACGCTGGGCGCGAAAATTAGGAGTCCAGATTTCGATACCTGGTGGATGAGTTACTTTTTTCATATTAAAATTAATTGATAGTTCTTTATTTATAAACGGTTTACAAAAAAACTAGATTATATGTTAATCTACTCCAAATCCTGCAGTCAATATAGAATTAGGAACACGACCAATTGATATAACTTGTTTGCAGAAGGCTATCAATTTCCATATCGATTACTCCGTAGTAAAAAAAATCTGCAAAATATATGTGCAAATGACCTTGGGGATTGGTTGTCTGGGCAACTAAACAGGTTTAAGATTAGTGATAGTTGTAGTAAAGCAATTGTTAAAAGAAAACTGAGGGAATGTTCTCTGCAATTATCACTAAGCGAAATAGAGAACAAGGAAAGTCTGGGGATGTTCAGAAAACTCCATCAACATGCACAAGCCCGTATCTAAGTGAATGTGGAAGAAACGAAAAACGAGTGTTACCAAGCTTTAGAATGTACACTTTTAGATGGTACACTATCAAAGTCAATGGTGAAAGGGTGTGTGTAATGTGTAATGAGAAATAAATGGTAGAGCACGTGCTGTGCTGGAAGATTGTCCAGGCCCTGCTAGAGTTCTCAGACCCAAGCTAAAAAATTTAAATATTGATTCTGCAGTGGATATTTTAGAGGTTCGTGTACAGGATCTGTGGTGTATACTGCTTTTTTTTGTTAGAGTTTTTTTTCTTTGTTGTTTTTTTTTTTTGACAACACGAACCTGCAAAATTGTATTATCTGATTAAAATTGATTTGTATTTAATAAACCCAAAATAAAAAATAAAAATATAATATTAAATGCGTCAAAGTATAATAATATACATTGGTTTAATAATTCTATGAACAAAATTGCTCAACACTATACATAATAATCTGATAATTGTAATATATTTAAACTTTATAATTCTAATCCACCATATTCACTGAAATATTTTTAAGGATTGTTGTTATTAGGTGAAATATGTCTCGAAATATTATATGGTAATTATGAATTTAGTGCTTTTCTTCTGAGGATAGAGTATGGTTGCATTTTAGAGTACAAATTTGTTTAAGCCCAAATCAAAAATTTTGCACGATAACATAATACTACAAAATTTTTTCGGACCGATTTCAAGAATACACGTATGCGCACAAATAGTTTTATTGTGTTTGAAATTAAATTTAAAATTTTTCCCCAATTCCTTGAACAATTTTTTCTATTTTATAAATACGTATTTTGACTACAAGGTAGTCTTCATTAGTATGAATTAGCTAATGGTTACAATCTCTAGGATATGGAGTCAGAAATATGTTTGCTCGTTGCTAATGGTGAGTGAGACACGCACCAAATAATTGTTCTAGGAATTGGGACAAAATTTGAAATTTAATTTCAAAAAAACTTAGAGTTCTGTTTGATTATTTTTATAATGTTTATATTTATTGCGTTTGTTTATTTCTGCAGTTAACTTACTTCAGAATTATAGTGTAAAAATTTGGATTTAATGATATGTTTTTAAAAATAAATTAGTATCACCAAAACTTGGGTAGGTATGTCAGAAAGCTAATCAAAACACTTTTATACAAAACTGTATATTAATTTATTATTAAAAAGCAAATCCTTACATCGAAATTTTACACCAGAAATCTGCAGTAAATCAAGTGCAGGAATAAACAACATAATCTTCCTGTAATAATAATATTATTATTCACATATTTTGTTACCATACTTGAATCGTAGAGATAGTCATATCAAAACCAGTCAGTCTGTCAGTCGTCAAGTAAAAGTATATTTTTTAAAAGCGTTGTAAAATAAACTCATAAAATATGGAAAAAGTATTTACACGTAGTTGTGTTGCCTGGTAGCTATACAGCTAGTATCTCTAGCTTTATACGTTTTGGCGGTAGTCACTAGTAGTCAATCTTTTGTTCTTTTTATAATATTGAATAGTCCTTTTGCTACCATTTTCATTATCTAAAGAGATGGAACGAATGAAGAATGTTCAGAAATAAAATTCACAAAGTGTAAATTACGATCCATGCTGGTTTTCTTTTTTTTTTAACATTTGGTTGATTTTATGTTCATTTTTTTTTTTAAATAATATGTACGTATGTATGTGTGTGAGTGAGTGTATGTTTGTTTTTTATGTATATACGTTGTTTAAATCTTTTTCAACACATTTTCCTCTTTTTTTTTTAAATTCCATCTTTTATCATAAACATTGTCTATAATATTATTGTTATGTACAGTGTGCACAAAACATTATCACGTGGTATGTATGCCCATGTAATCAGTCTAAATAGCCGAGCTGTCTAAGGCGTTATGTCTGTGCAGTATGCAGTACTTGGAAACTGGGAGGAATCGGCAGTTTGTCAATTATAAAAATTTAAAAAAAAGGGGCGGTTAATTGACTAAAGTGTCGGCGTATGGACAAGAACGAAGTAATCGGCTATGCTTGAGAAAGTTTTCTACAGTTTCCTTCACGAACTCCAGATGAATATCGGCATAGTTCCTATCATAGTCAGCTGCAGTCGCGTATCCTACCAATTCCTAGTCTACTCACAAATTCTTTCCACTTCACTCACATTCTAAGGCATCACAATGGACCTTATGGTCGAAGTGTAGGAAACGAAAAAGCGGATACCTTAGTAAAGAAGGGAGTCAGAATGCCATTCATGGGCCCAGAGCCTATTTTAGGAATTCTAAAGTCTGCATGTAAACAAGTGATCAACGAGTGGTCAAATGCTAAACACCGTGATCACTGGGAAAAAGTACCGCGGCAAAAGCTCGGGAAGGTACTGCTTCAGAGTGCAGCAAAGAGGTTATCTCCCGATGCACTGAGGCTGAACCGGATACAACCACGGAGGGATACCGGGTTCATTACCGGGCATTATCCCATGCGGAAGCATCTGCATACAATTGGACTCCATAACGGCTCCATTATGTGCAGATTGTGTGGCGAGGAGGAAGAAACATCCGGCCACATAATCTTTGACTGCGAACCTCTGGGTTACAGCAGATACAGGATATTCGGTGCACCTCACCCCGAATATATGAACCTTCGGGAGGACCTGATAAGGAAACTCCAGGCTATTGCCGACAACATATGGGAGAAGCGAGTCTCGTCAGACTGAGGTAGAAGGGAGAGCACAATGGACCATAGGGTCGAAGTGCAATAGTTTTTACCCCGATATTAATCAATCAATCAATTAATGGTCGAAGTGTAGCCCGTTCAGGGTAGCCTTTACAATCTACCTCTATGCCCATGTACATTTCATATCTGTTTATCCATCAATAAACTTTCCTGAATTATCGCGTATCGATAGATTCTAGAAGTTAATAATAATTTAAGAAAAATCTAACAATTTTCAGTAACTATTAAGAAGAAACAAGTGAAAATACAACTGACTGAGTAAGTGGCTAAAATATTCGGCATATACTTAGTTTATTATCAGTTAATTCATGATTTGATGATTTCATAAAAATACAAAGTATAAAGTATATAAAAGTGCTAAATATGCTTTGATAATCAAGAGTAGGTAATTATGGTAATTATAATGTTTGAGCTCAAATCGAGATAAAATCATTCAGTTTATGAGAAAGTTGCAAGAACAAGTAGTTTATTTTTAAAAGATACACTTGTCATTAAAATTTTGTCTTCTATCTCTTACGGTTTCAAACTACCTTAGCATGACTACCTTAAACTAATAATACCCTTATATATATTATTTATACTAATATAATAAAGCTGAAGAATTTGTTTGTTTGTTGGTATAAACACGCTAATCTCTGGAACTGCCAGTCCGATTTGAAAATTTCTTTTTACGTTAGATAGCCAAATTCTTGAGGAAGGCTATAGGCTATCTAGCATTGAGTTAAAATTCTTACTTAGCGTTAAATATCGATATTTGTAAAGTAAGTCGAAAGAAAAAATATATATTCAATAGATAAAGATATCCTTATTGTGTGCTATTAAAGTTTATAGTTATTATGGAAACGACATAATCAAAGTTGACATTTGAAAATTGAAACAAAATTTCAATAAAATAATTTTATAGTTATTTTTTAGAAGTATAGTTTCTGTGGAAATGACAAAATCAACAAAAATTGTAACCGACTCCAATTTTATATAAACCATGGTGGTTAGCTATATAAATGCGCATTTTATATAAATGCGGACGAAGTCGCGGGAAATAGCTAATTTAAACATAAAAGCAAGAAATCCTATAGTATTATGGATTCATTCATGCATTGGGGCTTCAAAATTATGGTTTTGATAATTTTAAAATGCATCATTGAAAATATGATGAATGAATGTACTTTGTTTGCCAAATTTATACTGAAATTTTCAGGTATTTCCAAACTATATCAGCTGATCGGGTACCCGCGCGAAAAGAACTTTGTAAAAAATTATACGTGCAAAAAAATATGTTGGTACTCCTGCGCGTTGTAGAAAACAGCTGCCCGTTGTCGTCAGTGTTCCCATTCGTCAAATAACATATCATGCATATACTAGTCATCATACATATACTGGTATATCATTTTAAACGACTTTCAAACAGCGCGCCGGTAATGGTCACTCTCCCAAAGTTTAAAGGAAAAATATGTCTAAGGAAAATATGTGTCGAATTTCAAAACAACCGTGACTATATGAGAGAGTTCAAAGTAAAAACAGTCGGAATCGTGTATTTTATTTCCCCATATTATGAAGATGAATGTTAAATTTCTCCAACGTACATAGCGATTTTCTCAAAAACGCCATGGTGATAAGAGTCTCAAAAAAAATTCAGCAGATTTCTAAGAATTCATTTTACTAATATTGTGAATTTCGTGAAGTTCTTGCCAACCTAATAATAGTTTGGAAATACCTTAAAACATTCTGTAAGAAAAAAAAAAACAAAGTAAAAGAACGAACAGATTTTATTCTATAATGAAGTAAGTTTTTTTTTTTTACACAAATGAATTAAACGAATGAATAATAATAATAACGACTGAGCGTTTTTTTATTATATTTCTTTTGAAAAATGAATTATTTTATAAGTACTAATAATTTTTTTCAATGATAATAAAAAATTGTGTGTTTAATTATATAAAATTTGATTGGCTTATTACACATACTACAACAGCAGAGATATTTTCTTTAAGCAGTTAATATTTCTTGTATAAATATGTTTTTAAAGAGTACAAAATTCAACGACAAGTTTTTCAGGAATGATTAATGAAATGAAATGAAATTTTAGTAGGTTTTCTCGTTTTTTAACAGTATTTTGAGTTTTATGACTTTGTATATAGTTTTTTGTGTTTGAAAAGTTTAGATAAAAATAAATAAATTTAATGTGTGAAATAAAGGTCATTACCCACTGAAAATAAATTACATTTTACTCAAAAAATTGATAATGAACTTGATATCTATCTTTCCTACAGAACAAAACCAATTTGTGGCAAAGTTTGATAATGTATAAAAATTTCCTAGAGGAAATACAATCAATAGAGAAGCCCGTTACTCTAAATTAGAGGAGTTATTTTTTTTTTAAATTAGGTTCAGTAATAATGTAAACGAACAAAATCTTATAAATTTTGACCCCGGAAGTGACGTTCTTTTGAAAAAAAACTGTATTGGCCTCTATTTCCATTACCGTGGCCAAAAATGTTAATAACCTTTCATGTAGATAATTGAATTTCATATTTTTTTGTTTATTAATTTTTTTATGACTTACTGTTTTCGACTTATACGACTATTTCTGTTTATTTATTGACTTTTTGACTGATATCTCTTCTAATAATTGATTAGAAACAAAATTATTTATTGTTAATTATGTCACTATCATTCATATTTCTTAACATATTGAATTTTATTGATAGTGGAATATTAAACGCGTTATAACTTTAAAAATATTAATTTTAGACAAAAAAGTTTTGAATAAAAGTTGTAGGTAATATGTAGATTTAAAAGTTATTAGCATTTTATTGTTTTAACAATTATTAGAAGAAATATCGGTCAAAAAGTCAATAAATAATTAGTAATAGTCGTATAAGTCGTAAACGGTAAGTGATACAAAATTAATACCAAAAAAAAGAAATCCAACTATCTACAAGAAAGGTTATTACCATTTTTGGCCTAAAGTGTACGGTAATGGAGATATTGCACTATATATACAGTATTATAAAGTTTTTTTTAAAAATAGTGGCACCTCCGGGGTCAAAATTTATAAGGATTTTGTTTATTTACATTCAGTACGTGATACTTAACCTAATTTAAAAAAACTCCTGTAATTTAGTGCAGCGCAATATTCTCTATTGACTGTCCAATATTCTCTATATGACTGCAATTTATATTTTAATAGAAACTTAGCTACGGAATGTTTTCGTGCAAATTTTCGTTGAAAATCTAGCAAACTACAAAAAATTAGGAACATGCTAAAGAAGTATGGAAAGACCTATGCTAAAATATAAGCTTACTAATAGAATTAAATCTAACGCTATTAGATAAATTACAAAGGTAAAAGTATTAAATAATTTGAGTGGAAATGGGTGGGGCTTATTGCGAGACTATGGGATAATCGATGAACGACCAGGTGTACGTCATGGGCACCATTAAAATTAATCCGTTAAAAGTTTCGGTCACCAACAAGATGGAGAGATGAAATTGCAGGTGGCCAGTGGTCAAGGACAAAATAAAAAGGTGTGGAATGTATTGGGAGAGATCTTTTCCCAAAAGAGTTAGATTCGGCTAAATCATATCTAAATTTGTTATGTTGAAGCATCCGGTATATAATATATACTATATTATATTATGTTTAGTCCCAACATTGTAACGGTTGAAATTATGGATCGGAGAAAATGATTTTGGTATAGGTGTTCATAAAATGGCCTAATTAGCTCATTTCTGCATATCCTGTCTGTCGGTCTATATGCCTGTCTGTCTATCTGTTCGCCAACAAGATAACTTAGAAACGAAAAGAGATAACGAGCTGAAATTGTGTAAAATGTATTCTAGGGCTAAAATGTAAGGTCAACTATGTGAATGGGCAAAATTGGACTATATTTGGGCAAAATGTGCAAAACTTTCTATCTTTGAAACCGTAAGAGAACAAAAATTTACAAAAAATTTCCTTTTTTGAAAATAACGAACTTTTGTGTGAAATTTTTTTCATAAATTCATTAAATACCGGGTACATAAACAATTATGTCAGTTAGTTGTTATTTTCATTTGTTTTTAACCTTAGTTCAGTGTATTCTTCTTACTCTCGCCTGTATCGATCCTGATTTTGAAGTTTTATGTTTTGGGTGTTAAATGTTAATGATAGTATACGTATATACAATCTTACACGAAAAATCTTGTAAACATTATTTAGAAAGCAATTACAGCGTCGTCATTCAACATAAACATTCATTTAAATATCTTTTCGTGTATGTATGCTTTATTTTATTTTTTGTCGTGTATATAAATTTTTTTATCCAAAAAGTTAAATAAAAATAAATTTGTTGATAAGACTTGTTGATGATACACAAATAAGATATTTAAGAGAAAATTCATTTGTCGTCATCGTTGTCGCCCGTTAAAATAATAATATACAACAACATAGATATAAAATGGAAAATCAAGAATAATGTTCTTACAATTTTCTCCATGTTAAGTGCTTTATATATTTTTGGAGAAAGTAGGTGATATATTCTTTGATAAAATTTTATCGTACCTATAAACATATATATATTAAATATATATATATATATATATATATATATATATATAAATATATATATATATATATATATATATATGTATATATATATATATATATATATATATATATATATATATATATATATAATATATATATATGTATATATATATATATATATATATATATATATATATATATATATATATATATATATATATATATATATTCTTATATCAGATATCATAATATTTCGTTTAAACCTTAACATGACATTACTAAACCTGGACATTTGAATATCCATTGAAATTAATAATAATGAATAAATGAAAACGTTTTTGTTGTCCTGAAAAATACAAGAGCAATCATCTTAGAAAGCATATTGGTTAAAATTACTGATTAAGGCTAGTGAAAAAGAGAATCGAAAAATCAGCAACAACACTTTTTTTTAGTCTACAAAAAAAAGAAAATTTACTATATGGCAAAAATTTTAATTTATATAATAGCTTCATTACCGGGCATTATCCCCTGCGGAAGCATCTACACACAATAGGACTCCATTAAAAGTCCATTGTTTGCATATTGTGTGGCGAGGAGGAAGAAACATCCAACCACATTATCTTTGACTGTGAACCTTTAGGTTACAGCATATACAAGATATTCAGTGATCTCACTCCGAATATATGAACCTTCTGAAAGACCTAAACAGCAAGCTCCTGGCCATTGCCAACATATGGGAGAAGCGAATCGCGTCAGATTGAAGTAAATGGTGTGCAAAATGGACCATAAGGTCGAAGTACAATTCTTTTTAGACCCTAAGATATATCTATCTATTTATCTACAATAACAGCTTTATACCACCAGTTTATATTTATTAAATTTGTGTTCTTTCTTGGCCCTACTTAAGCGGGTCTTCTAGGCCTTTCAGTCCTGGGCTTTGGCTTTCCAGTTCCCGGATCCACTTTGTCGTAGATCCAGTATAACATCGTCCAACCATCCTAGTCTTGGTCGTCCTATTTTTCTTGAACCCTCCGGGTTGTTGTTGTAGATCTTCTTTGTATCTCTTTCTTTTTCAGTGACAATGTCCAGGTCCCCGAACATGTCAGTCCTGTAATTCGAGGTTTGTTCTTCTTATCCTACTCCATTGCCACACATAGGTCCATATATTTTTCAAAAAATTCTTCCTTCCCATAATTTTAGGTTTTTTCTATCCCTAGACGTCAGGCACCAATTTTCAGAGTGGTGAACGGTTAAATTTTTGGTGGTTTTTGAGACATTAGACTACTTGAACATAGTTTTAAGGGAGTAAAAATACCTGTTAGAGCTGAATTAATTTGTTTCGACTATTATATGCGCATAAGGGGACCTTATTTAAAAGTAGAAGGGCAACTTATTTAAACCATATTTTAATCATATATTTAATACTTAGTATTAAATATATGTTTCCTCTCCGTCATTTTGAAAATAGACTGATCCACTCAAACTGTGACGATATTCGAGGCTTCTTTACAAATTAATATACTTCTACTAGCTGTGATTCTAGCTTTTATGTTGAAGGAATTCTCATTGTTTTAATCAACAACAACTCCCAGGTATTTAATCTGGCCACTCGCTGAAATGTATGCTTTTGCATCTCGAGCTGATGGACATGTCTAAACCTAGTTTTGTTCCTGGTGTTTATCATGTCTTTAATTTTATCTTCAAAGCATTAAAAGTCTCTTGTCAGTTCTATTATGTTTCGGCTCATTATATCCACGTCATCTGCATAACAAAGTATGTGTAACATACCATTAAAAATTGTACCTCCTTTATTAAAGCTTATCCTGAATACAAATTCAAGAATTACTTATATATTTCATTCAGATGCAATAAACAACAAAATGACAAAGCAGTATGTAATAAACAGTAATAGGAGAACAAGACACACGGGCAATTAAAAATATCAAATTTATCTCAATCTGATATCAAATTTGAGATTGAATTATTCTTATCATATTACAATATAATTTTTGTCTTCTCGATGAGAAGTTATTGAATTCACCTTGGAAATTGAAATCGGTTATTTCAACCTAAGGTTACGTTTCAAAGTGTTCGTCTTCTTCTGAACCCTTAGTGCCACAGGTGTTTTCTGAAAAATTTCTTGTACTCATCTTTCCATCCTATACTCATCATTGTCTTTTCCACCCTCTTTCCAGCGCACAACTCAAAGTGTTGACATCTTCCGAGTTGCGCATCTTCCAATTCCTGCATCCATCTCCCGCAAAGTAACTTCACTCTTTTTTTGCCGAAGACCATACTATGCAACAATTTGCTCGACGTTTTTTATCCAGCATAAGTGTTACATGGCTTAACCACTCCATCTGTCGCATTTGCATCTTGATAGAGTGAATAAAGCTAACTGTTCGTGCTTATTCTCCACGCATTGGAAGTCGGGTCGGGGTAATTTATCTGCGTATGTATGTTATTTGTTCGATAAACGAATTATTTCTATTTCAATATATGAAGAAACACTTTGGCCAAAAAAGTCTTCGGAGTATTATTTACTTATCGATTTATCTCCAAAAATATTCATTTGCGCTTATATTATGTTGATGATTGAAATATGATTTTCTTTGCCAATGTTATATCTCTGTAAATCGTTACGAAAATTGCAGTATATTCATAAAAATTTACCAAATTCTAGCCGCTCAAAACTGGACAAAATAAGTCGGGTTCTTCGAAATAACCAAATTCTAACATCTTAAACGATTAGAAAGCAAAATTTTTCATATTAAAAAAAGACTCCTTGCGTAGATCGTCTATTAAGAAACTTTAAATTGAAGAATAAAGCATAGTTTACCTCAAAGCAAAAATATTACAAAAATTTCAAAATGGAATTCAAGAGTCAATCAATAAATAATAGTCAATCAATCAATCAATCTTGGCCAATCACATCGGTTAATCTTCAACAAACACCGATTTGTGGGAGATTTTTTAAATTATATATTTACTAGGTAGAATATTCGAAGAACATTAATATAAGTTCATTAAAAAATATCAAGTACACTTTTTGACACAACCCAAACTCCAAACTTTTATTGAAACATTAATACTTACACCTACGCTTCTTGATTAAACCCAATATTTTATTAAAACATTTATACTTACAGGCAAAATAAATAAGGAACAATCATGACGTAGAAAACTTTTTATCTGCAATTAAAATATATCTGAAAGAATCTGAACTAGTCCATATAGAAAAAAATGATAATCATTACTCTTGTTGAAATCAATTTTAATTACCTGTCTAAATTTCCATACTTTGATAAAAACTTTCAAATCGCTACTTCATACAGCCTAATAGATATCTCAATAAATCAACATTTGCACAACACAAGTAATTTAAGTTTAAAAGTAATTGAATCGATCAACATTTTCTCTATTGTAGGAATTAAATCGTCGAATATCATCCATTCTTTACAAAACCATTTTAGTGGAACAATCAGTTACAAACACTCAGTAACTGAAAAGTACAATCCATGGAGCATCAAACAGGCATCACATACACCACACATACAGATCGCAAGACAATATCTTATAGTAGAGTTAGAGAGTTTTGAGGTGATGACGCATTGAACCAAGGGTGTGTATATACAAGTACGTTAGGGTGGTAAATGTCCCCAATGAGAATCGTTAGTGCCACTGTTGTTGTTCTGACACCTTCCGTACCCAACGGACTCATTCATTCTGTTCATTTATGAGATTCACTGCAATGTCACCGCTTTATGCCAAACTAACACAAATGTACTAATATAACACTGTCGATCAAAAAATCTGAACTTATCTGAAGTTTTATTTACAAATCACATTTTCACAATTTGATTAGTTTTAGAAGTGTGTGTATACAAGTAGAGGCTTCAATTAAAAAAATTTAGGTTGGTCGACTTGAAAAAAAGCTAAAAACAAAAGAGAAAACTAAGGCTATCAATTCGGCCTTAATACATTTGTTTATTTCCTGAAACGCGTGCGCACCAAAATTTACACCAATTTTGACAGTTTGTTATTGTAATAAAAATAATAACAGAATTATGTAGTCGAATCGGATTCGAATTCGCTCTATAATTGAAATATTTCTTTGGTGCAATTTAAATCCTTCTAAAAAATAGAGTTCCATTACCCAGCTTTCAAGGTTCGGTGCAGTAGTTCCTTAGAATCTGATTAAGGGAAGTAAATATTTGTATTATGATTATGAAATCGATATCTTGTGACATCCTTTTAGCAAATTCGTTGCATTTAACATTCTATTTAAACGTAACGTGGCAATAAACCAATATATTTGTACAATAAGCAACAAAAGTATCGCTTAATTCTTAAATTTTATTCGAAGCCTTTTTTCAAAACTCGGATGGATAAGGCAGCAACTCATTATAAAATTATAAAAAATGAGCTCTAATTTTTGGGTCACGTGTACTAGCACGTTTAAAAAATATAACAATTATTTTTAATATCCTAATGTCTCGAGGGAATGAAATTAGAATATGAATTTGGCGTGAAATGAAGCATAATTCTGGGTCAAACAACCAACATAGGTACATTTATTGATTATTGAGACAGAAAAAAACGATCTATCTGTTTTATATGGTTTTATATGGTTATCATCTATCTGTTTTATTTTTTCCATGAGGTTTTTTTAAGAAAAAAATTAAATTAAATACTTAGGCAAGCTCTTCATCAATGGATACATGAGCAAATTTATCATTACTGTTTAAGGCAGGTGCAATATTTTTGATTAAGATGTTCCATAGAAACAAACTGCAAACTTTCCCAAACAAACTAAACATGTTTGTTGTATGATATACGAATGGTATATATGTGGTGATATCCATTATATAATGAAAGGGAATAGTGTTTTTTTGTAGTTATTGCTTCGCTCTAGATGTTGAAAATAAAAAAGACTCTAACAATTGTGTTTAGTCATAGTTAAGTTTTTACCCATTGACAAAAAAGTTAATAGTAAACTGAAAAATTGTACTTTTACCTCCATGTCAAGACTATATGCAGCCTACAACAAGATTGCTCCAAAACGAAAAGAGATATAACCTTCAAATTTCAAAGTCAAGTTTTGTGTCGCTAGAGCTTGCAAAAATCTCATGCATAGGATATTTTCTTTTCAATTTTCTCGAACTATTTTCTTGAAGAGTACATAAAGATATACTGGGAGGTTATGGGTTCGAATCCCGACATCGGCAGTGTGTCAATTATTAAGAAAACAAAAAGGGACGGTTGACTAAGAGGTTCAAAAATTGACTATGCTGTCGGAGTATGGACAAGACCGAAGTAACCGGCTATGCTTGAGAAGGTTTTCTACCCAAAATCTATCTATCTATCTATCTACATCGTTAATGATGCAAGGTTTGTAAAAATCGTTTATGGTCAATCGTTCTCTGTTAAAAAGTGTACTTTATTTATTTATTTGTTTCTTTGAAAAACTGATTTTTATTTATAACTAGTTTATACCTACGGCTTCGCTCACGTTTATTATTATATCTCCAGCTCCCGCCATCAAGATATTTAAGTCTAATCATAAGCTTTTACACATAAAAAATTTGATTAATCAAAATCTTTCTTGTAGTGTTTGCGTGATGCTCGAACAGTTAAACAAAAAATTAAACAGAAATTTACAATTTAAAATAGTAGAGATTTAATAAATACATTAAAATATAATGTTTTTATTTATTAACTATTATGAAATTCAAATTTTTGTTTCAATGCATTGATTATACTAGAGTCAAATTAGTAGTTTTCAGGAAGGTTGCTTGGAACCGCAATTTTTTTTTATTGATTTATTTTGACGACCTGAATATAACCCTAAGTTTTTACGTACCGGCTCGTGACGGAACAGGGTCAAAATTGAATTTGTTTGTAACAAAAAGCCTTTTTTCTTAATATCTTTTTTCAAACTTAAAAATTTAAAAATGACAAAGAATATTATTAAATTTTATATAAAAAAAGAAAATAAATAAGCCCACGAACATTAAAATCGATTTATTAGAATTGAAGAAAAAAAGTTTGAAAAACGCAAAAATAAAAAGTCTAAAAATTACTTCATTTTTTTAAACAATGTCTAACTTCTTACCCCTTAAAAAAATTAGGTCTCTGACAATTAATACAATACCATGTCACCTATATGTTTATCTCATATATCCAACGTCATCTCATATATCCAAACCAAACAATTTGGGTTGGAAAAACTATCGCAATTTCCAGAATATTCTGTTCATAGAGGTTGTGTGGCGTTCACACCAGATTTTTTCTACTTCTTTTCGAGTTTCCTGTGACGTAATATAACACAATATTTACACAATATTTTTTTAAATTTTCTTATTATCAAGAAATTATTTTCAATGTTTGTGTAATAATGTATTTTCTCAAAATCACCAGAAGCATTCTTTAATTGTTTTAAAAATCAGTTGAGCACAGTAAATATGTGATCAACAATTGCATTAAAAATTTTTACAGATAACGTTTAATTGAGTACAATTTATATGTTACTTGATTATCAAAAAAGCTTGGATCTTATTCGTTTCCGCCCCCTCCCCTAGTTAAAATTGTTTAAAAAGGATAAAAATGGTTTGTTAGCACTATAGGAAGTGATTCCAAGAAGGAAAAAGTCCTTTTCGTTCTTGAAATCCTTGAAATTCAAAAGTTTTTACATAATTATTTGGTCGGTGCAACTCCCGAACCCCCTGTTATACTACCTAAAACCAACCCAACCAACCCAAACCTTTTCGTCCTTGAAATACTTAAAATTCATAAATTTTTTTTTTTCATTTTTAAGTAAAAAATATTGCAAAACATTTTTTTTACAATATTAAATTGTCGGAGGGTTGGGTTGGGTTTGGGTTGGGTTGAGGGTCTCAGGGATGAAAAGGACTTTTTCCTCCTTGGAATCACTTTCTGAGGGTCTTTCCAAAACAAAAGGCCCGTTTCATTCTTTTTTACTTGGGGGGGGGGGGGCAGTAGATGTTGAAAACGAGATCCAAAGATCCAAAAGATTCAAATTTTGCCCCAATTCCTAGAACATTTATTTGTATTTTATAAATAGGTATTTCGACTACATTGTAGTCATCATCAGTATGAATTAGCTAATCGTTTGCTAATTTGGTGCGTGTCTCACAATAATATTAAAAACCCCACAGAATTAGATGCATATGAAAGTATCTACATACACAAGTTGAGCAAACAGATAATGCATTTAGACAATGGTTCAATTCCAAATTCTGATTTAATAAAATTAAACCATTTTCAAAAAATCTAATTCCTGAAGGTCAGCTTCGATACTCTCACTTTAGTGACAAAAACAACGCCGCATAATCACAAATGAATACCGTCAATAAATAGGTGGGGTTCTTCACACACCTAATCTTTTAGTGAGTCAACTCAAATAATCCTCAGGTCAGATCATACCCTCAGTCAAATCATATAAAAGACAGAACTTTTTTAATATCATTGTGAGACACGCACCAAATTAGCAACAAGCAACATATCTCTGAATCCATATCCGAGAGATAGTTACGATTAGCAAATTCATACTGATGATGACTTCATTGTAGTCGAAATATCTATTTATAAAATACAAATAAATGTTCTAGGAATTGGGGCAAAATTTGAAACGTAATTCCTGTTGAAATCTCTACTCCTGAAGAAAACACTATTAATCTATAAATTTACTCTTTTAGTAGTGAATTTAAAAAAATTTAAAAAACCAATATGAATCGTAAACACAAATACGAATATGGACAATTAAACTGTCTAAAGAATAATCTAATTTTAGGAAATATTCAAATGATTAGAGAAATATCCATAATATCAAATTCTGTTTATTTGAAGTCACTATAATGGAATAATCGATCGAAAAATGTATTCATTTAAGAAAAAACTAGCAAAGTAACTTTCCAGCTGTATTTTTTCAGTGAATGCTCTAACAGAGATTTCTTGTTACTTTATTTTTCAAGTGTTGTTAATACGTTCTGGGATATGAATTCAACGACATTATCTCATGAAGTTTTTTGTTTTGTTTGTGATATATAAGATTCAGGTAGTAATTTTGTAAAATAAAACTCAAAATTAACGAGCTCGGACCATTTTCTTGATTTTTACGTCTTTAAGATTTATGTTAAACATTCATAACAAAAACTAATATCCCAGAAAGCATACGTACATCAACCGGTGTTTGTATGTGTTTATCAGATATATAAAGATTTTATCTGATGTTGAAGGAACAAGTACCGTGTGTTCGATATCATCATGATAGTTTCTTCCTAATTGTAACTTGAATTACTGATAATTGCTTGGATTGTCTCAACACTCATGCACAAGTTCCTGGAATTTTCTATCGATGGTAGAGATATGACCTGTGAATACTAAAACATTTCAAATCAGCAAAATTCTGAACTTGCATGTTAAGTTAATAACAAAAAGCAAAAATGGTTTCGTTTTCTGTTACAATGAGACCGCTGAAACTATAAAACTACCTGAAATTATATTTAAAATTTTGCCCCTATTCCTAGAACATTTGTTTGTATTTTATAAATACGTATTTCGACTACAATGTAGTCATCATCAGTATGAATTAGCTAATCGTAACTATCTCTGGGATATGGATTCAGAGATATGTTGCTTGTTGCTAATTTGGTGCCTGTGACACAGCACAAGAACCTAGAGTTCTCTTTGATTATTTTAATAATCTTTATATAAAACTACCTGACTAGATATTGCCCCAACACATATGTCCGGACCCAAAAGGGAATTAAGAGGACAGGCCAAGTAAGACTCTCCCAATTGGGACCCAATAAAAACCCCACTTGGATATGTAAAAATTGTTAAAGTAATATTATTTTTTCCTACTTGAGATCTATTTCAGAACCCATAAGTATAACCCAATGTAAAAATCAATCACATGATATTAATTTTGTCTAACTGGGATAATTTCGTGAAATTATTGCGAAAACTCAACAAAGAAATTAACAATTTGGTATCAATTTTCCCCAACTGGAATCTTTTTAGGATATTATTGGGAAAACCAAATGGAAAATTATGAATCTGACATAAGTTTTGCCCAGCTGGGATCTATTTAGGATATGATTGGGAAAACCCAATGGGAAGTTATGAATCTGATATAAGTTTTGCCTAACTGGGATCTGTTGAGAATATTACTGGGAAAACCCAATAGTTAAACCCATAATAGTTAATTAAAAGAAAAAATTAAAAACATGTGTACGTAAAAAATTTTTTTTACTATTTCGGCGGAGCTATTTTGTGGGAATTTATATAAATTACGTATCAGCAGATAAAAAGCTTCAATATATTGAATAGTTTTTGAAAAATAAATCAAAATTTTGAATAAACTTTCGCAAGTGACATGATACCATGTCGTAGTATATATACTCGTAGTCGAATTAACATTCATATGTAAAATAAATAAATAAACAAACTCACTTTCGCGTTTATAATATTAGTAATGGTAGTAACCCCTTAAACTCGGTCTTACGCACTTCCGTGCTCTAGAAAAAATAATAGTAACGTTTAAAATTATTTATTAGTGGTATCAGGGTCAGATAGGGATTGCCCGATCGGGTTCCAAGACTTCTATCCGTTACATCCCAATTCGGGATCCCTATTGAACAACCCAATTGGTTCCCATGTGAGTGTACACGAAAATTTCTAGTCGGCTATGTGCAACTGTCAGGCTATTTCATGAAATGGACCAACTTCAATTGTTTCAGTTGTTATCAGTTTGTCAAATATAATTAATAGCGCGGTTTCTGGTGGACTAAACTGTCGGCGTTTGGATAACAATGGAGTAACCACCCATGCTTGTGATGGTTTCCTGAAGTTTCCCTTCACGAATTCAAGATGAATATCGGAATAGTTTCTATCAAAAAGTCCACTGTTATAGACTTTAGTCTCAGGAACGGAGGTAACACCCCAATTTTGAATAAAAATTGTTGATTGGCTTAAGTAGAGTGTGACACCTTTTTTGCTGGAACTGTGACCTCATTCGAATTTACTCTAGCGAGTACAACCGAGAAATTTTCGATACCCCTTTGCATCAAGTTAATACATTCTGACCACATCATCAAAAATTTTTTTCCATGTAGGCCCTCTGCTCAATCAGTCTTTAAATTTTCAACCCATTTGATTCAATGGTTTAAGCCGTACGAAAAAAAAAGAAAATTTCGTGAATTTTTTTCATAACGGCTTATGCGCTTAAAGTATTGAATCAAATGGGTAAGCTATTTGTAGGCAGATTTATAGACAGCCTAGTTGGTTTTTTCAATGGTAATGAAAGTGACCATACGCTGAATGACTCTGTGGTATTACTTTCATTCCAAAGCACTAGATAGGTGAGTATCTATTTCATGTTGACGTTTGGTGGTTGTGTTAGTACACGGTTAGTTATTTTACAGCCTCCGGTTTTAACGAGCATCAAAGGTAACATATCTTTTAAAATCTTTTCACATTCTTTCAACTAACTTCCTTCCCCTATGGTTGTTGCCTCCTGCATTGTTATTATCATCACCATACCACGGTGACTACTGATGGTTCAGTAGTATCATCATCATCAACATCATCATCATAATCTTTTATATGATAATATACACTACCGTTCTTCAAAAACAACATGCAGGTACACTTATTATCCTAAATTTCCCGCAGGATTTTCATTGGAATTTTTTTATCTATTTCTTAAATACATAATGGTTCTGAAAAAATGATCAACTCGCCACAGTTTTTGGAAAGTATTCGTTCTGATATATGTCGAAGAACATTATGCAAGCTATGCGGTATCATAATCTAAAGTCATTTCACTTCATCATAGCAAATAAAAATTAATCACTTCCAAATTTCATTCGGTTTAAAAATTTGTTTTATCACACGGTTTGAAATTTTTTTCTTTTTTATTATACCCAGTATATACCGGTAAGAGACTAACAGATTAGGCGCGTGAAGTTCATTACTAATTTTATCCTTAGGGTTGCCCAGTAACTGTTTGATTTTATTTTAACTAACAAGCGCTGTTTTCAGGTTGTGGTCCCTTAGATTGTGTTTCAAAACTGTTCGAAAAGTTATGTTGGTCAAAGTCGTCGCCAAATCGGAATTCGAATAAAAAAATATGTGAAAAATGGGAGAACCAAAAAATCGTGTATAGCTGCGCACGTTATTCAGAATAACCACAAAATTGACAAATCAAATCTAAAACTACTGAAATCGGTTCAAAACCCCACAGAATTGGATGCATACGAAAGTATCTATATATCCAAATTGAGAAAACAGATAATGTATTTAGACAATGGCGCAATTCCAAATTCTAATTTAATAAAATTAAACAATTTAAAAAAAATCTAATACCAGAATATCAAGGCAGCTTCGATACCCTCACTGTAGTGACAAAAACAACGCCGCATGGTCAAAAACGAATACCGTCAATAAATAAGTGGGGCTCTTCACACACCTAATCCGTTAGTCAGTCAACTATAATAGTCCTGAAGTCAGATCATACCCTCAGTCAAATCGTATAAAAGACAGAACTTTTTTAATATCATTGTGAGACACGCCCCCAAATTAGCAACAAGCAACATATCTCTGAATTCATATCCCAGAGATAGTTTCAATTAGCTAATCCATACTGATGATGACTACATTATAGTCGAAATACGTATTTATAAAAATACAAACAAATGTTCTAAGAATTGGGGCAAAATTTGAAATGTAAATATCTAGAGTTCTCATTGATTATTTTAATAATCTGTATCGTTTGAAACTTTTTTCTAAAACTCAGTATATACTGAGTATTTAAACAAGTAACTCAGTTCGTTGTTTTTTTCACTTATTTAATTATATTTTTAATATAGATAGTACATTATTTTTAATATAAATAATTTGTTTCGAGTATTGTTTAAAAAAAATTTTAACATATGAACATATCAGTTATGTAAAAAATGACACAGTATGTTCATAAGGTTTTCAAAGTTTTTTTACTGTTATCGACCTAAATATCGGTAAAATCGGTAAGGCGCCGTATTCCCCTAAAAATACACTCTAAAATTAAAAATTCACTTATATTTATTTAAAGGATTCATTTTTGTTGACCACCGTGTCTATAGTCAAAATGACACTCTTTATATTCAGTACAACACAACTTTTAGATAAATACATTTTGACTGACTTATATGGAGCTACTTAACCAACCATAACCTGTGACGGTTTGATTTACATTAATTGTTTTTCACGTCACTATGAATAAATATAATAAATTTGATTATCCAATTTCCTTCTATATCGTAGTTTACAGGTATTTTGTCTCAATATGTAAAAATTGCACGTATCAAAAGTTTATTTATAATGTCTTGGGAAAAGATTTTATATACGGGGTTATAGCAGATTCATGAAAAATCGAATTATCATTCTTTTTTGGTTGTCACTACATCGGGATCAATAAAAACTTGATACTTTTCTCCTGAAACTGAAGTAGTTCTAGAGTGCAAGCACCTGAAAATAAAATACGTATCAACTTAGGGTTCTATAGCATGTACTAAATTTATTGGTATCTGAAATTTCAGAGTTTTCTGAAAAACTTGTTAACATACCTTGTTCAAATTCATATTCGTTTAAAGTGTATTATTATGAGCGACACTATTTTGATTTTTATTCATATGGTTGGAAAGTTATAAATACGGGGGAAGGGGGTTTATAAACGATCTACGATCTTAGGAGCTCAAATTCCGCGAAATATTCTCCTTAATAAAATAGTCCCTTAAATATTTTTACATAGCTCGCCAGTTAAAACTCTGCCTTATTTATTATACAGGCTGTCATCATCAACATTAACCATTGAGATACAAAATTTGCTACTTTTTCAATGAATAAAAGACAGAAATTCAATTATTTATAGAGGAAAAAACGAGATCTGCATCAAATATATAAATTCTGATTCTCCAAAAATTGAGAAACAGTAACAATGTTTATATATGCCTATGTCTGTTTTTTTAAGTCTTAAACTCATGTATACGCTATTGTAAATGACTGTAAAGTCTTGTTTCGATAAAATCGGCCGAAGCATTCTCGAAAATATCTATCTTAAAAACCGTATGAGATAGAACTTTAAATACAAAAAATGTTTCTTTCTTAAATACTAACAATTTTGTTTTGAAATTTGTTTATAAACTGTACATTTTCGCCCCAAAGTTTCAACTCCAACATTTGTCATTACTTCATATTGCGTTTGCTTCGTATAAACTCAGAATGTACATTATATTTAAATCATTTAGTTAGTTGTTATGTTATATGTTGACTTGTTTAATGTTTGTAATTTAATTGCACAAATATATACTGAGTCACACAAAACTTGAGCCTATGAAATTTAATCAGCACCGGATGATCACGAAAATATAAGGCGAATTTCAAACAGCAAGAGTCAAGAGAAAAAATAAAGTGCAAATAACAACTAACTGAGTTACGTACCCTGCATATATTGAGTTTTTATTTATTTTTTATTATACTGCTTTTTTAACTACTAAGGTCATTATGCAGTATGCGTTCAATAAAATTACATTATTTGATCAGATTTGGAGGAGTAATTTTGTTTGTTTGAGATATTTAAAGAGGTTGTTTAGATCTTGTTGGTGATTTCCTAATAGTTTATTTAGATTTGGAGATGCATTGGTGAGCCTTCTTATGTCTTCATGTTTGTTGCATGTCAGCAGATGTTGTATTGTGAGTGGTATGTTGCAGAGAGTACATATCGGGGGGATGATTTTGCTCATTAAATAGGAGTGAGTTGGTTTAGTGTGTCCTATTCGTAGTCTCGTCAAAGCAACTATAAATATACTGAGTTTATTTTCATTATGTGATCTGTATTGATTGATTGATTGATTAATATCGGGGTAAAAACTATTGCACTTGAACCCTATGGTCCAATGTGCTCCCCCTTCTACCTCAGTCTGACGAGACTCGCTTCTCCCATATGTTGGCAATAGGCTAGAGCTTGCTTATCAGGTCCTCCCGAAGGTTCATATATTCGGAGTGAGATGCACCGAATATCGTGTATCTTCTGTAACCCAGAGGTTCGCAGTCAAAGATTATGTGGCTGGATGTTTCTTCCTCCTCGCCACACAATCTGCACATAATGGAGCCGTTATGGATTCCATTGTGTGCAGATGCTTCCGCATGTGATAATGCCAGGTAATGAACCCGGTAACCCTCCGCAGTTGCATCTTGTTCAGCCTCAGTGCATCGAGAGATAACCTCTTTGTTGCACTCTGAAGCAGTACCTTCCCGAGCTCTTGCCGCGGTACTTTTTCCCAGTGATCACGGTGTTTAGCATTTGACCACTCGTTGATCACTTGTTTACATGCAGTCTTTGGAATTCCTAAAATAGTCTCTGGACCTATGAATGGCATTCCGACTCCCTTCTTTGCTAAGGTATCCGCTTTTTTGTTTCCTTCGAAACCACTGTGACCCGGCACCCAGATCAATTTAACATTGTTCCGTTTTGCAAGTTTCCGAAGTTCTTCCAGACAATCCTTGACTATCCTTGAGGTGACCTCAGTTCCAGACAAGGCTTTTAAAGCAGCTTGACTGTCCGACAGAATACATATGTTCTGGTTTATGTAGCCTCTACGTAGGTTCTCACGGACGCAAGCCAGTATGGCGTAGACTTCTGCTTGGAAGACCGTGGCATATTTCCCCAAGTTGAGGCTTATATTTGCTTTTGGTCTTTCACCGTAGATTCCCGCCCCGGTCCCTTCTTCAGTTTTGGATCCGTCTGTATACCAGGCAATTCCGTTCCTGAGGTAGGGTGGTTCTCCTTCCGAACACATGGCCCTATCGCATACTACAGTGAAAGGTTTTGAGAAGGGGTATGTCTTGGGAAGTATATCTGTGCCCATTTCAAAGACGGGGTCTAAGATAATGCATGTTCCCACGATACTGAATGTCCAACCTGATTTTTATTAATCCAGTTGTTATTGCAAGACAATCTATAGGCGCTGATTCTCGCTTTAGCTATTATTACAATATGTGATCTGTATATTTAATTTTTACACACACGCAAATGTTTGAAAATACAAAGTAGGTACAAAGCTGTTATGTATGCATACATGCTTTTATAATTAAGAGTAATTAAATATTGTATGAGCTTAAATTGTGGCAAAACGATTCAGTTTGAAAAAAAAATGTTTCAAACATATCTTATTTTTAAAACAGGAATCATCAAAACATAACGTTTTTGAGTTATTGTGTTCACGATCAGAGGGATGGTTTATCCCTTTGGATGTTTGTAAATAAAACTGAAAATTTTAAATTTATGTTTGTTTAACTGTTATTTGTTTGTTTTTTTTTTTCGTTACATTACATTTATATTTGCGTATTAAGTTTAGTTAAATGCCAATTCAGTTTTGTTTGCTCTTTTTTTACACAAGATCCTCTTGTGTAAGATAAAAAAATTTATGTTAAAATTTTTGAATATTTTACTCATGTGTGAAATTTTATAAAGTTTATATTTAGTGTAACAACAGCTAGTTAAAAATATTTATTCAAACATGAATGGTTATATACCATTTTTACCTCCAATATATTAAAACTACATCGTAATATGTATAGAAGGTATAGAGAATACGTGATCTCTAGTAGTTTTCAGGTCTCTTGATGCTAAAAATACCATTTTTAGCGAATTTCTTCCTCCAAAGGAAATGCAACTATTGCTTTTGTACCAATGTTGGAATTTCGTAAAAAGTTTATGTGTCTGTGGAGTCTCTAGCGGTCACAGTTTTATTCAGATTGGAATGAAATTTGGCTTTTTTGGTATTCAAAAGGTGAAGTTCGTTAGCGGATAAAATCGAACACGGAGAAAGGGAGGTTTAAGGGGGGGGGGGGGCACAAAATATGTAATATCTTTCTTAATATTCGAAAAATCTAAAAATTTATAGTAAGTAAAGTTGCAGGTACTAAGTTTTAATGTAATTATCATTTTTCTGTTACATAATATTTACAATTAAACCAATTAGCAACCTTGATTTTCTACAACTTCACTTCTTTTACTTTTTTCGATTGTTAATCTAATATTAAGAGAGATATTTTATATTTTGTGTTTGTTTCACACGAATACATGTAACTAATTTTATTGTAAAAACTTAAAAAAAAAAATTTAACCGACTTCAAAAAACACAAAAAGTCACTACGCTAAATAACTAGAAATAACAATATACAGATTTAATCCAAAATCAATTCTTATGTCTTATATATATATATATATATATATATATATATATATATATATATATATATATATATAAATATATATATATATATATATATATATATATATATATATATATATATATATATATATATATCTTTGAAACCGTAAGAGATATAAAACAAATTTGTTAACAAAAAATCTTCTTTTTATAATAAACTTTTGTTTAAAATGATTTCATAAACTCAAAAGTTTTCTCATAATTTGTGATTTAATGTTCCTCGGAAAGCGAACTGTTAACTCCTATAGTTTACAATTCGAGTACGCAGAATTGTTAACAATTCCATCATTAATGTACAACTTAGTATATACTGGGTATTCAAACAATTAACTCAGTTTGTTGTTACATTACTTGTAATAAAAGATTATTATTGGTATGTGCTACCTACTGATCGGTTTGAAGTCGGTTTCCCTTTCCTAGATTCCCATGAGATCGCCTCATAAGATTATTTCTTGGTGACAATGGGACCATCTCTCGAATATACCTCAAAAAAAAAAAAAAAATTTTCAATATGGATCCACCAATTGATAGAGAAATCGATGAACATACATTTAAAAAAATTTCCTCCTTCTGTTTTTGGAGTCGGTTAAAATTTTTGTTGATTTTGTCATTTCCTAACTATAAACAATAATAGCACACTATTAATCGTTATATATGAATGTATTTTGACTATTAATAAATTTAAATTATGCGAATACTAAAATCATATCAGATATGATTTATATTTCATTTTGAAAACACTAAAATTATGACCGCTAGTGAGTAATTTAGGTATTCTAAAGAAATTCGCTTTGATTGAAATTCGAAGTTGAAGCAGCTCCTGCGTAACGAATTGTTTTTAGTTTTCAAGAAGCTTTTCTTGTTTGGATATTTAACTAAAAGCTCAAAGCGTTTTTGCTTCATCGATTAATATGAATTTATAATGTCAATTTTTAGTGTCCAATAATTTTTGAATTTACTTTACTCCTTTACTACTTTTACTCCATTATATGTTTTCAGTAGCTGACATATGCGGACTTCCAAGATACATGCGTGAAATTATCAGGGAAAATTAGTTCTTGAATGAACAAAACATTTCATCAAAGTATTCAACGTATACTCTAAAACACTTGAAAACTCTTTAAATATAATACGTTTTATTAATAATACTACAACAATATCCTATACTTGAGTGATACACATGATTATAACAACGAAGCACAAATAACTTATTTTAAAGCTACGATCTTCTTTTCGTTTTACTATTATATTATAATCTAATAGTAAACCATTGTAAGCTATTTAAAAAAATAATATAAAAAAACATTTTGTAACTTTGAAGTTCTAATTATAATCTCCTATAGTTTTCTCCAATCAATTCGCACATACACACACAAAACATGTACCTTGTATTATCCGACTACCTCAGAAGCTGTCGTTATATTATTCTTAATTGTGGGTGTGACATGGGGTATAATATTTAAAACTAGACCTGTCGCACAACCGTGCTCTAGATAAGGAGTCTGCGAATATAAAAAAATCGTTGCACAGAAGCTGCGTGAACTTAGTGAATTTCCTTAGAATACAATAGAATTTTGTATTTCCCCCTTCCTTTAAAACGCCTTTTTTCCTAGTCCGATTTTACCCATTAACTGTTTATTGGCGTTTCAAATACCAAAAGCAAATACCAAAATTCATTCCGATCAAATGAAAACTGTGACCGCTAGAGAGGAAGACACATATATACATTTATATTTATATATAGGTATATATATATATATATATAAAATATATATATATATATACCTATATATATATATTTAATATATATATATATATATATATATATATATATATATACCTATATATATATATATATATATATATATATATAATATATATATATATATATATATATATATATATATATACTGTGTATGTTGGACAGCTTTACCTATATTGAATCAATGTTAAATATTATTTATTACTGCCTGGCCGTGCGGTACTTTATCAAGTCAGTCATGTGCATTGTGTATCACAAAATCCCCAATCTTAAATGGCAAACAAACAACCATACGCATACAGTATAGCTGCTAGGAGATGACTGACTGACTTTAATTACATGTGTACTGACTGACTTGATACAGTACCACACGGCCAGGCAGTAATAAATAATATTTAACATTGATTCACTATAGGAAAAGCTGTCCAACACACACACTGTATATATATATATATATATATATATATATATATATATATATATATATATATATATATATATAACATATATAAAATATATCAATATATATATATATATACCTATATATATATATGCATATATATATATATATATATATATATATATATATATATATTTATGTATATATATATATATATATATATATATATATATATAAATAATATTTACCTGTATACTGTATGACACACATATTTTACTGAATGTCTCTCAAACACTGTGCAATCAAACAGGATATAAATCAGTGTTATATCAGCATTTCGTTTCATGCTGCAAATACACTGATATAATTCTTATAACGCGCAAAAATATTACATTTCAAATTTTGTCCCTATTCCTAGAACATTTATTTGTATTTTATAAATACGTATTTTGACTGCAATGTAGTCATCATCAGTATGAATTAGCTAATCGTAACTATCTCTGGGATATGGATTCAGAGATATGTTGCTTGTTGCTAATTTGGTGCGTGTCTCACAATGACATTAAAAAAATTCTGTCCTTTTATACGATTTGACTGAGGGTATAATATGACTTGAGGATTATTTGAGTTGCCTGACTACTGGATTAGGTGTGTGGAAAGCCCCACCTATTTATTGGCGGTATTCTTTGGTGACTATGCGGCGTTTGTTTTGTCACTAAAGTGAGTGTATCTACGTTAACCTTGATATTCAGATATTGGATTTTTATTTTTATTTTTGAAAATGCTTTAATTTTATTAAATCAGAATTTGGAGTTGGGCCATTGTCTAAATTTATTATCTGTTTTCTCAATTTGTGTATGTAGATAGTTTCGTATCGTACGATTTTTCAGTTCTCCCAAATTTCACATGAGCCAGATGTTCTTTGATTCGAATTCCGATTTGGCGACGACTTGGTCCAACATAAATTTTCGAACAGTTTTGACAACTGACACCATTATGCTCGATTGTTTTTCATTACTAATTTTATCCTTAGGGGTGCCTAGTAACTGTTTGATTTTAATTCTATAGTAATTTTATTTGTGCATCGGCGGAAGTATCTTAGTTTGCACCATTTAGTTTGTTCAAGCGCAAAAATATGTACAATTTCGAAAATTTTGAAAAATGAGCGTTATTTTTTAAAACACCTGAGTAAAAAATGAAATACCGTTTTTAGATGCCAGAATACAATAAATAAACCCTTGTGTAAGTATTCTATAGCGTTTTTTTTTACAATACGGAAATATCGTAGTTGTAATAGGCATACACAATTTTCTTAAAATACCTATTTATGTAACCTTATATAGGGAAAGAAAAAAATTGTTGAATATGAATCATTATTTAAACATTTCCAAAAGATGTCTAGACATGATAACAATTTATTTACGAGATTCTGCAGCTATATGATATGGATGATATGATACTCTGGTGGAAAAGAATCATCCAACCAATGAATACAGTAAAAAAATGAAATTCTAAAGATGTATTATTAACTGCTAAAGATATAGGTTTGCCCCTCTGGTGATAGTAAGTATTTCACCTAACCATTAGAGATTACAATACACTTAATATTGACTCTCTCATCATATTATACTGTACAGGTACTTGTGTACAATGTAATTGAAATGTGGAGATGGGGATTTTTTTTGTATGACAAATAATGGAATGAAAAATTGTTGTGGAATTACTCAGGACAACTTAACTAAATAAAAAATAAACGATTGAATATTTTATAATACAGATAGATAGGGTATTTATATGTCAAAGGTACACACTGACCAATCTGATATTTTTATTTAAAACTACTGCTATACGCTAATAAAGTACTGCGACTTGTATTTTATTTTACAGTATGGTTCTGTCAAAACTCATAAACATACGAATATACATCTAAAAAGTCAACTTTAATTTTAACTATAAAGAAATAATTACATACAATGCCAGTGATAAAATTGATGAGCAGGTTCCAAGAAGTATAATTGATATGTAAAAAAAAAATTTCTAAAGGTACAAAATTATGTTCTAGTTTTCATGTTTCTAACGTCTATAAAGAGATTGATGTCAATGATTCTCGCCGAATTTTTGGTACAGTATTAAGAGAAACAACTTTGCTACAAAAACATTTGTCACACAGTTATTGTTGTAATTCGTTGTAATTAACAATGTTATTGATTATAACAATAGTTTTATGTAAACATATCAAATTAATTGTGACATTATGATTGTAGAAGTGTGTGTACGCTAGTAATGTGTATACTGTATTAAAACTTCGCCGAGAATCATTGACATCAACCTTTTCATAGACATTAGAAACATGAATAGTAGTACATAATTTTGTTCCTTTAGAAATGCTTTTTTTCTGAAAATATCTAATTGCACTTCTTGGAAGCTGCTCATAAATTTTTTCATTGTCATTGTATGTAATTATTTCTTTATAGTTAAAATTAAAGTTGACTTTTTATATGTATATCCGTATGTTTACGAGTTTTGACAGAACCATAATTTAAAATAAAAGACGGCGCAGAGGTCGCCCGCCAAAAATACTTTACAAGTGTATTTACTGGATCAAGTTATAAATATATTGTTTCAAAACATTGATATCTATCTTTGTAAAATATTTTAATTTTGTATCGTTACTCGACTAAAATCCATTATCAATTATTAAATAAAACATATATTTGAAATTTTCGTAGAATAACTTTATTTGACTAGTTTCGGAACACAGTTTCTTCTTCAGAAATTAAAATGAAATGAAATAAAAAATGATTATTTTATTTTTTATTTCTGAGGAAAGAAGTGTGTTCCGAAACTAGTCAAATAAAGTGATTCCACGAAAAATTTCAAATATTTGTTTGATTTAATAATTAAAATATTTCACTACAGATCATTCAACACCCTAGTTTCTAGAAAATTACTCTTTTAAAGTTATAATAAACTAGCTGAAATAGTCGACGTTGCCCGAGCTACAGAAAATTCTTAGAGAGGGGGGGGGTGTATAGGAAATGTATATCAAATAATTATTAGTTTCTAAATTTGAAAGCTTGAAACGACACTTTTTTTAATATTTTAAATTTATTGATTATTAATGGTTAGAAAACGGCTATAACTTTGGAACGGTTTGGAATTTTGATTTTCTGATAGTTTTTCTGGATGGAAAAATACATAAACGCACATAATATACATACTTTTTATTCCCGACTACCCCAGAAGGAAGGTAATGTTTTACGAGTGTATCAATATCTATTTATTTGGCACGCTCTACAGCGTGAACGGCTTCATGGATTTTAATATATAAGCTGCCGGTAGATTAGTCCTAATTGTGTTTACTGCCTGCCTTAATTTTTTTTACTGCCTGTTAAAAATGTATATGGTTCCAACACATACATTGAGAAACCGTTTCAATAAAAGGGAATGTTTTTATATTGAATATTGTTTATTTTTAACATTAAATTTTAAATTAATTTTCATTTTCTAATCTGAGATAGCTTAGAAATAATATTATTGATATGAAAATTTAATTCCATGCAATAAAAATGTAATACAATTATAATGTTTTTTAACAAACAAAAATTTTTTATTACCATATCCTTTCGAATATAATAAACAAACACATATATGTTGCGACAAATATATACAGGCTGTTTCTATATTTTTATGATAAGCTTCAAGTACCTATGTTATTGAATTATAAGCTTTCAAAGATCTATATATACCTTATACCTTTTGTTAAAATATAAAGGTATTATAAGTTTAGCCCCAAGTTTGTGACGGTTGAAAATATTAACCATGGGTCGCCTGGTCAAATTTGTTCGTCCATTTTTCAACCAACTAAATAACTCAAAAATGAAAAAAAAAAAACGGGCTAAAATTTTTTGAGAGTGATGGAGCTTATAAGTCCGTGAATGGAGTAATTGGTTCATCTTTTTTCTCACAAAATCGTTTAAAATAAAATTTTTTTTTTTAAATTATTAGTATTTGATAAACTCAATGGTTTTTGGCCAAAATTTTTGCTTACTCTTAGCTAATTCATTATCCAAATACCCCCTCTCCTTCACTTTTCCCTTGACCAATTCTACTCATTAACGAACTTGGCCTTTCAAATTCCAAAAGCATATCAGAATACGAAATTTCAGTTTTACTGGAATAAAATTTGGACCGCTAAAGAGTATACAAATTCATGGAAAATATATTTAATTATATTTATGATTCTGAAGCCATTCTAGCAACTATTAATTCGGTCAGTTGACGCAACTCCTATACAACGAATTTTTTGTTTTTGCATCAGTTTATCGCATTAATCCAATTTTATTTAAAGTTCATCCAGTCTTGGGAACCATTCTGTATAAGCCCATGTATGTAGTATATATTTTGTGTTTTTCTTTTATACGAAAAAAATTGAAAATTTATTATATGGAACAACAACAAAAAAACAAGGAAAAAAAGCAATTTTAATTTTTTATAGTTGTTTCTATTACCTTTTTTGTATATGAGTGTATGTCAGTAAACCAATATTCTTCAAAACGGTATAAAAAAAATTTTATGACTATTTCATTGTACGAAAAATTTATATATACTATTAAAATGAGCGACAAATAGCTTCTGCTATCCTGAATAATGATACTGAATAATATGTTGAACTTATTGGATCAATTTTTATTTGAAGTATAAGTAAGAAATACTAGAAAAATATGAAGTAAACTTTTTAAAAAAATTTGACATTTTTTTCCCATGTTTAATCATCCAAAAGCTATTTTCACATTAGATTTGTTTTAGTTTTGTCATTTTCTAAAAATGAAATTTTGGTGAGTAGACGATAACAATAAGACATTTAATTCCCGGAAGCAGTACGAAATCATCACATTAATCTTTTTGCACTGAGGGAATTCATTACCTGAACATATTTTCTGTGCCTCTAATATTTACAGAAATATTTGCAATTTAAATAAAATTTTTTAAACTAACTTTTATCTAAAAAACTAAAATAGAAAATTAATTATTTGTCCAAGTCACCTATGAAGATATACACAAAAACTTAAAGCGTTCAGGTTCTTTTGTTTTTATTAGTAAACACAAAAGTGGGTAAAAAATCCTCGAAATTACAGTGCATAAATGAAATTAAAATGAAATAAAGTACACTGAACTGAATTTCGTTTTTCAATTTAATCAAATTCTTAAGAAAATGATCTTAAAGTTTTAGAATTTTTTATTAAATTTATTTTAATCAGTTTGTTCAGTAGGAACAAATATCACATCTAGACAAGTAAAGGTGCATCTAGATGATTCTTAATTGCATCTAGAAAGTTTTTAAAAGAGTTGAAGGCCGCGTAAAAAAATTGCAAAAGTTACAAATTAGTAAAAAAAAAAGTGGGTTTCATTTTTTGCAAGTATCTCAAAAACTATTGTAGATATCGGACATCGAAAGAAAGATTCGTTAAGAGCAGAATATTTCCTAACAAACGATTTAACTTCCGGAACTATACCACTAATATTTATAGTTTTAATTAGTCGAAAATTGGTCTTGAAAACGAGTGATTCTATTCTAATCATCAAGAATAATTTTGGAATAAGTTTAGAATGAAAAAAAATTCTAATTTACTTTTATTTTGCCTATTTTTGATTATTTCTATATATATTTTTTTCATATTTCGATATTATTGTGCCAAAGTCTATATATGCACTATTTATACCCATTTATTTTAATGAAATAACTTTTTTTATTTTTTTTGTATATATTTTTATTTTTTATTAATATTTTATTCAATTATAATCTATTTAAATCTATTTATTTTATAAAATGGAATTAGATAAATTATTCTATGGTCCATGAACTAAATGATTTAAAAAAATTATTTAAACAAATAACATTAATAAAATTATTACTATATAGCGAACGAGGTATTTCAAACTTTTATTATAACCTCTCTAGCCATTCCATGTATTTTGTTTTTTAATAACAATTAAATTCATGTATATTTATTTTTTGTTTGTTGAGTTTCTATTTTATTATAAACTGGCTGTACCCGGCGAATGCCACAACATCCATACAGACTTTTCATGTCAATCCACATAGGTCCAAATCTAAGAAAATGAATATAGCGACATAATGAATATAGCTACAAAAACATATGGGTAAAACCTAAAATATAAAAAAATACAATAATGAGTTAGATGCTTAAGTACCGGGTACAAAAAAACTAAATTTATGAAAAACAAATTTTAACAAAGTGTTGTTTCTTTAAAAAAAAAGGAATCCTTCTAGCTTTAAATCTACTACGATTTCAAAGATGGACGGTTAATACAATAATTAATTCGATGCTTAAATACCAGTACAAGTGGCCGAGCAGTCTAAGGCGTTTCGCCTGCGCAGTATGCCTACTTGGAAACTGGGAGGTTATGGGTTCGAACCCCGACATCGGCAGTTTGTCAATTATTAAGGAAAAAAAAGGGCGATTAATTGACTAAACTGTCGGCGTATGGACAAGAACGAAGTAACCCGCTATGATTGAGAAGGTTTTCTGCAGTTTCCTTCCCAAACTCCTGATGAATATCGGTTCCTATCATAGTCGGCTGCAGCCGCATACTCTAACAATTCCTAGTCTATACAAAAAAATTTCTTCCACTCCACTCACACCCTCACTCTCTTAGGCATCACAATGGACCTTATGGTCAAAGTGTAGTCCGCCCAGGGTAGCCTGTACTATCCTTCTGTCTATCTAGATGCTTAAATACCCGGTATAAAAACGAATAAATTTATGGGGAAAAAAATTCAAACAAAAGTTGTTTATTTAAAAAAAATGGAATATTTCAGGCTTTAAATCTCTTACGATTTCACAGATGGTCGTTTTTGCCTATTTTTCCCAAAAATGATCCGATTTTATACATTAACGAACTTGATCTTAGTTTTAAGCTCTAGATCACATACAAAATTTCAGCTCGCTATCTCTTTTCGTTTATGAATTCTCGTGTTAACAGACGGATGGACGGACGGACGGATATTTTTGCGGCAATGGATATCAAACCCTTATACAAAATTAATATCATGCTGAATATCAAAATATACAAAAACTTGTAATTTTTAACGTTATGATTGTGAATTTTCGTTGCCTCAAATGACATCATTTGGAAGTTGGAATTGAAATTGCGTATCTTGCGCAAAAATAAATTCGAAACAACTGATTTTCCAACAATAAGTGGTTGTAAAGGATCCAGCGGAGTGCTAAGAGGAGGTGATAGTACAATTTTACCTGATATGCAACAGATGCCGGGTGCTTCATTGCAAATTTTAACGCCTGACAATGTTGGTATACTTTGTCCATTGCACCGATGGCAATTTTAGAATTCGCAGAGTTGCATCGATGTTTGGTGCATATTCGAACGCAAGACGAACAAAAGATGCATGTGTTAATGCGCGGCTGGTTTGCGGTCTTTCTTGTTCTCGTGCTCTGAACATGTCTATATGCTGTTCACGTGCCTCTAGTTCTTAATACTTTCTGTCGCAGACGTTCGTCATGATGTGTTTGGGATTCTTGCGCACGTCTCTCTTCTGCCCTAATTTTTTCCGATCTATTATCTCTCGCAATACGTTGGTGTCTTGCTGCTTTGCTACGTGCATTATTGAGATTAAATTTACTTCGTGGGATTTTACTAAAAATGAAAAAGAATACGCAAAACGATATACGGCACAGTTTAAATAAAATCAAAAAACTGATACGCAAAACCCTACTCACATGTTGTTTATGTCGTATATCTGTGGAACACATGTGACGTGGAATAAATTGTAGCATCAAGGAAACGTTTGAAATTCAAACACGGCCCCATCTATTAAATACTTACACAACCTAGATAACAAAAGATGTTTGAGTGTGGTGCTAGATGCTTAATATGGATGTCATTATTAATATTAATTATTTTAATTTATAAAATTGATAATGTAGCCCAAAAATTTTCACATTACGCTTTATTCAAACTGACGATCATCATCCTATATTCAATATAATCACACCTGAATGTACTTCAGGTACCCGATTCTGTATTTTAAGTGAGATTGCTCACTTCTCGCATTTTCATCTCACGTGATTTTACTCGCCTGATTCTGTAAGGTTGTAGTGAAAATACGAAATTACTGCGTGAGA